>NW_021024827.1:252147-346540 GCF_004153795.1 Camellia sinensis
AAAACACTTTCAAAATTCATGAGGGATACACATTTTAATGCTATATCAATAACACATAAACCATTCCCACGCTTTGCGAAAGATACACATTACGGTGCTATATCAACATAACATAGAATCACTTCTATACTTACAATTGATAACGATATACATTTTAGTGCTATATCAAATCAATTCAAAAACTTCCATAAGTCTCAAATAATACACATTGTGGTGCTGTATTAATAAAAAAAAAACACTTCTAATTCGCAGCCTGATACACATTGTAGTGTTGTATCACTATCACACAAAATTCGGTTTAGAGGTTCAGCCCCTTTCTTCCAATAAACCGTGGAGTACGGCCCCTTTCTCCTCCTACACAATACAATGTATATAAACAATTATCATATACAAATTCAATCTATCAATACACATTTTAGTGCTGTATTGTACTGACCACCATATTCAATGGCTTACTTAAATGATTAGCTTTAGTTTGCCTAATCATCATGCATTGTCTACAACAATCAAGACTATCCTCCACCGATAGCCCAAAGCAGTTATTTCTATATTGAAGATAAATGACATCAAATGGATATATAATCAACATTTCAACTAGGTGAGCGATGAGCGAATCTAACTACACCCTTTAATCCCGTACACCTCCAACTCCAATATTTTCAATTTACTTCCTCTTTTCTTCAAATTAATTATATCATTTAATTTATCAATGTAATTAGAGTATTTCCCATAATTAACATCACAACCCTAAGGTTCCATTTTCACCAATAAACCAATATTGATCTCATCTCTCTATGCCAAAACATGCATATAAGTTATATAAACAAAACCCCAACTTTTGTAAATTATACAAAGGCCCAAACTTTCTCAAAATTACCCAACAACCCCCAACTCATCAAAATGCTAAACTTCACAAACAAAACTCATGAGAGGGAGTAGGATATCCCTACCTCGAAGTTAGAGCTAAAACGGGGAAGTTAAAGAAAACCAAAGTGCTCCAAACTCAAGATTCACGGACCAAAATGGAGCCCTTAACGATCCACAACTTTTTACAAAGGCCGGAGGATAGTGAGACACTCTAACTAGATCAACCCTAGGGAGAAGGGAGTTTCTAGAGAGAGGAGCTCTCAAAATGTCTTTTTAGAAAAGTAAGAGAGAGAAAGAGGATGTAAAAAGTGATTTTAAAAAGCCCAGCTGCCAATTGATATACGACATTCCCGCTCGAGCGGAAAACACAACACTCGAGCATCTAGAACAAAAAACTAGGTATGCTCAAGCGCAAGAAGGGCCGCTCGAGCGCCAAGACACAAGAATAAAGTACATCCGCTCGAGCGCGAAAACCAGTCCGCTTGAGCGTGGATTTCCCCCTCCAGAACTTACACCAAAAAGTACTACCCGCTCGAGCGCCACCGCACGAGCGTAAAGAAACCCGCTCGAGCGTAAAAATCACACCTGCAGAAGTTTTGCAGGGATACGAAATGCTTGGGAGTGTGCAATCTCCGCTCGAGCGCAACAAGACCCGTTCGAGCGGAACGACCAAAAACCCGGCAACAAGATTTTAGACCAAGGTTCAACCCACCTGTTCAAAACATGCCCAACACATCCTAAAACTCAAACAAATGGAATTAAAGGACGACAACAAGATAGATACAACTGCCAATTCCACGGAACCGAGTCCGGAATACAACAGAACAGTAAAGGGACAACCGGATCGCTATAACCTCCCCCCTTAAAGAATTTCATCCCCGAAATTAAATACAAGGCTTTCAAAAACAAGATTTCTCAATTCCCAACATTATCACAATGCGAATTTTAACAACTCGACCGTTACCGGTCATCTCATCTCTTTTCAAGAGGCAGTTTACAACATTTTCCACAACATGCATTATAGTTATGCATTCCCTGAAATTCCACAAATTTCACTACTACATTCCACAATTCTATATCATATTCAGTATTCATGATATATTTCCATTTATACAATACATCCAACATATGCAATGTTACATTAAACTTCCATTTTGAGGCAAGTTTCAAAATACTTCCATCAAAACCATGTTTTACAACCTAAGATATATTCAATACTCTTAAGGTCCAACAATACAACAAAATATACAATACATGCTCAAACATCCATAAATAGATCCGGATATCTCTCTCAGACCTCCAACTCACGTTCCCAAGTGGCTTCCCCTACTCCGTGATGTTTCCACAAACACTTTTACCAAGGGAATGGTCTTGCCTCGCAAGACTTGATCCCTCCTATCCAAGACCCGAACTGGTCTCTCTTCATACGAGGCATCCTCATCAACCTCTAAGTCAGTCCAATCCAACACATGCGATGGATCTGGCTCATACTTCCGAAGCATACTCACATAAAACACGTCATGCACTCCGGACAACTGCGGTGGTAAAGCTAAATGATAAGCGACCTCCCCAATCCTCTCAAGGATCTCAAAGGACCGATAAACCGAGGGGATAACTTCCCACTCTTCCCAAACCTCATCAAACTTCGCCTAGGTGATATTTTCAAGAAGACATGATCACCTACCTCAAACGTCAAAGGCCTCCTTCTACAGTCGGCATAACTCTTTTGGCGACTCTGGGCTGTAACAAGCCTTCTACGAATAAGCTCAACTTTCTCCGTCGTCTCCCTAACCAACTCCGGACCCAACAAAGGTGCATCACCCACCTCGGCCCAACACACTGGAGACCTACACGGTCGGCCATACAAGGCCTCAAACGGTGCCATACCGATGCTAGACTGAAAACTGTTGTTGTAGGCAAACTCCGCCAAGGGCAAGTGCGTCTTCCACGTCCCACTAAAGTCAAGGACACAACCTCGAAGCATATCCTCAAGGATCTGAATAGTACGCTCGGACTGCCCGTCAGTCTGAGGATGATAAGCCGTACTATAGGTCAACATAGTGCCCAAGGCACTCTGCAAACTCTACCACAACCTAGCAGTAAAACGAGGATCCCTATCTGAGACAATCGTCACTGGGACCCCGTGCAATCTCACTATGTCCCGAATGTACAAGTCGGTGAGATGATCTACGAATCTCTCACGCGCATAGGAATGAAATGCGCCGACTTAGTCAACCGGTCTACAACCACCTAAATGGCATCACTACCCCGCTGAGTCCTCGGAAGACCTACAACGAAGTCCATAGTGACATGCTCCCACTTCCACTCGGCAATAGGCAAGGGTTGCAACAAACCCGCTGGCCTCTGATTGCTCGGCTTTCACTTGCTGGCAAGTAAGGCATTTCAATACGAAAACAGCCACATCTCTCTTCATACCCCGCCACCAAAACTGGCGACCCAAATCCTGATACATCTTAGTGCCTCCCGGATGCACCGTAAGGCGTGAATGGTGGAACTCTCGAAGTACTTCCTCTCGGCAAGACTCCGGAACAAACAAACGGTCTCGGTGTCTCACACTCTGGTCGGGATACACCATCAAACCCTTCTCAACTTTCCCATTGGAGATCTTCTCTCGGAAGGACTCTACCTCGAGGTCACCTCTCTGTGCCTCTAATACTCGGGTCACAAGTGTAGGCTGCGCAACAACAGAAAACAAGGCCGCAGCCTCAACAGATTCGCCCAGAAGCAAATCAAACTCGCCAGTGCACCCGACATCTCCCCTTCCGGATGGCTATACAAGCTACATCACTAATGGATTTCCTACTAAGGGCATCGCCACAACATTGGCCTTCCCCGGGTGATAGTGCAACTCAAAGTCATAGTCCTCAATGAACTCCATCCATCTCCTCTGCCTCAAATTCAAGTCCCTCTGTGTAAACAGATACTTCAAACTCTTGTGGTCCGAGAACACCTCGAACCTCTCACCATAAAGGTAGTGCCTCCAAATCTTCAAGGCAAAGATCACTACTGCTAACTCTAGGTCGTGCGTGGGGTAAGGGTAGTTCTTCTCGTGTATTTTCAACTGACGTGAGCCATAAGCTACCACTTTCCCCTCTTGCATCAACACATAACCCAAACCCTCTCGTGAGGCATCACAATAAACCGCGTAACCCAACCCTCTCTCCGGAATAATTAAAACTGGAGCGGTTGTCAATCTAACCTTTAACTCTTGGAACGACTTTTCGCAAGTCTCATTCCACACAAACTTGACCCTTTTCACGTCAATCTGGTCAACGGCAAAGCTAGCCTGGAGAAATCTTTCACAAACCGACGGTAATACCCAGCTAATCCCAGAAAACTGCGGATCTCAAACACACTCTTAGGCTGTGCCCAATCTTGCACTACCTCTACCTTGGATGTATCAACAGACACCCCTTCCCCGGATACCACATGGCCTAAGAATTTGACCTCTCCTAGCCAGAACTCACACTTCCCAAACTTGGCATAAAGCCTATGGGCTCTAAGCAACCCAAGCACCACTCTCAAGTGTTCCTCGTGCTCCTCCTCTGAAGGCGAGTAAATCAGAATGTCGTCCACGAAAATAACTACAAAACGGTCTAAGAATTCCCGGAAGATCCGGTTCATCAAATCCATAAAGACTGCCGGTGCATTGGTGAGCCCAAACGGCATCACCAGAAACTCATAGTGGCCATACCGCGTACGGAATGCCGTCTTCGGAATATACTCCTCCCTGACCCTCAACTGGTGGTAACCCGATCTCAAGTCTATCTTAGAGAAACAATGGGAACCCTTCAACTGGTCGAACAAATCATTTATACGGGGCATAGGGTACTTATTCTTAACCGTAGCCCGATTCAACTTCTAGTAGTCTATACACAATCTCAAGGCACCATCTTTCTTTTTAGCAAAGAGGGCCGGTGCTCCCCACGGCGAAACACTAGGGTGAACAAAACCCTTATCTAGCAATTCCTGGAGCTGAATCTTCAACTCACTCAACTCGGCTGGGGCAAAACGATAAGGTGCCATAGAAATCGGCGCTGTGCCGGGCACTAAATCAATAGAGAACTCTATATTTCGGTGAGGTGGCAAACTAACGAGATCCTCGGGAAAAACATCCGAATACTCACAAACCACCCTCAGCAATACAATCTGGGTCTCATCACACTCACCACTCATAAAGCTAGCAAGCAGACCACTAAGCTTATTCCGCCCTCGCGGATCATACATCGGTGGCAACACACTACCAACCCGATCCCCCAAGAAATGGAAACACTCCCCACTCAAGGTACAAACTGTGACCCTCTGGCGGTAGCGGTATGATGATAGCCAGTCCATACCCAAAATAACATCAAAACCCTTCATGGGCATGACAACAAAAGGAAAAGGAAGCCTGTGGTCGGCGACCTCTATATCACAACCTCTAACACCTTGTTTCAAGATCAACTCACTACCAATAGGCGATACTACACATATAGAAGATACTAACTGTGCCAACTCCAATTCCAAAACAAATGCAAATGCAGCAGATACAAAAGAATGAGATGCACCTGTATCAATCAATACACTAGCGATCGAGTTGCAAAACAGAAAGGTACCTCTCACTATTGATGGAGCCGATACTAGGTCCTGTGCGGTAACATCATACACGCGCCCAGTAGGCCCCTGATCCAACTGCTCACCCCTCGGAGCAAACGAATGCTGCACAGACTAAGAGGATGAAGCCCCCTAATTGGCCCTCGAGGCCTGCACAGACTGAGTTGGCTGAAAACCCTGCGTCTGCCTAGAACCAGACGCGCCCGAAGTGGCACTCAACTGTGGGTAAAACCTCTTCAGGTGCCCAGGCTGACCACACTGATAACAAGACAAGGGCTGACCCCTACCCTGACTCTGGCTCTGCGGTCTAGCTGAAGATGAAGCAGCTCTCTGACCTCCTCCCCTCTGTGGGAAAACTGAAGCTTTGTGGCCCAACTGACCACACTTGTAACAGGTGAACTCCCCTTGATTACCTCTCCCCGAGCCTGCACTCGGCACTGGAAAGGTCGATCTAGCAACACCACCCTGAAACAGCTGAGGGTTAGCACCCCTCTGTCTCCTGCCATCACCTTGACCATCTTGGCTCCTTTTGGAGCCTCTCTGTCCCTCCTCTTCCTGCATCATGATCTCCATATGGGCTGCAGCATCAACCAAGCGCCCATAATCTCGGATCATCGAACCTCCAACTCTCATCTTGAGGCCGTGCCTCAACCACTTCTTGAACTCAATACAGCGGCGTTCCTCGGACGCCACAAGTTCAAGTGCGAACCTGGACAAGCTAGTGAAAACAGTCTCATACTCGGCTACTGAAGAATTCAACTGCAAAAGCTGACAGAACCGGTCTCTCAGCTTCTCCCTGACTGCTGCAGATAAATACTTCTCCTGAAAAGCCTCCACAAAAGCCTCCCACGTGCCAGCAATACGGCCCCTCATGTATTTCCACCACTGACCCGCACCCCCTTTAAGCTAGAAGGATGCCAAGGTCACTTTCAACGCTCTGTCCTCGATGCCGAGCATCTCGAACGTCTTACTCATTTGCTCTAACCACTCGTCAGCCTTCAGTGGCTCCTTCGGATCCCCAATAAACTCGTCCGGGTTAGAACGGAAGAATTCCCTTTTCAAGAAGGAAGGCCCTACCTCAACAACCTGGGCCTGAATTGGAGCCTGAACTGGATTCTCAGCTCAGAAAATACCCACAGACTCCCTCAAAGCATCGCCTATCCCTCGGGCTAAAGCACCCATAGCCTCCTGACCTGCTGGCTCAGCCACATTGGCCTGGCCAACCCCCTCCTGCTGTGCCAGAATATCATCTGATAAAGGCATCTCCTACCTACCACGTCTGCCACGTCTACCACATCCTCGTTCTGACATCCTAATAAAGGTAACGAAGAACGTTAGCACATTCATAAATGTGTCGAAACTAAACACTCGCGTCCTAATACATGGACAACTATAAGTCACTCCACGTAAGCACATAAACACATAAGCACCTACGAATTTCATTTCCGGATAATGATAGTCCCAAGGCGTTACTAGAGTTCCGGTTAGAAATAGCATTGATCAAGTGCTTTTCCAACAAGACTCACAGAAACCCAAGGATCCAATCAACATCCTAGAAACTAAATCCCATACCCAAGTAGTCACATAAACATGTTATCAAATAAACACGTAATGTCACACATAAGTCTCTAACAAGCGAGACAAACCCATTGTGATACTAATCACTTCCCACGTACCCAAAGTATTCGAACCCGGTACACTCTGATACTAAGTTGTAACGCCCTCAAAATAATAACATTAAACCCATCACTTTAGACATGCATTGACATAAAGGAAATCAACCATCTTTCCATTAATCAGAGTAGTTCTTACAAAAGTATTACATGTTAACAACAAAAGGAAGTGCCCTACGGGCTTACAGCTTTCCAAGTTAACAATTGGTTACAAAAAGGAGTACTAACTCAATACATCTTAAGCCCTTGGCTTGAATTCACATGTAATACATCAAAAGAAAGCAAGGAACAAGACAGTCTGTCTGCCTCTAGCCTCCCAAGCTATGTCCTTAGAGGTGGCATGCTACCTGTACCTGAAAATGATGTCCCATAAAGGGTAAGCCACAGCCTAGTAGAAATACACTAAACCAGCCATGAACAATGACGAAAGGATTAGCAACTGATAGATGGTCAACACAGATACATCCACATATATCACATTTCGATTTCATGACATTAAGTCCACGTTACATTTCATTTCCCATGTCTTTTCCAACTTTGAGTTTGAAAACAAGGCTCAACACCTAGCCAAATAACTTAATGAGATTTAGACTCATCCTTAAAACACTTTCAAAATTCATGAGGGATACACATTTTAACGTTGTATCAATAACACATAAACCATTCCCACACTTTGCGAAAGATACACATTACGGTGCTATATCAACATAACATAGAATCACTTATATACTTAACAATTGATAACGATATACATTTTAGTGCTATATCAAATCAATTCAAACACTTCCATAAGTCTCAAATAATACACATTGTGGTGCTGTATTAATGAAACAAAAACACTTCTAATTCGCAGCCTGATACACATTTTAGTTCTGTATCACTGTCACACAAAATTCGGTTTAGAGGTTCAGCCCCTTTCTTCCAATAAACCGTGGAGTACAACCCCTTTCTCCTCCCACACAATACAATGTATATAAACAATTATCATATACAAATTCAATCTATCAATACACATTTTAGTGTTGTATTGTACTGACCACCATATTCAATGCCTTACTTAATTGATTAGTTTTAGTTTGCCTAATCATCATGCATTGTCTACAACAATCAAGACTATCCTCCACCGATAGCCCAAAGCAGTTATTTCTATGCTGAAAATAAATACACCAAATGGATATATAATCAACATTTCAACTAGGTGAGCGATGAGTGAATATAACTACACCATTTAATCCCATACACCTCCAATTCCAATATTTTCAATTTACTTCCTCTTTTCTTCAAATTAATTATACCAATTAATTTATTAATGTAATTAGAGTATTTCCCATAATTAACATCACAACCCTAAGGTTCCATTTTCACCAATAAACCAATATTGATCTCATCTCTCTATGCCAAACATGCATATAAGTTTATATAAACAAAACCCCAACTTTTGTAAAATTACACAAAGGTCCAAACTTTCTCAAAATTACCCAACAACCCCCAACTCATCAAAACGCTAAAATTCAAAGACAAAACTCATGAGAAGGAGTAGGATATCCCTACCTCGAAGTTAGAGCTCAAACGGGGAAGTTGAAGAAAACCAAAGTGCTCCAAACTCAAAGATTCACGGATCAAAATGGAGCCCTCGACGATCCACACACTTTTTACAAAGGCCGGAGGATAGTGAGACACTCTAACTAGATCTAACCCTAGAGAGAAGGGAGTTTCTAGAGAGAGGAGCTCTCAAAATGTCATTTTAGAAAGTAAGAGAGAGAGAGAGAATGTAAAAAGTGATTTTAAAAAGCCCAGCTGCCAACTGATATACGACATTCCCGCTCGAGCGGAGAACACAACGCTCGAGCATCAAGAGCAAAAAACTAGGTATGCTCGAGCGCAAGAAGGCCCGCTCGAGCGCCAAGACACAAGAATAAAGTACATCCGCTCGAGCGCGAAAACCAGTCCGCTCGAGCGTGGATTTCCCCTTTCCAGAACTTACACCAAAAGGTACTACCCGCTCGAGCACTAGAGTACCTGCTCGAGCATAAAAATCACACCTGCAGAAGTTTTGCAGGGACACGAAATGCTGGAAGTGTGCAATCTCCGCTCGAGCGCAACAAGACCCGCTCGAGCGGAACGACCAAAAACCTGGCAACAAGATTTTAGACCAAGGTTCAACCCACCTGTTCAAAACATGCCCAACACATCCTAAAACTCAAACAAATAGAATTAAAGGACGACAACAAGATAAATACAACTACCAATTCCACGGAACCGAGTCCGAAATATAACAGAACATTGAAGGGACAACCGGAATCGCTATACATAACATGTCTCCATATATATAAATATACACACACTTAAGCTTTCCACAATAAGGAGGCCAAACACGCCCTTACGAATCGCACGAAATCAACTTCCAATTGAACTTCCCAGATGACTCTAAAAATTATGCTGATCATAAATATGTCCTCTGTTCCGGTTTCTGAAGCCTCTACGGCCTTCAATTTTGCAGTATAAAATTAACCACCCAAACGTGCATTAACGAATCAGACAAGTTAGAATTCCAATTAATTTTCCCAAATAGTTCTAAAAATTTCCATTAACATACCCAAGTACTCAATTTTGATTTCTGAACCCGTAAAGGTCGTCAATTCCACTTTTGAAGTCATAACTCAACAGATAGTTCTTCAATTCCAATAGATATGTTTAAATTAAAACACATTATGCCCTAATTAAATAAGGATGACTTCTTATACGCATTTTGGGGTCGTTACATTCTCCCCACCTTAAGAAGTTTGGTCCTCCAAACTTGATTCACCTTGTCACAAGTCTAGTTCCGTCCTGGACATATAACATTTCTCAATCATTTAGCCATTCACAATCCTATACAGTCAATTTCAATGGAGTTTGCTCCCAAAATCACAAGTTATTCATCTTTACTAACTAATTGGTAACCCAATTGATAATAATACTTAATAACATCAAAGCATCGTCTCATTATTCACAACTCTGGTACATTTCAATTTATTGATCCAAAGGTCATGCCTCCCAAATACTATAACAAATTAAGGGCATTCAGAAATGGGTTCACTCAAGTATTCGATTACATGTGATTCATAAGCTATCATACTTAGTTCAAACTTTGTAGGTTCACAAACAACCCAAGCTATCCTAATTCCTCATAGGTTAAGGAAACGTTTACTATATAATCATGTTTCAAAGGCATATGCATCCTACAACAATTAAACCCAAAATAACAAATAAGTTCTAAATCAACGACTTCGTGGCTCTTTGCTCACTATCAAAATTAGACTTATCAGTTCAAATCAAATTTCTAACAGACTCCAAATAACAACTCAAATCCCATATCAAGGAATTACATATTCAGAGTAAATTATTAGTAAAATCAAATACGAATCAAACCTTAATGGTCACAATTCCCAAATTATAGTAAGGTATAATCATTTAAATCCATGTTTGCTTGGAAGATCTTAAAGTCAACATCATGACATCAAGCACATAATACATTTACCTTAAAGCTATTATATTCTTGTTCCATATTTAGTAAAATGTTCCTATCATGGACAAAAACATTTTCCAAAAAATATGTAACACGTAAAGTTCATCAAACCTTTCATAATTACACACAATACGTTGTTCAGAGACATTACTCGGAAACTTATCAGACTTTTTGAAAGATTATCAGATGATGGAATAATTCCCAATAGCATTAAACTTATTTAAACTTTGACAGAACAATCTCTGATCCAACTTATAATAGATAGGACAAAATGACTTTAAGTTTAACATAGAGCATTCATCAAGCATGCCATAATAAATTATCAAATGGAAAACTCATTCATGCATAGCAAAATATCTCTTTTAGAAAACTTGTCACATCCTGAACATTCGGAGTTTCGTAGCATATCTAGTCATTTTGGGGAAATTATTCGGAAAGCTTATCATGTCATAAACATGTCGGAAGTTCATGGCATTTTTATCATTTCAAAAAATACTTATCATATAAAACATTTCGTAACCAAAATATAGATTCCATTAAACATCGTATAGCATAGCCATTTTCAAAATCATTTACGCAAAAGTATCTTTTACACAAACATTACTCACTTAGGTCCATGGTCAACTCACACAAGGTCACACTTTATTCATCTATGTCGGAAGTACTGAATATAATTGATGGTATGACATCTCTAAATAACACGGATCACATAAGTTTTATTCCAATTATCACTCATTTACAGATCACAATAAAAGAACAAGCCTTGAATTAATTCTCATACAAATATTTCACCCTTAATTAATAATGGTGAGTTTATGATAACAATATGTTAGGTTCAGAACGAAAACGCATCAGAACAAAATTATGTCTTTCAGACAAATGGCTGTCCACAAAAGAAACACAATTTTCCTTTTATTCACATTCATTCACAAGAGTACATGTTTGAACTGAAAGGAGGAACAAAACTTCACTTACCATCCCATAGAAAGATTCACAACATGTCCTTCTTTTCACCAATGATCCACTTCAATAACCCAACTAATTTGATTAACAAATATATCATCTCACTGTGTTAACAATGTCCATTCATGTTCTTACATGTTGTAGGACAACATAAGAAACACCTCATTCTTACTACCTTTCCCTCAAGACACTAAATACAAATTGTCTTAATACATAATATCATACCAAGTCATTTACCTCTATGATTCAAGATCTCAGATAATATTTTCCTTCACCAGTATACATATCTCAAGTTCTTCAACATACACTCTATCTCTACAAATTAACATACTCAACACCACCAACATTCTAGTTAGAATTTCAATTTCCCTGTATCACTAAACTTCCATAAAATTCCACCGAATACTATGTGATCACAGATCACGATACTTATATTTAGTAATATTCCATTCATCCCTACTCCGAGAGTCATAAGATGCAGATTGTTAACACCTCGCATATCATTCATTAATTACTCCATAAGACATAGTTTCACATTTTTCATTATAGCACACACAAGTATACAAAGATATAGCCATTCTCTAATTCTCAAATCCCATACTCGTTATTGATCATCGCGTTTCTCAATTGTCACAATTCCATACACTTTATTCATCAACCACACCTCAGTTTCCCTGAAATTTCTTATGGTTAATTTCACATGTAATCCATATAGAAACTAAGTTTAATCTCTATTCACATCACGTTTCCCCAAACATGCTTATACTTATCAATTTGATTAATCGAAAAACATCGATATTCCACATCTTTCAAAATGTTAACCTTATATAACCCATTCCCACTTCATAATAATTATCCAATTTTCCTTAGTCACAAGACTCAGTCTATGAAACAAAACATATGAATCGTCTTTTGTTACCTCAGAGTCCATGAGAATTCTCATTCTTAATCTCGATACTCAACATATTATACAAGCTCACATGCATCCTTTAAAATGCACACTATATCCTTTCGTTACTGGATGCATGCAACTTAAATGCATTCTAGACACTCTAATGCTCAATGGACACGTGTGTGAGATCTCAACGCGTGCTTTGATACGACCTGTCACAACCCAAACCCACCCCTAAAAGTTTGGTCCATGACCGGCTTGTACATAGGCCTCGAAACAGAATTTTCGAATAATATTTAATAACATACGGGGCCTTAAGCGAAAGCAATATCAATAAAAGACGCCATTGATTGAGCTTGTGCATGCATGATGGTTTAATTGGGTTTAAGCATTTAAATACATTTCCAAATATACATGTACAATCATAGAATTTATATAGATCGCACACACACTTACATAAGACTTACTAATTTATATGACTCCCAACAATAAATTAAGGCCTCCACGTGGTGACATACCCCCGGTAACTTGGCAGACTGGCGAACCTCGGTACAACTCTAGTGTCAAACCCCGATGGCTCACCTACAGAAATATACATAAAACAGAATGAGCAAATCTCAGTGAATAATAGCACTAAAATAATTTAATGATTAAACTTGAATTGTAATAATTATACCATATATAAGTGCAGAGGTCATATAATTACTCTTATCTTGTATACATTTTCAGAATGGCCTTGGGCCTAGTCTTCAAACAAAGTGGCTTTAAGCCCTTGAACAAAGTGGCATTGAGCCCTTAAACAAAGTGGCATTAAGCCCAGAATGCAGAACGGCCTTAGCCCTGTTCATGCATGTATGAACTCAAGAGGTGTCTCGCATGGATTACAAAGATGACTCACACTGTAGCACTTAGTTCTGTACAGTACTTTGTTCCATACCAGAAATACAGAATGGCCTCTGGCCTAACAGATCATACAGAATGGCCTCTGGCCTAACAAATCATACGGAATGACCATAGGCCCAGATTGGCTTTAAGCCCAATTTATATATGTATGGACTCAAGAGGTGTCTCGCACGGATTCTAGAGGTGACTCACCTTGTAGCACTTAGTTCCGTACAACACTTTGTTCCATACCAGAAGACAATAGGTCTTAAAGACGGAACAATTATATCATGTCATATCATAAACGAAACGGATAAACAGAACAGAATAATCCCAGATTCATAAGAATACCGTTCACAATAGTGCACATAAATTTCCCCATATTTTATTACAAGTTGACATAGTTGTCTTACGTATAACAAATCATTAACAATAGCTATTAACATATAAAGCAACCCACAGTTCTATCCGATTAGCCATTTCGATGATCCATTGTAAGATATTCAAAACATCATGTTCTCAGTAGGTGGAGCTTATATTCACAATTTCTTCTTGTCGACAATTTGCACAGTATTAATTCCCAAATGCAGAAACACAGTAGAAATCATTCCCTTAAGTACACGGTTCAGATCACTCTCTATCATAATAAAGATATTCTCAATTATGTTCATCCCAGAACTAATCCAGTATTAATAGTTCATATACAATTCTCATGCAAAGACATAGGCAATTTACAGTTTCCAGAGTCGTACAAAGGTACGCAGAATTTCCAATCATTTATAACTGTTAATGTAATTAACTTGCGAAGAACAGAATGTTAATAATAATAATTATTAACGGTAGGTAAATGTACAACTACAGTACTATTACTCACAGTGATCGGTTCCCGGTTGTAATGGGACGAAGTCCTCGTCTCGACCTACAAACACAGTGCAAAACACATAATATAAGATTATAACTGATCCTTTACTTATTCTCTTTGATCAATTAATCACTTAGCCATGGTGGTCCCAAGATCATTATTCTTTAATAAGTTATAATCTATGACTCAGAAGATAGGAGGAATCGATAGGAAAAAGGTTCATATGAAGGAATGGTACAAACCTGGTAAACAAAAAGTGAACAGTCATCACTAATTTGGGCATAACTATTTCTGTACTTATAATTTGGGACTAAGACGACCACAATTGGAAACTAGACTTCCGGGGCTTGATTTTAGGCTCAAGAATCACTCAAAAAGGAGTCCGGATGCAAAAGATATGCTTGTTCAAAGTTACAAGGTATAAGCTGAAACAGGGTTGGCCGCATGTGCGCCCAATTGGACCGCTCGTGCGGCCCAATTCCGCTCGAGCGCCCAAAAGCAGAATAAAAACCTTCTTTTTTCCTCCATGCTCCACTCTTGCGATGCCCGTGGCCGCTCGTGCGGTCTGGGCAAAAAAACCAGTCCAAAAATAGCTCTTTTGCTCCAACACTTGGTTCTTTCCATTTTAAGCTTGGTTCTAAACATAAATCACTCAAAAACATGTAAAATTTCCTAATAACATGATAAACTAAAATTAACCAAGCATAATCTTATCTCAAATAAATCAATCTTTGCTTCAAGTTAGGAATCCAAGTCTCATCTTTTCCATATATTCAAACTTCCATAATATATGCTCAAAATCATGCTAATACATCTTACGCATGGTTGATTCTCACATTAAATCTTGTTATTCTATAAATCATTCTTAAGATTAAACCCACATCAAACAAATTAAAGGAAATCAAGGTTCAATTCCTTGAATTTAACCCAATCCACTCATAACCCAACACACTTATTCATTTACATATCAAACTTCCAAATTAATCTTTGATCTTATGTAGTAGATGAATTATCAACAAAGATGATAGTTAGAGCCCCATACCTTCAACCTTTCCTTTTTCCCTTTGATCTCTTCCATCTTCCAAGCTTTAAGGTTGCTCTTCTCTCTTTAATTCCCTTCAACCCATCCATGAATGTTGAGCTTTCTTACAGAATTTGTCTCTCCTTCTCTCCCTCTCTCTTTCACGGTTCTCTCTCTTTCTACCTTTGATATTTTTGGCTCAAATATCTTGAGTTCCCAACTCACATAACATGTCTCCATATATATAAATATACACACACCTAAGCTTTCCACAATAAGGAGGCCAAACACGCCCTTACGAATCGCACGAAATCAACTTCCAATTGAACTTCCTAGATGACTTTAAAAATTATGTTGATCATAAATATGTCCTCTGTTCCGGTTTCTAAAGCCTCTACGGCCTTCAATTTTCCAGTACAAAATTAACCACCCAAACGTGCATTAACGAATCAGACAAGTTAGAATTCCAATTAATTTTCCAAAATAGTTCTAAAAATTCCCATTAACATACCCAAGTACTTAATTTTGATTTCTGAACCCGTAAAGGTCGTCAATTCCAGTTTTAAAGTCATAACTCAACAGATAGTTCTTCAATTCCAATGGATATGTTTAAATTAAAACACATTATCCCCTAGTTAAATAAGGATGACTTCTTATACGCATGTTGGGGTCGTTACACCAAAAGTCACACTAGAGAGTATAAAAGGGTCGGGTGTTAACCTGGGCCGCTATATTTCATATCCCGAAAGTCTTTAATGATTGACTCTGTGTTAAAATTTTCAACAATTTCCTTTTCAATGAATACAAACAAAGAGTAATATATGTATATATATATATATATCATAGGACATAGAAAAATTGTGTGCCTAGAATAACAAATGCAAGTTTATGACGCCCCGGATTTACATAGTCTGACCAGCGTGAATAAACCCATAATCTGACAAATAAAAGACGATAAACAGGTAGAATAAAATAATATCTCTCATGCAAATGGATACAATAGTGTCACACAATACATGTGTTGTCCGACTTCATACACCCTATGTTCACATCTATGTGGAATGAATGATCTTTAACTTAAACATACAACAGACGTTATATATATCAAATTGAAATGCCCAAAGGCTTACATTATACACAAAGGGTGTAAGCCTTACAAGAATGGCACATAGGAAAATAAATAAAACAAATGGCCCAAGGCCTACAAATAATGGAACCGCCCTACCCAGCTATAGACGTCCCCGAACGCCCCGGGAGGATGAATCCAGTTTTGTTCGTTTGGGCTCACTACAGTTCAGGACTCAAATGTCACGGTCTTGTATCTAATCTCGCAGAGTGCAATGCAAGACCGACGAATCATCAAAGAGTCCAAATCTGGCAAATCGTTTTTGAAAACAGATTTTTTTGAAAGAAGTGCCAAACATGGACTGCTTTGCTTGATACAGAGTCGCCACCTAAATATTATATTTGGGGAGAATTTAGGAAACCCTGACTCGTGCCGAAGGCCACGTGTCCGTCATCACCAAAGTTGCCTCGGCTCGGGAACTTAGGTACGATTGGGGAAGGTCACTTCGTGAGCACCCCCGCTCGCCCGATCAAAGATCGGCCTATACTAACCATGATATCGAGTTTTGAAAACATTATGTGCTCTTATTCTAGTTTATTAGCCTAGATTTACTATGTGATGCGCACAGCATACAAGTATAGACTGGATTGCCTATGTTGGAACAAAGCATCGCACATCCATTTGTTTTTTTAAAATGGATTGAAGTTTACTACTTGCAAGTAGGCTAAAACACGGGTTTCGACGAATTATCCTAACTCAAGCAACCCAACCTTCACCCACAGGCATTCAGACATGTATATCACATAAGCACATAGCCTCATGGTAAGCATGCTATCATGGCAGTCACTCACACACATGCAAGGATGCTAAAGCATAAATACTTACCGAGTACTCCAAGCCAAAACAGAAGCTATGTTAGAAATCCATGCATGAACCTAACTATACAGAAATGCCTAATGCAACACATGCAAAGTTGCAACTACAATAGGCTCGGCTATTCTAAGACTGGCATATGAGATGCTAGAGCTAACACATATTCAACTTGGAATTGAAATACGATGCAGTTAGTATGATGCGCCGAGCCCGGTGCATGCAAGATAGATGAATGATGCAAACAAGCAAGCATATGTATGCTAATTGAAACATGCCCTAATCTAACCATCATAAGTTGGTAAATAAAAGGGAGAAAGACGCGGGGTTGGAAGACATGCATCACACACATGCGCACTTATTACAGTTGTGCCCTCGCTCGGAGGGTCCGAATAAATAGTACAAACCATCTAGCTAGTCTAAGCTAAATAACAAATTACAGCTAATTATTACACAACATTAATTAATCAACAAATTAACTAAGTAAGTAATAAACTAGCGTGCAAACTAAATACAATGGACTGCCTCAACTCTGTTTTGGATGGCGAAGGGTGTATGCATGCTTGAGTCGCCTTGTCGGTAAATTCCATCGCGATGCCTCGCCTCACCCTTGTGTGCAATTGATCTCAGAAATTTGCACAAAGCTCCAGAAGGCTGAAACTTCACCCTGGGAAGGCTGCCGACCAGGTATTGGCTTGGGAGAAACCTGCCAACCACCCTTTGTGGCGGAAACCAAAAAAGGTGGTCGGCCTGCCAGAAAACCTGGTTGGCCGGCCATTTTCTGCCCCTGGATTCTAGTTTTTCTGCAACAAAGGCAAGAGGGAGAGAAAGCAAGGTATTTTCAGCATATGTGTGCAACACCACTCTCCCCGTCCTTGCACAAGCTCAAGGGAGTGTAGACCTCGATCCTCGTGCCACCAATCACGCATCTATGCATGATGGCCGAGGAGTTGAATTACATGACTCAATATGAAATGAATGCACACATTAGCAAGTAAAGCCAACGACTCTATCATGGACAGTCAAGAGTGTCGGCGACCGAGAATCGAGGCACGTTTCATCACTTGGAGTACGAAACGTCCCTCGTTTCCCGTGTTTGGACTAAACCCTACTCCAAACATAATGCAACAAATAAGGATGGCATGACATGCACAAATACAACTAGCATGCAATCCTAACGCAATGCGACCTAATCATGCAAACATGCAAGGATGAGATGCAAACATGCTACTAGCATACACAATGCTATGAACCATATGGCATACACAATACGACTAACAACCTAGCATACGCAATACAAGGAAATGAGATGGCATGCACCATGCCTAAAACAAGATGGCATGCACAATGCACTAACATGCAATCTAGCATACGCAATGCTATGGACTAAAATGGCATACACAATGCACGATGGACTTACACCAATATGAGTGGACCTCAGCCACACTCAAATCAGTGGCCATATGATGAAAATGAGACAGCCGAAATACATGCAAACATGCACGAATGCAAGGGATCGATCCTAAGGCATCAAATGCCACTCTACCAAAGCATGGAAAAGGATGCAATATGGAATACAAACACACAAATTCCAGCTCTGAAACATGATACAAAATGGTCCCGAAACATGCAAACATGGCACACAATGCAAGCTAGAGGGCCCGGGTACCGAAACTAGTAAAGTGCGTTACTCTAGAGGTACCCAAAACAATGCACTAATGGCAAAACCAACCCTAAACAGACCCTAGGCAGGTCTGAAATAGTGGGGAAATGGCCTAAAATTATGGCTCGGAATGCAACGAAATGCAGCTCGTTCAATGGTCGGTAAATGAGGCATACAAGCCCGACTCTCAAACACATTTAAAGAGTATAAAACATGGCAATATGGCATTGATACAAGCTCTAAAATATGATATTTAATGGACCCAAAACATGAACACACCTCCGTATATGCATGTAATGAGCCTCAAAACTCAAAATTAAGCATGGGTATTGAACTACAAGCATGCAAAACAAACATCATTCGACCACAAGACCCAAAAACAAAGCTAGGGCAGTCCAAAATATGCACAAAATCAGTTTAAGGCATGGCCAAAAGGAGCTAAAATCAAGGGTCACCAAAGCATGCGAAATAAGCTAGTGAACCATGATTTACACTACAAGTATGTGAAGCACATGAGGGCTCACCGAACCAGCCAAAAATAGAAGTATTCCATCCCAAAATATGCCCAAATAACCACCGAAACTCAGTCAATGCATGCAAAAATGAAGTGTTCCTTTGGAAAGCCATGAGGTGGATTACTCTACACATACATGATGGACATACAAAGTGGCAAAACTACCTCTGGAAAGAGGTTATGAAAGCCCTAAAACTTATTGAAAAGGGCCTGAAATGGGTCAATGAAGCATGCAATGAAAGGTCCCTTTGAAAGGCCTTGAGGAGGATTGCTCTACACATGCATGAGGGACACAAAATATCAGTAAAAGGGCTCCAGAAAGAGCTAAGGAAGACCTTAAAACTCACCAAATAGGGCCTGAAATGTGGCTTTGAAACATGCAAATGGGGGCCCCTTTGGAAGGCCAACAAAGCTAGTAAAGAGAACAAGGGGTCAGAGGGTCACCCCTCTCTGATTTTGGGGCTCAAAAACACATGTTAGCCATTGAAAATCCACTAGATTTCAGTGGCTAAAGGCCAAACCAAGGCCATAAAAAATGCTCTAGTACATGGCTCAAAACATGAGGAAATGAAGCATGCAAGGGGGAAGGTGACTCCGAACAGAAAAATGACCTTGAACAAACTTGAAGAGGAGCTCAAAAAAAGACTTTTTTTAGTTTATGTGGAAGTCCAAAAATGCTTGCTAATAGGGCTAAACTATGGAGCAAAACAATGTCAAAATGGGGGAAATGGAGACTTACCCTTGAAGAGAAGAAGGCTAGCAGCTTCTGGACTAAAATAGTGAGTCTTCAAGCTCTGAAAATCAGCTCCAAGGTGCTTGGATGGATGGTGGAGGTGTTGTGCTAGGAGGTGTAGTGTAAATGGCCAAGAATAATGGAGTTTGGAGGCTTGGGATGTAGAGATATATGGAGGAGTGTATCTATCTTGAGACCAAAATGTTCAACCCTTGCAAGTGGAGAGGAGGGTTGGTTTTATAGAAGAGGAGGTCTAAGGCTTCTTGGAGAAGCCTCAAACAAAAGGGCCAACCTTCTAAGAGAAGCTAAACAAAAGGGTCAAGCTTCTTGAGGAAGCTAAACCAAAAGGGTCAAGCTTCCTCAAGAAGCTTGTCAAAAGGTCAAGTTTCTCCTAGAAGCTAAGCAAAAAGGGCCAAACTTCCTTAAGAAGACAAGCAAAAGGGTCAAACCCGGAGCAAATGCCTCCGAGCTGGCACAGCTGTATGCAACTCAGGAAGGCCAAAAAGGAGATGGTTGGCCGACCAGTTCAAGTGGTCTACTGACCACTTGCCCTGGTCGGCCGACCAGGGTTCAAAAGGTTCAATGTGAAATGCTGGTTAGCTATACCAGAAAGGTGGCCTCCCAGATGAGTACAACACAGCTGTATGGTGGGAGACCAGAAATTGTGGCCCAAGAGAGAGGAAAACCAGCTTTCTAGCAAGGTTCAAGATGGTCAGGAAGAAAAGCTGGTCGGCCTACCCATATTGGTGGCCTCCCAGATGAGCACAACACAATGGTGGTATGGGAGACCAGAAATTATGGCCCAAAAGTGAGGAAAACCAACTTTCTGTCAAGAAAATCGACTGGAGGAGAGAGAAAATGATTTCCAAACGAATTGCTGGTGTCCCACTATAGTACCACCTTCCAAACAATGAAAATAGGGTCCATACCAAAAATGAACCCTAACCGATGCAAAATAAGGGTTCGGGGCCCAAAACACGCGGCCTGGGGCCCCGAAAACAGGCTGTTAAGCGCCGGAAGTGGCGTGCGACCCCAAAGGTGGTCTCCTGGGCCACAGTGTCCCTTTAGGGAGAGAAAATAAGGTGTGTGCCGAAAACTGAAGCAAACGGAAGAAGTTAAGCGGTCCCGAACCGAGGCGTACGGCCGACGGCTCCAAAAAACTGAAAACTGGTCTCCAAACGGGAAAAATGGCCTACGACCATGAAACGTAGCCTACAGCCACTGAGAGATGGTCTACGAGACCTCTCCCTCCCTTCGAGAAGAGAAAACAGAGAAAATAAGACCTGGTTCACAAATCGAGACAAAGCACAAAAGAGCCCCGAAGTCTGGAGGCAAGGCTCTCAGCTGAGACTCTGCAACTTTAGAACGAGCACAATATACATCATCACTGAGCACTCAATTGGTGACGTCTAAGTCTTAAGGTCGATCAAAAATGGAGTGTCTACAGTTGCCCTTCTTTGACAGAACTTGGAAGTCATAAGTGACGGGAGTGAAGGTCAAAGTCCAGAGACGACCCATTTTTGACAAGGCCGAAGACTTAGACAAACAGGCAAGATAAACAAAGATGTGCCTGCAGGCATGCCCACAGGTAGGGGGCAAAATGCAAAATGTTATAAAGGAATATTTTGATAATTGAACTTATACGCTACGCGAAGCCGGTTTGATAATTGGACTTATACGCAACGCGAAGCCGGTTTGATAATTCGGGATTTATGCAATGTAATAGCTAAAATGCAATGTAATAGCTAGGAAGTGAAGGTACCTGTAGACACCCCATTTTTGACCGTCCTCAAGACTTGGACGTCACCGCTTGAACACTCGGTGATCATCCATGTTCGTGTTTGTTTTGAGTTCCTGGAGGTCTTGGCTACGCACCTTACCTCAAGATCTTTCAACTTGCTTGTTCTGTGCTTGGTTTTACACCAAGGACTTGTTTGTTTTTTTTTGCACCTGAGGGTAGAGAGTAGCTTGCTAGCTACCCCTGATACCCACTGGCCATGGCTTGAGGCCACCGGCCGTGTTTTGAGGTTATCGGCCATTGGTGAAATAGTCAATTAGCCGGTCGGCACTTTGTGTGGCCGACTGACCATCTGTTTGGCCGATGGCCTCCTTTTCTGGCCGATACCGCCTTTTTGCCTTTTTTTAGGCATAATGCATGCTAGTTGTGCCAGCTGGAATACACGGACCCTGCCCCCAATGCACGGGTGTGGCTGTTTTCAACCTTTGCACCCTTTTGGTCCAAGCTTCCTAGAGAAGATTGCACCCTTTGCTCAAGCTTCTTGAGGAAGCTTGACCCTTTGTCATAGCTTCCTCAAGAAGCTTGTACACTTAGCTTAGCTTCCCTTGGAAGCCTTGACCCTTTTTGAATAGCTTCCCTTGGAAGCTTAGTCTTTGCGTTGTCTATATAAGAGAATCATCTTCTCCTTTGATGGGTTCAGCAAAAAAACCAGAGTAAAATACATATATATATATATATATGATATACATCTTCTCTCTCTATATCTCCCCCTCTCTCTTCATTTGTGTGTGTTTGAGGGCCTAAAAGGGTGATTTGTTCTTACTTTTGCACTAAAACACACACCATTACACCATACTTCGACTTTGGGAGGTGTTGAGGGTTTATTCTTAAGGTTTTGAGCTGGTTTTGATCAGAAGAAGGTGGCTAGACTTGCTGTTCTTGAGGTGTTCTTCAAGGGTAACACTTTTTCTTTAGATTCCCCAATCTTGCACTAGCTTTTGACCTACTTTGCATATTGATTTGAGCTTCGTGTATAACTGAAAAAAGTCTTGTATTTGCATGCTTAAGATACTTCATTAAGGTCATTTTGTTGTTTGGGGTCGATCTCCCCCTCTTAGGCCTTGTTTGGCCCTTTTTATACTCTTTTTGCTAAGCTTTGGGGACTTTTGTGTATTGGCCTTCTCACCACTAAAATCCAGTGGATTTTTAGTGGTGAAGAAAGGGGTTTTGAAGTCTTGCATAGGGGAGGGACACCCCTCTCCCTTTGTCTCTCTTTCTTTTGCATTTTTGGCTCATAAGGGTAGCATGCATAATTAGTTATTCTTGGCTTCATTTCAGAGTTTTTTTGGGTGTTGTTGGGTTATATTATGCCTCTGTTTTTGGTTGGATTAATGGTCCCTCTCATGTTTAACATACTTGCTTTGCATTCCTCTCTTTGGCCTAGAAGTGCATCATGCATTTAACCTACCATGCTCTCGTGTTTTGGCCTAACTTTATGAAGTTCTTAGCCATGTCTTACCATGCTTAAGGTCTATTAGGAGCTTATTTGATCATATTTACCATGTTTGGTATAGCCCCTTTGTATTTTGGATTGTAAGCCTTGAGGGTGTGAGTCATGAGCATGTTTTAGTTGGGTTGTTTCAATGATTTGGAGTCATTTCACATGCCATTTCAGTCCCTAATCCATGTTCCTATGCATGTATCCATCACCCTTTTCATGCCTTGAAGAGATGCCCTTTTGTGCCTTGAAATGAGCATTGTGCATGCTTATGAATTTAAGTTTTAGGGGTTGCCATATCAGGGGGTTTTGGGGCATATTTTGATACATAAAAACTCTGTTTTGGGTTGTTTAGTTCATGCCATGTTCGCTTGGGGTAGGTGTTGAACAATGCTCTCTTTTGTGGCCTTGAATACCTTCTATTTTGCATCCATTCCCTAGCATGTCTTGGTGTCATCTTTTGCATGCTTTTTAGAGTTTAACATGAGTGTTTGATGTCCAAGCATATTGCCTTTAAGTATGCTTAGAGTTGTCTCCTTCCATGCTTAGATGATAGGCCTTGGTGTGTGCATGCTTGCATGCATAAGTTGTGCCATCTTTGACCCTTTTGGCCACTGTTTTAGGGTGTGGCTAAGGCCTCCCATTTCAATCTAAGTCCATTCTTGTACATGGTTGTATGTTTGACTTGTTGCCTCTCGTTGCATGCTTGCATTGTACCATGTTTGCATCACATGTTAAATTGCATTGTATTGCCTCTTCCATGATTAGCACATTGCATACTTGCATAATAGATTGCATTGCATTTGGCATGTTTTGCATCTTAGCCTCATGTTGCATTCTTGAGCCATGTTTGTATACATGCATTGCATTGCTTGGTTTGGGGTGTCAAACCAAGCATAAGGATTGAGGGTGTTCGTACTCCAAGTGATGTAACACGTCTCAGTCCTCGGTCGCCGATGCCCTTGATCTCAATATGATAGGGTGTTGGCATTTATCTCCTTTGTTGCATGCATTTTACATTGAATGGCAAACTTGGCCTCTTAGGCCATCATGCATCAAAATGCATAATTGATGGCCCGAGGGCCGAGGGTCATGCTCCCTTGAGTCCATTGCATGATGGGGAGTGTAGCCATGCTCACATTTGCTTGAAAATTCCATGCCATGCACTGCTTGCCCTCTGCTGCTGTCAACTACAGGATTCTGCAGGAAGAAATAGCCGGCCGGCTACTTAGAGTGCCGACCGACCAAATACAATTAGCCGGTGGCTCAACCAATGGTCGATGACCATTCCCTTCAGCCGGTGGTGTTCCCACTTGGTCAGTGATGCTCCCCAGTATTTAGAGAAGCATCCTTGGGACTTGTACAAATTTTCAGAGGAGCAGGGCAGCGTTAACAGAGGCAACAGTGCTATGGCAGCGAGTTTTCGAGCGGGACGAGTCAAGCATGCATCATTCGCGCATTCCGAGGCAGAGCTGCGGCAATCTGTTTAGCTTCACATTTAAATTGTTTTTATGATTAATTTGTTAATTAATTAAAAGGGTCTGTAATAATTAATTAGCTAGGATAGTTGATTCATTATTCGGACTGTATTATTCTTTCGGTCCCCCCGAGTGAGGGCGTATTTGTAATAACTGTGGGTGCGTGTGTGCATGTCTTCCAACCCCACTTCTTTCTTCCCTTTTATTTACCCGCTTTCGATGGTCAGTATTAGGACATATTTAAATTAACATACCTTATGTTATGTATGCGTGCATTCATACATTTGTCTTGCATGCATCGAGCTCGGCGCATCATACTAACTATATTCGTGTTTCAATATCAAATTGAATACGTGTTAGTTGTAGCATTTCGCATGTCATTTTAGAATAGACCCAATGTGTAAACATAACCAGTAGTACTCTTTCTATTATCCATATCACCATCCAAGTCTGCATCAACATA
This sequence comes from Camellia sinensis, assembly GCF_004153795.1. NCBI lineage: Eukaryota > Viridiplantae > Streptophyta > Magnoliopsida > Ericales > Theaceae > Camellia > Camellia sinensis. The sequence continues at coordinate 277,453 of NW_021024827.1, forward strand.
ACCATATAACTCGATGCTCTGCATGTGTTGCATTAGGCATTTCTGTATAGTTAGGATCATGCATGGATTTTTAATATAGCTTTTGTTTTGGCTTGGAGTACTCGGTAAGCTTTTACGCTTTAGCATCCTTGCATGCGTGTGAATGTTGCCATGACAGCATGATTACCATGAGGCTATTTGCTTATGTGATATAACTGCTTGAATGCCTGTGGATGGAGGTTGAATTACCTGAATTGGAATAATGCATCAAAATCGTGAGTTTTAAGCCCACTTGATAGTGGCAAAAACCATCTTTTCTAAAGCCCACTTGAGGGTGGCAAAACCTGCATTTTAGCCTACTTACGAGTAGCAAACTGCTTTCAAAACAACAAACATGAAATGTTTTGTTCTAACTCAGGCGATTCAGTCTATACTTGTATGTTGTGTGTGTCGCATAGTAAATCTAGGCTAATAACCGGAATAAGAACGTGTAATATTTTCAAAACAAGATGTCACGATTAGTAAAGGCCGATCTTTGGATCGGGCGAGAGGGGGTGCTCATAGCTGACCTTCCCTAATCGTACCCAAGTTCCTAAGCCGAGGCAACTCTGGTGATGACGGACACGTGGCCTTAGACAAACGAGTTAGGGTTTCCTAAATTCCCCATTAAAAAAATATTTAGGTGGCGACTCTGTATCTGGCAAAGCAGTCCATGTTTGGCACTTCATTCTAAAAATCTATTTTCCAAAATGATTTGCCGGATTTGGACTCTTTGGTTCAGATTAAGAACCGTGACGTTTTGAGAGTCTGAACTGCAGTGAGCCCAAAACGAACAGAACGGGACTCATCCTCCCGGGGCGTTTGGGGACGTCTACAGTTTCTGGCGACTCTGCTGGGGATTTAGAGAGCTTTACTCAAACTCGTGATATCCTGTTTTGATTTCACTTATTTGTTTCTTTGCATTGCATGTGCATTGCTGCGCCTAGGACACAGTGTTTGCCATCTGCCATTCCTGAACGGTTTGCCAGAGGCTTGTCTTGTCAAGGCATGACCATAAGGCTGACCGGTTATGGGCTCCGACAGTATGGAAACACAAACCCCGGTTTTACTGGGGCACCCTTTTTTTGACCATTCGACCTAGTGCATATCGAAATCCATAGTGACCATTCCAAGCTAGGACAGGTTACTTACCCGATCATAGGTTGTTTGAAACCGCTGCGTGCGTAGTGAAACCCTAACTCCTAACAAAATAGGACAGGGAAACCCTACCCCAATATAGGGGTGTTTTGGCTCTCTTTTACTTGCTATGTGCTCATAGAGTTGGCCTCTACAGGACTGTACGTATCAGTTTGCAAGTTTGGGCATCAGGCCTGCGGGCACCAGTATTTTAATTAGTTATCCGCAGGTATCAGATCAAGCTTTGGGGACAGTGATTTGGGGAATAATGATCAGTGTTTGAGAACAGCGTGTTCAGCTTATCGACAGGGTGTTGTCATGCCGAACCATGTGTTATGTTTATTTAAACTGTTATGCTGTCCGTTTGTCTGGTCGCTTATTTCTTTATTATCGCTTTATTAATCTTTTTGCTAGGTAGTTTAGCACAATTGCTTCTGACCCAATAGATATTCCCCAAGCACCCTGGATTAGAGGTCGCCGACTCCATCGATCTGAGGATCTGGTAGACAGACAACCAATGTACTACTCATTACCCCCGATTCCTAGACGGACGGCAGCCAAGCAAAGAATATCAGTTCAGCGATCAGTACAAAGGGCTTTATCTATCCCACCTGAATACAGTAGAGATCAGGGTTCTGTTTCTCCCGCAAAGAGGGAATATATACCAGAAATTCTATCAGATCAAAGCAGTATGGCAAGCTTTGAGGAGACGGTGCGCCAGCTCCAAGAGAGCATGAAAACTATGCAGCAAGATGCTGTCCGACAGACGAAGTTCACCAAGCAACAGGCCATGGTTATAACTGAACAAGCAAAGTTAATCGTGATGCTACAACAGCAAGCTGGAGCATCTGCTTCGCATCATGCTCCTCCCCCGCCAGGAGTTCCAATACTCGGGGAGACAGCTAATGTTAAGAATGATACAGACATTCCCACAGGGCCACCTCCGCCCCCAATCCTACCCCAGATCCTACCCCAGTTATCCAAAACACCCACCAACCTACCGGACTCTCCCTTTGAGTTTGAGACAGATCCCACCGCATTGAAGTTGAGCAAGCTTGAAAAGCTGTTCAAGAGATCCCAGGGAGTCAAGACCATCCCTGATACTGAAGATGGGTACACCGACGCAGCTGTAACGCTGCCGGATCGATTCAAGATGCCGCACATCGACCGGTTTGATGGATCCAGGGATCCTATGGGACACCTGCGTTTGTTTTCAGACATCTTAAGGCCGATGGGCCTCACCAGACTGCAGAAGTTATCTCTATTCGGCCGGACCATGTCGGGTGTGGCGGCCATCTGGTACGCCAAATTAGAAGATGATGTCAAGAGAAACTGGGACGAGATGGCTAAGGCCTTCATTGCGCAATACTCATATAACACGGAAATTGAGATTATGACCCGTGATCTTGTGACAACGAGGCAGGAGCCTAAAGAGAGCTATTCGGAGTTTGTGACCAGATGGAGGGCTAAGGCCTTAATGATGACCCTAAGGCCCACAAATAAAGATCAAATTCGGATGATTGTGCGCAATCTCCAGCCTAAGCTGATGCACAGATTGAGGATGCCTTGAAGCAAGGCTTAATTGATAATGATTGGGAGCAACCCAGAAGAACTTTCAATCGCAACACCAATGCAGGCCTGAGCGGCGTTACAACTGCAAGAGCCTCAGAAGTGAGCATGGTCACCACCATTCCCCCTCTCCCTACAAGACCCATGGCAGCTACGCCTTTCTCCGGTGCGTCCGGAAGCAATACACAAACAGCCAGATACCCACCCAAAAACCAAAGAACCTTCGCTCCACTATATATGCCCCTGTCCAAAGCTCTACGGGTTTTAATCAGAAAAGGGCACTTGAAGCCCCTAGAGCCGCGGCCATTGCCGGAAAGACTTCACCCTACCCACAACCCAGCCAAATATTGCGCATTTCAGCAACAGCACGGTTATGACACCGGCCAGTGCTTCCGATTACGTCATGAGGTTCAAGATCTCATCGATAACGGGGTGATTTTGCCTCCCGAGAAACCTAATGTTACAACAAACCCTCTCCCAGCACACAACCAAGCTCCACCTCCCAAAAGAATCAATTTTATCCAGACTGGGGTCATGTCTTACGATCCTAGCATATATATCACTCCTTCCCACCTACCTAAGCCGGAGGTGTTCCTTCCTGACTGCACTGACTTGTGCATGTTGGACATCTCCAGAACCCAACCAGAGCCAATGGTGATGACCATCGAAGACGGGATAGGGATGATTTCAGAGGAGAATGGGATTGTTGAGCCAGAATTTGAGAAATCTGGGAGTTCTGTTGAGGAAGCCTACAATCCGAGTGATTATATTCTATCAGTAGGCTAGGTTCGGCCCATTGTAGAATTGCCGGAGAGGGCAGAGCTGTGTATGATCCGAGGGGATGGATTTGAGCAGGGGACAGATAATTTGACGGCTATGGAAGAGGACCTAGCCAACTTCCAGTTTTTCAATGACCAAGACCCAGGGGACGCAGCAGTCAACTGGTTTGATTATGAGGAATCGGTAGAGGCTACTGGGTGGTTGGATGATCAACCAGATGTTGTAGAAGAATTCCAACCAGAACAAGGCCCGACAGGGGCAAGAATGTCAGTGACGGTCGGAAGGGCCAAAGAGCAGAGTACATCGCCGGAAAGCACCGGTGTCGAGAATTTCGCTCAGGATTGGAGCATCTTGAACACAAGAAGTATTGAACAGCCAGTTGTATTGACACAGTCAGAACAGGAAAGGTTTAAGAATTCTTAGAGAATCAGGAAAGCTAAGGCCCATGCGGGAACTGAAAGTGCTGTGTGTACGACGACGGAGAACGCTGCGAGCGTGCGGACGAAAAGTACTGTCAGTGTGATCATACCGGAGCCGGACAGGTGTCTGTCGGCTGCCGATGGAATGTGGTGGGAAGACGACGATCTATGTCTTGCCCACATGGATGAGGATTAGGGAAGTAACCAGCTGGACGATACCTGGTATATCGGCGAGGTCGATCATATGACAAGGAGTGGACGGTATTTTAAGCCTCCACATCTAGATCAGTCAGAGGTGTCTAGGAAGGATAAGGAAGTTGAAAAACAGGAGGAGAAGTTACTTGAAGATGAGGCTGTGCTCAAATAGCTTAAAAAGATACAAGCAGACATCGCTATTTGGGGACTGCTTATGGCATCACAAGTGCATCGACAAGCTGTCTTATCGGCCATGGACAAGGCCAAACTCTCAATAGACACCACGCCCGAACAGCTGGTGGGCTTTGTTTTTCCGGGAGGAGCTACCCCGGTGTTAACTTTCTCCGACAAGGAATTGCCACCTGAGGGTGCGAATCACAACAAGCCACTCTACATCTCTGTGGAGCGTAGAAATAAATGGATACCGGTGGTTCTTATTGACACAGGGTCCGCCATCAATGTGTGTCCAATAAGGACTGCCTGTGCAATCGGTTTAAAGACCACAAATTTTGTGCCGACAACCCAGGTGATTCGGGCATACGACAACACAAGCAGAGAAGTCATGGGGACAGTGAAAATTCAGACCAAGGTTGGGCCGGGGCAGCATAAAATTGACTTTCACGTCCTAGAGGTTCCCGCCACTTTCAACCTACTCTTGGGGCGGCCGTGGCTGCATCAAGTGAAGGCAGTTTCTTCTACCTTGCATCAGATGGTGAAATACCCCTATGGAAAGGGAGCAACCATTGTTTTTGGAAATTCATCGATCCATCCACCGCCTGAGGTCTCTACACCAATCCTAGAAATTGAGCACGGTATGGTGGATGTGTTCTTATCCGGTTTCACTCTGGCTGAGGCCCGGGTCATGCAGAACATCTTGGCTGTTAATGAAGGGGTGTATGTCAATGCTCAGTCAGTATACCTCATTAATAAGCTCCAACACATCCCCGGGATGGGGGGAAAGAGTGGCCGGAAGGGCGTCGCAGCATTGGCCGAAGTGCCACGCAACCCATATACCTTTGGCTTGGGTTATCTGCCCACCATAGACGATTGGATAAGGAAAGGCAAGGAGATGGCTGGAAGAGCCAGAGCGAAGCAGACGGGGAAGCCTTTTGAATTAATGCACCGGCCCATCCAGGGTACCCTAAACGGACGCTTCGTCTGGGAGGGGGAGGACTTTCCATTTTGTGGCTTCGCAGAGCCATGGTTGAATGGGGACAGGAAGCGCGTGCCGGGGCTTGAGATCTTCTTCGACCTGTAGTTATCCGGGAATGACGTTGCCGAAGAACAGACGGACCCATTAGCTAAGGCTGAGCAAAGCAAGGAAGTGGAGTCTAAGGACTTTGAAATTGAAATGGGGGTAGCATTGGCTTGTCTACTTTCAGATCCTCCGATCGAATAGAAGTGCTTGGGGGATAACTTCTCGGTGTCCATGATTGGGAATGAAACGGCTGCGGGCCTACAAGCAAACATTTTGGATGCATCTATCACACCATCTCTCATTTGGCAATATGAAGAGGGATTTTTGTCAAGCAACACCAGGTCAAGTAGTGAGCCGGAATCTGATTCCACCGAGTCTTGTGAGTTGGAATCAGGTTCCAGCTCGACTGAGTCTGAGTTCGATATTCCTGGCGGTGACAACCCGGATGCCACAGTCCTGTCCAGGTCGTCTTTTTCTTTCTCTTTTAAGTCTGTTGTAACAGAAGAATCGGATGGTTTGGATGTGCTTAATAAGAATGATGTGGATGTGGTTTCTGAGTACTTTTCTATACCTTTGATTTATTGCTTGAATTAGGACTTTCAAAATTTTGATAAAAAAAATGAGGAAGAAATTCCCCCGGTTTTGCAACGCTTAATTGAACACGAGCAGGAAAGATTTGTTAAACCTTTAGTTGATGAAATCACTACTGTGAATGTCGGTACTAAGAAGGACCCGCAGCTGGTCCAGATCGGGTCCACGTTGTCTTCGGAGGAACGCGAACGCTTAGTCACTTTATTAAAAGATTTCAAAGATGTTTTCGCTTGGTCCTACGAAGACATGCCTAGAATCGACCCTGAGATTGTACAACACCGGATCCCTCTTGACCCTGAGGCCCGACCCATCAAACAGAAACTCAGAAGGATCCGCCCCTACTGGGCGATCAAGATTAAAGAAGAGGTCACCAAGCAAATTGACGCAGGTTTCCTACTAGTATCCAAATACCCGACTTGGTTGGCCAACATTGTTCCAGTGCCAAAGAAGGATGGCAGGATCCGGGTATGCATGGATTTCAGGGACTTGAACAGGGCCAGTCCGAAGGACGACTTTCCCTTGCCCCATATTAATGAGTTGGTGGACTTCATAGGGGGGCATGCTTTGCTTTCATTCATGGATGGCTTCTCAGGCTATAATCAGATAGTGATGGCATCTGAAGACTGGGAAAAGACTGCATTCACCACCCCGTGGGGGACTTACTACTACAGAGTGATGCCAATTGGGTTGAAGAATGCTGGAGCTACATATCAATGGGCTGCGACCACAATATTGCGTGACATGATCCACACAGAAGTTGAGGTGTACGTGGACGATATGATTGTCAAATCCAAAGAAAGAGAGGGCCACTATACCGCCTTGCAAAACTTCTTTCAAAGGATCAGAGAATTTCGGTTGCGGCTAAATCCTCAGAAGTGTACGTTTGGTGTTACAGCAGGAAAGATGCTGGGGTTTCTGATTACACATAGAGGTATCGAAGTCGACCCTTCCAAAATCAAGCCATCTTAGAAATGCCACCACCGAGGACTGAAAATGAGGTGCGAGGCTTTCTGGGTAAAGTACAATTCATAAGGCGGTTTATCTCAAAACTAACCTTGACTTGTGAACCACTTTTTGGCCTCCTGAAGAAAGGAACGAAGTTCCAGTGGGACGGCCGATGCCAAGCTGCTTTTGAATAGATCCAAGAATACTTACAAAACTCACCCGTGTTGTCACCACTAGAGCCGGGGAAACCGTTGATATTGTACCTTTCAATAACTGAGACTACAATGGGCTGCATGCTCACGCAAGAATCAAAGGACAAGGTGGAGAGAGCCATCTATTACCTAAGCAAGAAGATGCTAGAGTATGAGACCCGTTACACACCGTTGGAAAAGGCTTGCTTAGCCTTGGTATGGGCTTCCAGGAAGCTGCGGCACTACCTGTTAGCTCACTCCATAATGTTGGTTTCACGACTGGATCCCATCAAATATCTTTTCGAGAAACCAGCACTTACGGGTAGGCCGGCTCGTTGGTTGTTGTTGCTTTCCGAATTCGATCTGAAATATGTGACGCGCAAGTCAGTTAAAGGAAGAGCAGTGGCAGAATTCTTAGCCGATCACCTGGTGGAAGGGGGTGAAGCAGTTGAGCACTTATTCCCAGGTGAGGCCATTTTGCATATCGACGATGAAACTTGGACGATGTACTTTGACAGAGCGTCAAACCAGCACGGGTATGGGATAGGGGTGTTGCTGATAGCACCCGACAATTCCCGTATCCCTCTAGCCTTCAAACTCTCAAAGTATTGAACAATGAGGCAGAATATGAGGCATGTATTGCCGGTTTAGAAGCTGCCCTAGAACTAGGGGCAAAACGGTTGGACGTCATCGGGGACTCGAACCTTGTTGTGTCTCAAGCAAAAGGAGATTGGAAAGTCAAAGAAGAAAAGATGATAATGTACCACCTGACCTTGGACTTGTTGATTCCTCGGTTTGAGAAGTTAAACTTTGCTCATCTAGTAAGAGAGAACAACAGGTTTGTAGATTCATTAGCAACTCTATCTTCTATGATAGACATCACGTTTGGAGTCCAGATGCGTCCAATCATTATTGACCAGAAATTTGCGCCAGCCTACAAGTCAATTGCTGCTATAGATGAGGTTCAAGACGAGAACCCATGGTATTACGACATTTAGAACTTCTTGGAGAAGGAGGCGTATGCACCAGGGGCAAATGCCAAAGATAAAAGGGCAATCAGAAGAATGGCTGTTCAATTCATCATCTGTGGGGGTAAGCTGTATAAGAGAGGTCATCTGGAAATGCATAAGCTATGCATTGAAGCTGAAGAATCGAAGCGCCTAATGGAGGCCATCCATGGAGGGGAATGCGGTGCACATATGAACGGGGTAATGCTAGCCAGGAATATCCTCAGACAGGGTTACTACTGGTCCACTATGGAGGAAGATTGTATCGGCTTTGTTCGGCGATGCCACAAATGTCAGATCCATGCAAACCGCATGAACATTCCACTGTCGAAGCTGTACAATATGACCTCGCCATGGCCATTTTCGGTTTGGGGAATCGATGTGATCGGGGCTGTCACTCCGAAGGGGTCAAACGGGCATGAGTTCATCCTGGTCGCGATAGATTAGTTTACAAAGTGGGTTGAGGCCCAATCCTATGCGGTGTTGAAGGCTTCACATGTTGCGAAGTTCATCAGAAACAACATCATTTGTCGCTATGGGGTCCCAAATGAGATAATTTAAAATAACGGTTCTCACTTCAAGAAGGAAGTGATTGACTTGTTAGAGAAATACAATGTGGGTTTTCACAAGTCATCCACATACCGGCCTCAAACTAATGGAGCAGTTGAGGCTGCCAACAAGAATGTCACGCGCATTTTACAGAAAATGGTGGAAACCTACCGGGACTGGCCAGATAAGCTGTCGTTCGCTCTGTGGGGCTACTGGACTTCAATTAGAACTTCTACCGGGTGTAGACACCCCATCTTTGACCGACCTTGAGACTCAGACGTCACCAGTTGAGCGCTTGGTGATATTGCATAATGTGCTCGTTCAGAAGTTTCAGAGTCTTGGCCGTCAGCCCTGCCTCCGGATTTCCGAACCCTCTTCTGTGCCTTGCCTCGGTTTGTGAACCAGACTCAATTTTCTCTATTTCTTTTCCTGAGGGGAGGGAGAGGTCCCGTAGACCATCTCTCAGTGGCCGTGGGCTACATTTTGTGGCTGTAGGCCATTTTGCCCATTTCGGAGCCTGATTCCCGGTTTTCGGAGCCGTCAGGCCGTGTGTCTCGGTTCGGGACCGCTTAACCATCTCCATTTGCTCTGATTTTTGGCATACATCTTATTTGCTCCCCTTTGAGGGACACTGGGGTCTGAGAAACCCACTTCGTGGCCGAACGCCACTTTCGGTGCTTAACAGCCCATTTTCGGGACTCCGAACTGCGTGTTTTGGCCCCCGAGCATTCGTTTTGCATCGATTTTCGTTCATTTTTGGCAGGTGCCTCTGTTTCATCACCAGGAAGGTCACTGGAGGGTGGGAGGCCAGCAATTATCTTGGCAAACATTTATATTCCATTTTCGCCCTCCGGCACCCGTTTTTTCTCACTTCCGAGCCAATGTTGAACACCTTGGGGCCACTTTCTTCAACCCCAAACCACATATTTGTGTTGTACACACACGGGCGGACCCTAAAAGTTTGTGGCCGGCCAGTAATTCCCCCGGACCCTTTTGACCCCCTCCTAGAAATGGCCTATTCTCTCTCCTGTTTTACAATTTCCAAATTCGAACCACAGGGTTATGATGAGGAGGCATGGGAAGACACCATTATGTGGTGGCCGGCCACTAACACAACTTGACCTTTTTGACCCCTAGCTGGCCGGCTAGGGGAGGTGGCCGGCCGGCCACCTGCAAGTCCAAAAACCAGCCGGCCATGTTCCTTGCAAAAGGCACTTTACAGTTGTATTGCTGTTTCCCCCAGAAAATATCTCAATCCGGGGGATATTTTGTGGGGGAAAACTTGTCTCCTTTTTCCCCCACCTTTGCCCCTCCTTTTCTCCCTCTTTTTTGTCCATATAACCAGCAGGCAGCATTGGTGAGAAGGGTTAGAAAAATTGGTCTTCAAGCCTTGATACACAAATCTCCCTCCATCTCTCTTATTTCCTTGAAAAACCTCTAAGTCCTACACCACCATTTCTTCTACACCACCAACCCCCACCCTTCCATCCTCTATTCCAGAAGTTTGAAGGTGTTCTCCAAGGCCTAAGGAGCCACAAACTCAAGCCAAGAGGCAACCAAAGTCAATCCTTCAAGGGTAAGTAGTTTTTCTTCCTTTTTGAGCTTATTTTGGTATCTTTTCTTACCCATACGTTCTTGCTGATTTGAGCTCCGACCAAAACTGAAAAGGTCATTTTTTTGAGCTCATTTTCCTGTTTCATTAAGGGCTCAACCCTGTTTGAGCCCCCCATCTTGCACTTGCTTCAATATCTTCCTTGAATGCTATTTTCTTGCATGCTTTGGCAGCCCATTCTGCTTCCATTTTTGGGCCTTTTACAGAACTGAAAATAGTCTTATTTTGAGCCCCTCTTCAACATTGAAGAAGGGCTCATCAGTGTTTGGGACCTCATGTGCCACTTCATGTTATATCCCCTCTTTGGTCCCCATTATTCATGTTCCATTAAGGGCCTTTGGCTGTTTGATGGATATTTAGCATACTTTGTGCTTTGGCCATCTTTTGGCCCATTTCTTGCATAAGAGCTTAGCCATATCTATGTTTGTTTTTAGGGTTTTTACAGTTCTGTAAAGTGGCTTATTTTTTGCCCCTCTTCAATGTTGTTGAAGGGCCCTAACCTGTTTGGAGTCAGCAGCTGTGAGATTGCTTCATAATCTCACATTTAGGGCCATTTTTGCATACTAGTTTTGCCCTATTTATGCTTGCTGTTTGGCCATGATTTGTACTGGTAAAATGCTTATTTTGGGCTGTCTTGCTTCTGTCTTTCATTCCATGTACCAATTATGCAGCTCTTGTATAGCTGTAAGCCATTTCACGTACTTAATCTTGCATTTCGGAGAAATTCCATGCATCAGGTGTACTTTCGCCTCATTTCGGGGCTGTTTTCCCCCATATTTCAGTGCTGAAATTCCATTAGAGTGTCTATATGCATTTTAGCCATAATTGCATTGCGTATGCCATTGCCTCAGTTTGCGTGCCCGTGGTGCACGCATTTCGAGGCACTTCATTTCATCCATCGGCCTCTTATGTGAGTGTGGCTGAGGCTCTCTCATGTTAGTGTAAGTCATGTTGCATTCTATTATGCCATTTTAAGCCATATTTGCATTGCGTATGCCATTGCTCGATTTTGCGTGGCCCGTGTGCACGCAGTTCGAGGCACTCATTTTCTATCCATCGGCCTCTTATGTGAGTGTGGCTAAGGCTCTCTCATGTTAGATGTAAGTCCATGTTGCATTCTATATGCCACTTTAGGCCGATATTGCATTGCGTATGCCATTGCCTCGGTTTGCGTGCCCGTGTGCACCATTTCGAGGCACTTCATTTTCATCCATCGGCCTCTTACGTGAGTGTGGCTGAGCTCTCTCATGTTTAGTGTAAGCCATATCACATTTCCATGTCATTTACATTGCGTATGTCATTGCCTAGGTTTGCGTGCCCGTGTGCACGCATTCGAGGCACCTCTTTTTTACAGCATAGTGCATACTAGGTTGATCTTAGATCGCATTCAGTCATTTCCCAGCTTGCCGTGCCCGTGTGCACGCATTTCGAGGCATCTCTTTTTTCAGCATAGTGCATACTAGGTTGTATCTTAGATCGCATTCAGTCATTTTCCTCGATTGTGTGCCCGTTGGCATGCATTTCGAGACATCGGCATTTTCATAGCATTTTGTGCATACAAGGCTGAACTTATTTGCATTCATGCATATCTATAGCATATTGCATCGTGTTCGGGATAGGAGTTAGCCCGGCGCGGGGGAAACAAGGTGCGTTTTCGTACTCCGAGTGACGGAACGTGTCTCAATTCCAGTCACCGACACTCCGGATCATCCATGATGATTAGGACTTGTTGTGTTTTCATGTGCATTCATCCATATTAAATTGTGCAATTCGACTCCTCGGTCATTCAATGCATCGATATGCGTGATTGGTGCACGAGGATCGAGGCATGTATATATTTGTGAAAATACATTTGCCATGCCCCTTTCCTGCTCTCTGTTGCAGCAAATGAAAGAATCAGCAAACTTTTTGGAGTTTGGCGCGCATTTCAAGAAAAGGCTGTGAAACTAGAGGCTAATTGGGGCATCCGGTGGATTTCCGCAGGTAAGGCTAGGTCAAACAACAGATTACATCAGAAAGCAAGTCGAGGCAGTGCCTGGCTGCACGCCAGTGTTACTAGCATTCTTAGTTATTGTTAATAATTAGGAATTGTACATTATTTGGACTGTAACATTTGGACTGATAATATTCTTTTATTCGGAACTGTATATTTATTCGACCCTCTGTGCGAGGGCATAATTGTAATAAGTGTGCGTGAGTGTGATGTATGTCTTCCAACCCCATGTCTTTCTCCCTTTTATTTATCCGCTTATGATGGTTAGATTAGGGCATATTTTAATTAGCATACAGTATGAAGCATGTTTGCATTCATTCATCTGTTTTGCATGCACCGGGCTCGGCGCATCATACTAAACCGCATTGTACTTTCAATTCCAAATTGAATACATGTTAGCTGTAGCATTTCATATGTCATGTTTAGAATAGCCGAGCCTGCTTATATTTGCATTTTTGCATGTTGTTGCATTAGGCATTTTTGTATAATTAGGATCAATGGCATGATTTCTAATGAGTTTCTATTTTGGCTTGGAGTTACTCGGTAAGTTCTATGCTTTAGCATCCTTGCATGCGTGTGAGTGACTGCCATGATAGCATGTTACCATGAGGCTATTTGCTTATGTGATATATTTGCCTGAATGCCTGTGGGTGAAGGTTGGGTTACTTAAATTGGAATAAATCATCAAATGTTTTAAGCCCACTAGATAGTGGCAAAACACATCTTTTCTAGCCCACCCGAGGGTGGCACAAAATCTGCTTTTAAGCCTACTTGCGAGTAGCAAATCATCTTTCAAATAAAACAAGCACGAAAGTTTTTGTTCCAATTCGGGCGATCAGTCTATACTTATATGCTGTGTGCATCACATAGTATCCTAGGCTAATAACCGGAATAAGAACACACAATGTTTTTCAAAAATAGATATCATGGTTAGTAGCGGGGGTGCTCACGAAGTGACCTTCCCCAATCGTACCCAAGTTCCCGAGCCGAGGCAACTTTGGTGATGACGGACACGTGGCCTTTGGCACCGAGTCAGGGTTTCCTAAATTTCCCATTAAAAAACATTTAGGTGGCGACTCTGTATCTGGCAAAGCAGTCCATGTTTGGCACTTCTTTCAAAATCGTTTTTCTCAAAACGATTTGCCGGATTTGGACTCTTTGGTTCAGACTTAGAACCGTGACAAATTTGAGAGTCCTTAGCTGTAGTGACCCCAAAATGAACGGAACGGGAGCTCGTTCCTCCCGGGGCGTTCGGGGACGTCTACACCGGGCCAATTTCGTACTCATTGGTTTATGGGATGGTGGCTGTTCTACCTATTGAAATTGAGGTTCCGTCTTTGAGAGTGCTGGCTGAGTGTCAGATAGCTGAGGCGGATTGGCAGCAGAACAGATTTGAAGAACTCATGCTCTTTGATGAGAGAAGACTGAAAGCACTGTACCATGTTCAAGGTTATCAGCGTAGAATTTCCTGGGCTTTCAACAAGAAAGTTAAGTCCAGGAATCTAAAAGAAGGAGATTTGGTGCTCAAGGACAACCGAGCTCCCATCCATGACCCAAGGGGCAAGTTCAGGCCCAATTGAACTGGTCCCTACATCATTAGGTCGATCTGGTAAGGTGGGGCTGTCTTTCTGATGGATCTAGATGGCCTAGAGTTCTCACAATCGATCAACGTGGACAAGTTAAAGAAATATTACCCCTGAGAGGCTCGCTAGGCCGAAAACTTGAAAGGGCGACCTAGGCAAAAGTTAGAGCACAAAAAATTGGAAATTATAAAAACTGAGCTCGCAAGGTTGAAAACCCACAAAGGGCGACCTTTGCAAAAGTTAGAGCGCAAAAGGAGAGTGAAAATACTCGAGTGAACCCGAGTCTGAACTACGTAAGGCTTGATTCCCATCTTTGGGATACGTAGGCAACTTCATCCTGAAGTTCAGCCATAAACACTTCCCCGATCAACTTTGTCCATTTGATCACCTCGGCCATCTTTGTCTATTCAGCATACAAGAGTTTGGTTTTAATCTCTGGTACAATGCTACTCAGACTAGGGGCAACTTTCCAGTTGCTGGAATCCGGGGTTGTGCATCTCGGTGACAGATTTCAAGCATGTCCAGTTCTGATCCATATTGAAAATGACTTTGAAAAGTTTTGGTAAAAGTTGACTTTGTTCAAATTAATCTTTTTACAACTTAGACCATTTTTGGACCAAAACGGAAAATTTTCAGTACCCACAACCTTCAATTTCATTGATTTCAATACAGTGTTCTCCTACTCTTGCATACAAATTGAAGTTGCTGTTTTTAATTACATTCATAAAGAAAACTTGAAAGTACTATTGAAGCAATAAATCCGGGGCATAGATAGGTCAGGTGTTCCTGCGCCCCCTCCTAGAGCTGGTCGAAGCCTCTGATGCCAAGCTGGGCCCAATCTGCGCCTCTTCACTGAGCCAATCTATGCACTCGTCAGACAAAGTGCAACTGAAAGTGAAAGCGGGGGCCAGGAGCTCTCTAGTCCTCCACGTTGCGGCCTGCCGAGCAAGCTGCGCACCTCGGGTTGGGAATGCAGCTGGATACTCTATCCCCTCTGGTGGACAAGTCTGATCATGGCCAAACTGGCGCTAGAACCAGAATGGGAAATAGAACACACAATAAATAAAGCCAATCAACTGAATCCCAGTCTGTCGGGACATGCTATAGCCCATTGCCGGTAGGTTGAGCCAAGGGCACCGCCAAGCAATGCGGTCTGCGGGCAAGCTACACATCCAATCAAACCACCAGCCCTCATCAAGGGCATCGACTAGACGTTGTCGGAAGAAGTAACCGCGAGCTAAGTATGCTGAGCAAGAGTCCACGACCTGCAGCTTATCCATCAGCCATACCTGGGAAGGGATAAAAAATGAGAGAATAAAGAATAGAGAGACGTACGAGGAGAGAAAAGTGAGCAAAGGGTTTTGTAAGAAAAAAATCGAGCTTGAGGGCCGAGTGATGTAAGCAATATGCATGTGAGATTGGGTGGGAAACATTACCTGCAGCAGTAGTGGACTCCCCACAAATCTAGTCATCTCTCGGCGATAAAAGGCGTCTAAGCCCATCAATGTCTCAGCCAGAGTCATGGCAACGCAGCTCTTGCCATCCTTTAAACCTCGGGCAACCTCGATCAACTGGACGCTAGATCCTCCGGAGCCTGAGACAAACAAAAAATGAGATAGCATGCACAAACAGAGGGCGTGTCGCCGGAAGCCTTGCCAATGATGGTCGCCGCGGTCACCGGCTTCGAAAAACTGGCAAATCAAACTCGGAATATCCAGCATTCTGTCACAAATCAGAGACCGAGCGTCGTACATAGTGAGTCCACACATTCGCCCTAAGGTTTGAGCATGGCCAAAGTCAAGCTGGGGTAAGATCTCCTCGTTGCGCTGGGATTCCATTAAAGCTTGGAAATCTTCGAAGGTAGGACATACCTCTTGCCTGTTAAAGCTAAAGACATGCATCACCGGATTCCAAAACCTCGCCGCGGCATGAAGAAACGAAAAGTGCAGCGAGGTGCGACTCAAAGTGAATAGTGCATTTATGTCGAAGCCCCAGAAATTCAGCTTTTTCGAGCCGTCCAAGTTGGCAATCCGAGCTGTGAGATTTTAGGCAAGAAACCCTTCCATTTGGAGCAAATCAGTGTGGAATTGAGAAAAACTATGAAGCTAAAGCCTTTTGTAGAGGATAAGGTTGAGTGGAGGACAGATGTCAGCATTCTGCTGGTCTCTGCCATTTATGGTCGGCCGGCCAAATATAGTGCCTACCGACCACCACTTTTGGCCGATTGATCAGATCTGCTGGCCGATGGCCATTTCATGAGGCCGAAGGATTTCCCTGGTGGCCGGTGGTCTTCCTTCTTGTTGAACATGCTGAGAATTTGGGGAATGCCACCACTTCCGATGCCCTCCGATGATTTTTGCGACGTCACGCCTATTTGCTTATCGAGTTGTTGTAAATTTGCTTATGAAGTTGTATGTCACATTCCTCAAATCTTTGCATTTGCTTAATCGAGTTGTATTTACACCTAGTCAGCTTATCGAGTTTCTTCGTTTTGCTTATCGAGTTGTAAGTCGGTTCACTACCTGATTATCACAATGCAAATGCTCAATTTTCAAACCAAGTTCAATTTCGTTCACATTGTTATGTGATACCATGCAATGCGATGCATAGAAAGCACAAATGTAACACCTTTTTGAACAAAATAGCTGTTTCATTTCCCTCATGTGTTTTGCAAAAATACACACTTTTGAAAAATTAAAACCTGCCTGAGGTAGTGCAATGTGCTTAAACTACCAGTAAAAAGAAAAGTAAAGCAAAAGAAGAGCAGGGCAGCAAAGTATCGGAATTGATACCGGTAAACCTCCCCTTGCGGTCAATAGACCTCCCGTGCCCTTGTCCGGGTCAACTATGTGGTTTGGCACCTTCATTACTCAAGACAGTGCAAGGAAGCGCACTTTCGGAACATTAGTAGGCCTTCAAGTTGACCTCAAGCCGTATCTTCTATGAGCGATGCTCGGTGCGTGCGAGGAACGTCCCTTCCCGTATCCTTTTCGTATCTTGTGAATTCCACAAATCGCTTCAATTATACTATGTTGCAGTGCTTTGCATTTCAATTTCATGAATAACATGTCTTTACCATGCTTCAAGTTGAATCTGCCCCTTCAAGTTCCTTTTTGTACACATTGCATGCGTTGTCGCGTTATGCTTTACTTACATGTGTTCAAGTTCCTTTCTATACACATTGCATGTGTTGTCGCATTATGCTTTACTTACATGTGTTCAAGTTCTTTTCTGTACACATTGCATGCGTTGTCGCGTTATGCTTTACTTACATGTGTTCATGTTCCTTTCTGTACATATTGCATGCGTTGTCGTGTTATGCTTTACTTACATGTGTTCAAGTTCCTTTTTATACACATTGCATGCGTTGTTGCGTTATGCTTTACTTACATGTGTTCAAGTTCCTTTTCATACACATTGCATGCGTTGTCGCGTTATGCTTTACTTACATGTGTTTAAGTTCCTTTTTATACACATTGCATGCGTTTCTACGTGTGCTTTACTTACATGTGTCTATGCATCTTACAGGAGGTTACACATTGCTTGCGTTAACCCGCATGCTTTACTTGTATGTGTTCATTCCTGCCATACACATTGCATGCATACGTGCATTGCTTTACTTACATGTGTTCAAGTTCTTCTTATACACATTGCATGCGTTATCGCATTATGCTTTACTTACATGTGTTTACCTTCATGGCATTTTATGCTTGTTTCAAATCGTATTTGTCATGCGTCCTGTTCGACTTGCGATGTCATGCACTTTCAATTGCATTGTTATGCATATTGCTAACGATATTGTACTTGTTAAGTTTTCTTTCTCTTTCAGGCACGATATTGTATGTACGGTTCATTTGAAGTTGGTGCAACCAGACGAGCCACACAGGTATTGTATTCTCCGCGTGAAACGTAGCGAGAATTACATAATTCTCTTGCATCCTTTCTGCATTATAATGTAGTTGGATTTGTGTTTGATTGCTTAAAAATGTTGCATGATATGCTTCGTTACAGCTTTCTTTGCATGATCATAAGTTATGTTCGACTTCTTTCATTGTCAGTTGCATTTTGCCCCTGCCCTCGGGCGCATATCTTATCTGTAGCTTGAATGTTTGTCTAAGTCTTCGGCCTTGTAAAAAATGAGTCATCTCTGGACTTTGATACTCACTCCCGTCATTGTTATGACTTTCGAGTTCTGTCAAAGAGGGGCAACTGTAGACACCCCATTTTTGACCGTCCTCAAGACTTGGACATCACCGCTTGAACACTCGGTGATCATCCATGTTCGTGTTTATTTTGTGTTCCCGGAGGTCGTGGCTACACGCCTTGCCTCAGGATCTCTCGACTTGATTGTTCTGTGCTTGGTTTTACACCAAGGACTTGTTTTTTTTTTTTTTTTTTTTCCCACCTGACGGTAGAGAGTAGCTTGCTAGCTACCCTTGATACCCACCGGCCATGGCTTGAAGCCACCGGCCGTGTTTTGAGGCTACCGGCCATTGCTGAAATAGTCAATTAGCCGGTCGGCACTTTGTTTGGCCGGCCGACCATCTGTGTCACGACCCCATTCCGCCCCTAGTAGAATGGTGCCGTGATGGCCAATAATCCGAGATTACCGAAGGCCAACTTTCAAAATTCACACACAATCAGAGTATAAATATATGGGCTCACAAGCGCGGCAGCAAATAATTTACAATACAAGTGGTCCATAAGAGCTGTGCATAAATCAAATGGAATGGCATACAACTTTACATAACATTACAACTTGAATACAAATAAAACAAAGTACAAAATTACATATTATATCTTGATCAAAAGGCTTCTCAAGCCGACATGTGCAAATTACAAGTATTACAAGCCGAGAAGCATAATTTTCAAGATTGCCGACGTGAATACAAGTCAAGCCGACGTAACAAAAACCCAAAATAAGCTCACGAATCGCACCTAGGCGTCACCGCCTTCCTGCTCATCACCTACATATATATAGAGAGGTTGAGCTTGGATACTCAGTGAATGGTATAAATAATAAAGGGGTTTGCATGACTGGTATTCAAGATCTTTATCAAACGATACATAACATAATTAGTGCAAGTCAAGGGATGAACCAAGTCTATCTAGCAAATCCGTCAAGTTTCAAAGGATGCTTATTAGCATCATTATAATACAAGTGATGACATCTCGGCAAACAAACCCATGCGGTAAACCGTCAGTGGCAAACAAGGCAAGACAAGGGAGATATCTCAATTCAATGGTGCAGTTGCATTATAGTCCCCTGGCACTAAGGACTTGTGCTACGAATGCTTAGAGTCCCCGAAAAGCAGTCTTCTCAATGTCCTCAGCTTTAACTTTCAGCTGATGGTAGCCCGACCTAAGGTTAATCTTGGAAAAGACTCGTGCTCCTTGTAGTTGATCAAGCAAATCATCAATCATAGGCAATGGGTACTTGTTCTTAATGGTTACCTTATTAAGTTCTCTGTAATCAATGCAAAGGCGAAGTGTGCCATCCTTTTTCTTAACAAATAGAACGGGTGCTCCCCATGGTGAAGTGCTCGGCCTAATGAATCCCTTATCCAACAATTCTTGTAATTGCAGTTTCAGTTCCCTAAGTTCAGCTGGGGCCATCCTATAGGGTGTTTTGGAGATAGGTTGCGTTCTCGAAATGATATCCACGGTAAACTCTATTTCTCTATCGACTAGGTGGCCAGGCAACTCATTTGGAAAGACATCGGGGAATTCCTTAGCAACCGGTATGTCGGCTAACTCAACACTTCCATTCAAATCACTTAATATACTGCACAAATAACCCTGACACCCTTTTTTAATCAACTTATAGGCTTTCATGGATGAGATTAAGTAAGGTGGGGGTACTACTCCCTTACCCTGGAAAAAGACCTCGGCTTGGTTTGGGGTCTTCAATGTGACGCTCTTAGTAACACAATTAATGGATGCATGATTCGCTACTAACCAATCCATTCCCAATATGACATCGAAGTGAGTCATGCTTAATGGCATCAAATCAACTAATAATTCTGCACCCTCAATCACCACAACACACGCCCTATATATAGATGCAACAATTATAGTTCCCCCAGATGGAGTAGATACAGAGAGCACATAATCAAGGGGTTCTAGCGGTCTGTTCAACTTCTCAGCAAATTTAACAGATACAAAGGAATGTGTAGAGCCTGAATCAATCGAGATGTATGCGACTTGAGAGCAAATTGAGAGTGTACCTGACACTACCGTTTCAGCATTCTGGGTGTCTCCTGGCACTAGAGCAAAAACTCCGACGCTGCTGTAGCAAGCCCGCGAGGGGTCCTTCGTTGCTACAGGTCGGACTCGCGATTTTTGTTGTCGCGGTTCTTAATCTGAACCAAAGAGTCCAAATCTGGAAAATCGTTTTGAGAAACAGATTTTTGAAAAAGTAGTGCCAAACATGGACTGCTTTGCCAGATACAGAGTCGCCACCTAAATATTTTTAAAATGGGAAAATTTAGGAACCCTGACTCGGTGGGAAGGCCACATGTCCGTCATCACCGGAGTTGTCTCGGCTCGGGAGCTTGGGTATGATCGGGGAAGGTCAGCTATGAGCACCCCCTTTCGCCCGGTCCGAGGACCGGCCTCTACTACCATGATTATCCGATTTTTGAAAACGTTATGTGTTCTTAATCCATTTATTAGCCTAGAATTACTATGTTATGTGCGCAGCAAACAAGTATAGACTAGATTGCCTAATTTGGAAAGAAACATTGCATATCCGTTTGTTTTGAAAAATGCTTTGAAATTTGCTACTCGCAAGTAGGCTAAAACACGGATTGAATGAGTTTTTCCAACTCAAACAATCCAACCTTCACCCACAGGCATTCAAACAGTTTAACACATAAGCATTTAGCCGCATGGCAAGCATACTGTCATGTTAACATTCACACACATGCAAGATGCTAAAGCATAAAATACTTACATCGTACTCCGTGCCAAAACAGTAAACTAGTTAGCAAACATGCGTGTCCTAGTTCATGTTAAATTGCCTAATGCAACACATACAGGATGCAGTTTAGATAGGCTCGGTTAACCTAAGCATGGTATATGTAATGCGATCAATTACCACATATTTCGATTTGTAGATTGAAGTACGAATGCAGTTAGCGTGATATACCAAGCCTAATGCATGCAGTACAAACGCATGAATGCACGCGTGCATAGCATAAGGTATGCTAAATTAAACATGCCCTAATCTACCATCATAAGCAGGTAATAAAAAGGAAGAAAGACGTGAGGTTGGAAGACATACACACACTCACACACACTTATTACAGATTTGCCCTCACTCGGAGGGCCCAAATAAATATTACAGTCCCAAATAATAAACAAATAAAATATTTACAAATTTCTAATTAATTAAAAGAAAGGATGCAAAAGAAAAAGGAGGGTGCACAGCCTCTGCCTCGGGGTGCGCAGATGATGCATGCTCGGAACTCAGCTCGCCCGAAAAACCCGTATCGTACCCCTGCCACTTCTGTTTGTACTACCTTATCTCTCTGAAAATTGCCCAAGTCCTGAGCAGGTTCCTTACACACTGCAGAGCACCACCGCCAGACAGAATTCCTACCGGCACTCCAGAATTTCCATCGGCTGTTGAATTGATAATCGGCACTGAAAATATTGCCGGCCGCACTGAATTCTGCCGGTCGGCAGAAACTTCCTGCAGAGACAGTTTTGACAGCAAACAGAGAATAGACAGTGCATGGCATGGGTTTTCAGGCACATGTAAGCATGGTCATACTTCCTATCATGTTTTGAACTCAAGGAAGCATGTCCCTCGATCCTCGAACCATCAATGGTGCATGGTGGCTCAAAGAATCAAATTTGCCATTTGATATAAAGATGCATGCAACAAACAAAATGAAAACCAAAGCCTTATCAAGTTGGAGTCAAAGGCCCCGGTGACGGGAATCGAGACACATTACATCACTTGAAGTATGAATGTTCCTTGATTCCCACACTTGGTGACACCCCAAACCAAGTAAATGCAATGCATGTTATGCGAACATGGCTCAAAATGCAACATGATACCAAGATGCAAGGCACAACAAGCATTATGCAACCAACATGACAAATGTGTAATGCCAAGCATACAAGGTGCAAATATGATGCAAACATGGACCAATTTGGGAAATGGGATTAACATGCTACGAGGCTTAATGAAGCAACCATGCGACAAACATGGAACAAGCATGCAATGGGGCCTTAAGCCATAAAGGGACAGACCTTGATCCGCCCCAAAACAGTGGCCGAAAGATGTCTAAAAGGTGGACCAATACTCATGTTAACAGCAAACTAATGGTCCTAAGGTTAAGGCACAAAAAGGAGACAATTTACCCCACCAACATGACCTCTCATGGCATGATTAAAACAAGTAAAAACAGAATTTTACAGACCAAGATAGGACTCCAAACCCTCCTAATATGGCAGCTAAGGTGACTCCCAAGAGGCATATCACAAGGCTCATTCCTAGGCATAAGAGGGTACACCTCAAGGCATAAAAGAGGTCATGCATGACCACATACAAACATGATTCTTGGACCAAAATGTGGTCCTAAATGATGTTAAATCATGAGGGTTCACAACCATGCATGCTAGAGGTCAACATGCGCTCAAAGCTTTCAAGCCAAAATACATAGCACCCATAACAAAACATGTCAAGCATGACCAAATGGATAACCAATAGACTTTAAGCATGGAAAAAAAATACTAAAAGCTTCATGGAACTAAGCCAACACACGCAAGAATCATGGCCCTAATCATGAGATGCACTCTAAGTAAAATGGAGCAATACAAAGCAAGTACTACAAGCATACAAGGAGCACAAAATCCGGCCCAAAACAGAGGTTACATACGACCTAAAAACACTAAAAACTTCTAATGAGTCCAAGAATGATCAAGCACACATGCTACCCTTTTAAGCCAAAAAGCACAGGAAACAAAACAATGAAGGGAGAGGGGTGTCCCTCCCCTATGCAAGACTTCAAACCACCTTTTTAACACTGAAAGTCAACTGGTTTTTAGTGGTGAAAGGACCAAAACACTGAAGTAAACAAAGCCTTACCAAAGAGGCACCAAAATGGACCAAACAAGGCCTAGAAGGGTGAGTTTGCACTCAAACCACAAAATGACCTTAATGAAAGTTCTAAATCATGAAAATACAAGCCCTTTTATGTTATACACAAAAGCTAAAACAGTAAGCAAGATAGGTAAAAAGCTATTTGCAAGTTTGGGGAATATAAAGCAAGATGCTCACCCTTGAAGAACCCTTGAAGAACAAATGGTCTAGCCCTTCTTTTTGATCAAAACCAGTCCAAAAACTCACAAGAATCAACCCCCCAAGTCCCTCAATCTCGGAGTAGGTGTAATAGTGTGTGTGTAATGGTGCAAAAGTAAGGTAAAATCCACCTTTAGGCCAAGAAAACACACACAAAAGGAGGGAGAGAAGGGAGATATAGAGATAGGGTGTTTCTATTATCTCTAAGCTTTGGTTTTTGCTCCTAACTTTCTAACCCAGATCAAAAGAGGAAGGCCCTTCCTCTTATAAGACTCCCTCTTGCAAAGCTTATACAACAAGCTTGCTTACAGGGAGATCCCTCCACGTGTATGAGGGAGGCAGAGTTGGTGCCAGCTATTCACAGCTGGCACAAAAATATCTCCATAAAGTGGTATGAACAGTGGTCGGCTGCCCAAAAAAGTTGTTTTCGACAAAAAAAAGGTGCCGACCGGCAACAAACTATGCTGACCGGCAATAAAATGTTGCCGACCCCCAACAATGGTGCCGATGGAAGCAAAAGACCAGCCGGTGGCCTCTAGCCACTGCCGGTGGTGTTGTGGGGATGCCTCACAAGGCATTCTCTGCCCTTCCAAGGCAAAACACAAGTGTTTGGTATGAAACCAGACACTAAACGGTCAAGTTCGGAGATCCTGAGGTAGGGCGCGCGAGCTGAAACCTCCGGGAACTCTAAACGAACACATACATGAATAATCACCGAGTGTTCCAAGCAGTGACATCCAAGTCTCGAGGACAGTCAAAAATGAGGTGTCTACAGCTGCTTCCGTGTGCAGAGCCCGAGGTGCTCCCATTTTTCTTACCGTCATCAGCTCTTGCCTTCGGACAATCTTTCACGCGGTGGCCTATCTCGCCACATTCAAAGCAGGCTCCTGTTGCCCAATGGCAAACCCCGAGATGCGGCTTCCCACAACTCGCACACGTCGGCTTAGCATTACCATCCCGATTTGAGTTGCTGGAACTGCCCACGTTCGCCTTCTTCTTGGCATTAAACGACGTCCGACGACTTTCATAGTTCTGTCTCTTCCTCTGACTCTCTCCTGAATTTTGATATCGGTTTAAGTTAGCTTCCGCCAGAATGGCCTTGTCTAACACCTCGGCGTAAGTCGACATATTGAGCATGTTGACTCGATCCTGTATCGGTCCACGCAGTCCACTTTCAAACTTCCTGGCTTTCCTATATTCATCAATGACCATATGAGGCACGTATCTTGCCAATTCGGTGAAAGCACGGTCGTATTCTGCCACTGTCCTGTTGCCTTGTGTCTGAGCCTAGAACTCTGTGGTCTTGCGATCTCGAACGCTAAGGGGAAAATGCTTGTTGTCAAACAGTTCCAAAAATCTGGCCCAAGTTAAACCAGGGTTAGCTTCCCGAATCATCATCCACCACCTTCGAGCGTCGTCGTCTAGTGTGAATGCTGCCAATGTCACCTTCTGAGTGTCGGTGCCGGGAAAGATCTCGAACAGCTTCTCCATTTCCAAAACCCACGCCTCGGACTTCATCGGCTCTATACCCCCTGAGAATCTCGGCGGTTTCATCTTCTAAACTCCCTGATCAAGGCGATCGTGCTGTCCCTATACAAGGCTGGCTGCGGAGGTACGTGAGGCACTGGAGGAGGTGGAGGAGGTGGAGGCGGAACTGCATGTCGGCCATTCATCTGTTCGGCCTGGGTAGATGTAGCACTAGCATTTTGTTGCCTCATTTGTCTCAACTCACGGGTTAAACCTTCAACCAGTCTTTCTAGTCTGTCCAGTCTGTCCTCTGATTCATCTCGGCCAACTGGTGGTCTACCTCTCCTCATGATGCAATGAGTATGCAAAATGCAACTTTAAAACAAACTGGACCAAGAATCATGTATGCAAATAGCAGATGGTCATGTCGAGATGATGCACACCTTGTCAAATAGCAAGCAATATGATGCGATCCTAACATTTTTCGAAGGGAAATCCTATGCTCTTTAGGACTCAAGTGTGTGAATAACGTACTATAAGAAACTTGTGCTCTGATACCAATCTGTCACGACCCCATTCCGCCCCTAGTAGAATGGTGCCGTGATGGCCAGTAATCCGAGATTACCGAAGGCCAACTTTCAAAATTCACACACAATCAGAGTATAAATATATGGGGCTCACAGGCGCGGAAGCAATAATTTACAATACAAGTGGTGCATAAGAGCTGTGCATAAGTCAAATGGAATGGCATACAACTTTACATAACATTACAACTTGAATACAGATAAAACGAAGTACAAAATTACATATTATATCTTGATCAAAAGGCTTCTCAAGCCGACATGTGCAAATTACAAGTATTACAAGCCGAGAAGCATAATTTTCAAGATTGCCGACGTGAATACAAGTCAAGCCGACGTAACAAAAACCCAAAACAAGCTCGCGAATCACACCTAGGCGTCACCGCCTTCCTGCTCATCACCTACATATATATAGAAAGGGTGAGATGGGATACTCAGTGAATGGTATAGATAATAAAGGGGTTTGCATGACTGGTATTCAAGATCTTTATCAAACGATACATAACATAATTAGTGCAAGTCAAGGGATGAACCAAGTCCATCTACCAAATCCGTCAAGTTTCAAAGGATGCTTATTAGCATCATTATAATACAAGTGATGACATCTCGGCAAACAAACCCACGCGGTAAACCGTCAGTGGCAAACAAGGCAAGACAAGGAAGATATCTCAATTCAATGGTGCAGTTGCATTATAGTCCCCTGGCACTAAGGACTTGTGCTACGAATGCTTAGAGTCCCCTAGCACGTACGGACTTCCAAACTTTGTGCTGCAAATGCTTAGAGTCCTCCAGCATGTAAGGACTTTCAAACTTTGTGCTGCAAATTCTTAGAGTCCTCCAGTACGTAAGGATTTTCGAAGAAGGTCATCAAAACATGATAGTATATATTTTCCAACTAGGAATAACCATTCATGCTTACATATACCTTTCAAAACAAAGCAAAACAAGACTTTTATCAAAGCATTATAACATAGCTTTATTAGAAATACCACTCACTTAATTCTTCAAGCGTCGAGGTCAAGGCAAGTCTAAGTCCTACAAACACATGACAAAGTCTGTTGAATGCACTTTCAAACAAGTTTCACATGCATGCAGATGATCTTGGCTTTCCTCAAAACTAAGTCAAATCAAACAAAACACAGTTTCTTATCTCGGGAAAACATGCTAGGCAACTACCAGGTCTAGGCCGAGGTCCCATACCTCCTTGCCGAGGTGTGGTCCCCAATGGCCACATTCAAGGAAATGAAGTCGGGAAAAATCTGGGTTTCCCTCTCTTGAAGAGCATGACGAACATGAAGAACATGAACATGAGGAAGATGAATGCAAAGATCATAATTTGCTATTACAAAATCTGAGATTTCATGCTATGAATTCAAAAACATGGACCTGGGTACCCATATTCGAGGATCCTGTGAGGACAAACACAAAAACATGAACCTTAATGTAAACTTTCAGATCAAACAAGACTTTTTCTTCAAAAACACATGAACACTATTTTCTCTTTCTAAAACCAACTTTAAATCAATGCATGACGTGCAGAACAGGTTCGATCGTGCAACGCAGCTAGATAAACACAAAGAACAACAAGAGTAAATCAAGAATCTAACCTCAATACACGAATCTAACGATTTGATCTCTAAGTATCAAGCTCGAAGCCCACTCTCTCACTCTAAAACTTCTTCTCATTCCTAGTGCTTCTTTTTCTCTACAAGGCAAAGATATAATACGAAAATGTATATTTTCTGGGTCTGTCAGCTGACTTAACCCTCTGCAGCGGTACGTGGTTGGTTGGTTCTTGTCAAAAAGGTGACTGAGTGAAAAGACAAGACTATGACAAAGTGTACTCAATAAGCTAGGTGGCAAGAGCACTCCGACAAGTAACGACATCAGGTAACAACAAGACTTCGGCAAGCAAGGGACAAGGACATCGGCTAGAAAGGACAACACTTGCCCTAGCTGTGCCACACCTTGGCCTAGATGTGCCACACCTCGGTCTAGGTCGTACCAATCCAGGAGTAAGGCCACTGGGTTCAACGGTGACATCTCGGCCTAGATAATACACATCTCGGCCTCGACGATGAACACCTCGGTCTAGATAGTGACATCTCGGCCAACATGTCAGAGCGAAGGTGGAGTCAACCAAAGTAAATTCCAAAATGGTCTTAGATGTAAGAGGTTCAAAACTGACCTAGGCTCTGGGTCACCTCGGCTAAACCCACACCGGGCAAGGTACAAAGCATGCTGTAACACTTAAGCGAACAAGGTCAAGACATGAAATGCAAGCTTAACAAGACAAAAATCATATGAATGCATATGAACATGGTTAGGATAGTGTGAGGGTTATTATAATCTGTTTGGCCGATGGCCTCCTTTTCTGGCTGATACCACCTTTTTGCCTTTTTTAGGCATAATGCATGCCAGTTGTGCCAGCTGGAATGCACGGACCCTGCCCCCCATGCATGAGTGTGGCTGTTTTGAGCCTTTGCACACTTTTGCTCCAAGCTTCCTAGAGAAGATTGCACCCTTTGCTCGAGCTTCTTGAGGAAGCTTGACCCTTTGTCATAGCTTCCTCAAGAAGCTTGCACCCTTAGCTTAGCTTCCCTTGGAAGCCTTGACCCTTTTTGAATAGCTTCCCTTGGAAGCTTAGTCTTTGCATTGTCTATATAAGAGACCCATCTTCTCCTTTGATGGGTTCAGAAAAAAAACCAGAGTAAAATACATATATATATCTGATATACATCTTCTCTCTCTATATCTCCCTCTCTCTCTCTTCATTTGTGTGTGTTTGAGGGCCTAAAAGGGTGATTTGTTCTTACTTTTGCACTAAAACACAGATCATTACACCATACTTTGACTTTGGGAGATGTTGAGGGTTTATTCTTGAGGTTTTGAGCTGGTTTTGATCAGAAGAATGTGGCTGGACTTGCTGTTCTTAAGGTGTTCTTCAAGGGTAACACTTTTGCTTTAGATTCCCCAATTTTGCACTAGCTTTTGACCTGCTTTGCATATTGATTTGAGGTTTGTGTATAACTGAAAAGAGTCTTGTATTTCCATGCTTAAGATACTTCATTAAGGTCATTTTGTTGTTTGGGGTCGATCTCCCCCTCTTAGGCCTTGTTTGGCCCTTTTTGTATTCTTTTTGCTAAGCTTTGGGGACTTTTGTGTATTGGCCTTCTCACCACTGAAATCCAGTGGATTTTCAGTGGTGAAGAAAGGGGTTTTGAGGTCTTGCATAGGGGAGGGACACCCCTCTCCCTTTGTCTGTCTTTCTTTTGCATTTTTGGCTCATAAGGGTAGCATGCATGATTAGTTGTTCTTGGCTTCATTTAAGAGTTTTTTTGGGTGTTGTTGGGTCATATTATGCCTCTGTTTTTGGTTGGATTAATGGTCCCTCTCATGTTTAACATACTTACTTTGCATTCCTCTCTTTGGCCTAGAAGTGCATCATGCATTTAACCTACCATGCTCTCATGTTTTGGCCTAACATTGTGAAGTTCTTAGCCATGTCTTACCATGCTTAAGGTCTGTTGGGAGCTTATTTGATCATATTTATCATGTTTGGTATAGCCCCTTTGTATTTTGGCTTGTGAACCTTGAGGGTGTGAGTCATGAGCATGTTTTAGTTGGGTTGTTTCAATGATTTGGAGTCATTTCACATGCCATTTCAGTCCCTAATCCATGTTCCTATGCATGTATCCATCACCATTTTCATGCCTTGAAGAGATGCCCTTTTGTGCCTTGAAATGAGCATTGTGCATGCTTATGTATTTAAGTTTTTGGGGCTGCCATATCAGTGGGTTTTGGGGCATATTTTGATGCATAAAAACTCTGTTTTGGGTTGCTTAGTTCATGCCATGTTTGCTTGGGGTAGGTGTTGAGCAATGCTCTCTTTTGTGGCCTAGAATACTTTCTATTTTGCATCCATTCCCTAGCATGTCTTGGTGTCATCTTTTGCATGCTTTTCAGAGTTTAACATGAGTGTTTGATGTCTAAGCATATTGCCCTTAAGTATGCTTAGAGTTGTCTCCTTCCATGCTTAGATGATAGGCCTTGGTGTGTGCATGCTTGCATGCATAAGTTGTGCCATCTTTGACCCTTTTGGCCACTGTTTTAGGGTGTGGCTGAGGCCTCCCATTTCAGTCGAAGTCCATTCTTGTACATGGTTGTATGTTTGACTTGTTGCCTCTCATTGCATGCTTGCATTGTACCATGTTCGCATCACATGTTAAATTGCATTGTATTGCCTCTTGCATGATTAGCACATTGCATGCTTGCATAATAGATTGCATTGCATTTGGCATGCTTTGCATCTTAGCCTCATGTTGCATTCTTGAGCCATGTTTGTATACATGCATTACATTGCTTGGTTTGGGGTGTCAAACCAAGCATAAGGATTGAGGATGTTCGTACTCCAAGTGATGTAACACGTCTCAATCCTCGGTCGCCGACGCCCTTGATCTCAATATGATAGGGTGTTGGCATTCATCTCCTTTGTTGCATGCATTTTACATTGAATGGCAAACTTGGCCTCTTAGGCCATCATGCATCAAAATGCATAATTGATGGCCTGACGGCCGAGGGTCATGCTCCCTTGAGTCCATTACATGATGGGGAGTGTAGCCATGCTCACATTTGCTTGAAAATTCCATGCCATACACTGCTTTCCCTCTGCTGCTATCAACTGCAGGATTCTGCAGGAAGAAATAGCCGGCCGGTGTAGACACCCCATTTTTGACCATCCTCAAGACTTGGACGTCACTGTTTGAACACACGGTGATCTTCCATGTTTGTGTTCGTTTGGAGTTCCCGGAGGCCTCGGCTCGCGCGCCTTGCCTCAGGATCCCCAAACTCGACCGTTTAGTGTCTGGTTTTGCACCAAACACTTGCATCTTGCCCTTGAGAGGCAAGGTGGGGCTTGTAGACCATCCCCACCCATCACCGGCAGTGGCTAGATGCCACCGGCTGGTTTTTGCTGCCACCGGCAATGTAGTTTGCCGGCCGGCACTCTTTGTTGCCGGTCAGCAGTATTTGTTGCCGACCGGCACTCTTTTTGGCCAAGATGGCATTTTTGGCCGGCCGATTGCTGTTCATCTGCTTTTGCAGATATTTTTAGACAGCTGTCTTGCTTTTGCTCCCCTCCATACACGTGTATGGAGGGATCTCCCTCTTGCAAAGCTTGTCTTGTAAGCTTTACAAGACAATATAGAGAGAAGCTCTCTCTAAGGCAAAAAAAAAAGAATTCACAATTTGATGTTCACAGTAGGTCTTTTGTGTCTTACTATTGCACACAAACACCTTAAGTGTTTCACCTTCCTCTTGGAGTTGAGGTTCTAAAGAGTTTGTTTTGAAGTTTTGGTGTTGGATTCAAGCTCAAGGAGCCATTGGAGCACCATTTGTGAAGGGGTCTTCAAGGGTGTGAGATTCTAGTCCCTTTTTCCCCCATTTTTGCATTGATTTTATAACCTATCTTAGAGCTGTTTTTGTGATTATTGTATAACATAAAAAGTTCTGTTTTTAGGCCCTCTTTATTGTTTATTAAGAGTGTTTTGTTGTTTGAGGGTTGTTGACCACCCTTCGGCCTCAAAAGGCCTCATTTTGAGCCATTTTGTGTTAGCTCCGGGATTTTGGTGTTGAGTGTCTCTTCACCACTGGAAATCTGTGAGGGATTTCAGTGGTGAAGATGAATGCTTTGAAGTCAAGAAGGAGAGGGCCACCCCCTCTTTGTTGTGCCTTGAAAAGGACATATTTTGGCCTCTAAAGGAAGCCTATGCTTGAGTGTGTGTTGAGCATGTTTGGTTTGTTTTTCATGCTTATATATCCATAATATAACATGATTTCAAGTTGGTTTTGGAACTCCATGCATGCTTAGCATAGTTGCCATGTAATGCCTTGTTTATGCCTTAATGTGCTTTAGGTTGTTAGCCTTTGTTGGAGCATGTTTTAGGCTTAGTCTTGTGGAAATTTTGCGCATATCTTGCCATGTTTTGCTCTGTCCATAGTCGTTTGGGTTGATCTTGGCATGCTTGATATAGCTCCTTTGTATTTGGGCTTGTTGGCCTTGAGTATGTGCATGTGTAGCAATGGCATCTTTGCATTGTTTTGGTGATTTGGGTCATTCTATATGCCATTTCAGTCCCATTTCCATGCTTATTTGATTAACCTTGCATGCCTCTTTAATGCCTCATAAGCTTGTGTAGCAATGCTTCATGTTTTGGTGCCTTAGCATGCCTTTGTTTTTTGAGCCATCTAGATGCCATCTAATGGTCTTTTGGGCCTTATGTTATGTGCTAAAAACCTGTTTTAGGTTGCCTAATGCATGCCATGTTTGTTGTGATAAAACATGCTCAAAGCTTCATGACTTGCCTCAAAGTACTTAAGACCATGCTTGCATGCATTTGCTTGTCTTGTTTGATATGATTTGGCATCATTTTATGACATGATTTCAATGCTATGTTGCATACTAATTGCTCTTGTTTATCCCTTTCAAGTGTGCTTGAGGGTTGTTTAAATTGTGCCTAAGTGTAGGCCTTCCATCATGTGTTAATGTGCGCATGGTGTTTGGCTTCTTGTTTTGGTCATTATGGCCACGTTTAGGCCTTATTAGAGTTGCCTAATTCATGTATAAGTCCATCTTGCCATCCATTTGCATTGCCATATGTATGCTTGTATGCTTGCATAAGTGCCTTGCCATGCCATGTTGCATCCTTAGCTTGTATGCCTAGGTTGCATTGCAGTCTGCATGCATTCCTTGTCCTCGACTGCGGTGATAGGGATTGGGAGTTTTGTTTGATTGGTTTGCATACATTTGAATCAAAGTGCATACTTGGTTCTTTGGGCCATCATGCATGGAAATGCGTGATTGGTGGTCGAGAATCGAGGCACTGACCCTTTGAGTCATTACAATGAATAAGGGATAGTGGTTGATGCATACATGCCTTGAATTGTGCTCGGCCATGCCTTGTTTTGCCCTTCTGTTGCTGTGAGTGCAGGTCCAGCAGCTTTCTTTGCCGACCGTATCACAGAGTGTTAAGGTGCCTGTGCGAGCGCAACGCTCTTCTTCTGCCGACAGATTCAGAATTTTGTGCCGATGACTATTTAAAAACAGTGCCTAGGGTGAGGTGATTCTCACTAGTCCGCCGGTGGTAACTCCCCAGTGCTTGCTAGGGATGTGCATGACCTCTTGAGGTTTTGACATGCCTCCAGAATTCCAGTGGTGCAGCCTCCTGCATTTTGAAATATTAATTGTCATGCAATTAAGGCTCGTTTTAAATAACACTAAAATATATTAGTACGTAATTCATCGCTATACTGCATCATATACTTCAATACCAAACTGAATACGTGATTTGTGCATTTTACATGACATGTTTAGGATGCCGAGCCTATTCTAGCAACATTTTTTGCGATGCTTAGTGCACTTAACAGGACTTGGATATGCATGTTTGCTAACAAGTTTTGTTTTGGCATGGATGTACTATGTAAGTATTTCCATTTAGCATATCGCATGCAGTGTGAATATTGCATGAAGCAATGCTTAACATGTGGGCTAGATGCTTATGTGTTAAACTGTTTGAAATGCCTGTGGTGTAGGTGGATTGTTGAGTTGGAAAAACTCATTAAAATCCGTGTTTTAGGCCTACTTGCAAGTAGCAAATTCCAAAGCATTTTCCAAAACAAACGGATATGCAATGGTTTAATTTCCAAATTAGGCAATCTAGTCTATACTTGTTTCTGCGTGCATAACATAGTATTCTAGGCTAATAATTGGTTTTAGAAGGCATAAAGTTTTCAAAAACAGATATCACGGTTAGTAGAGGCCGGTCTTCGGACGGGCGAAAGGGGGTGGCTCATAGCTGACCTTCCCCGATCGTACCCAAGCTCCCGAGCCGAGACAACTCCGGTGATGACGGACATGTGGGCCTTCGGCAACGGAGTTAGGGTTTCCTCCTAAATTCCCATCATTTTAAAGTACTTTAGGTGGCGACTCTGTATCTGGACAAAGCAGTCATATGTTTGGGCGCTAGCTTCTTTTCAAAAATCTGTTCTTCAAAATGATTTGCCAGATGACTTTTGGTTCACAATTAAGTAACCGTACACAGTCGAGTCCGAACTGTGGTAAACCCCAAATGAACAGAACGGGACTAACCGTCCGGGCGTTCGGTGGACGTCTACAGCCGGCTAACTTGGAAAGTGCCGACCGACCAAATACAATTAGCCGGT
The DNA here is from genome assembly GCF_004153795.1 of Camellia sinensis. Classification (NCBI taxonomy): domain Eukaryota; kingdom Viridiplantae; phylum Streptophyta; class Magnoliopsida; order Ericales; family Theaceae; genus Camellia; species Camellia sinensis. The sequence continues at coordinate 310,821 of NW_021024827.1, forward strand.
GGCTCAACCAATGGTCGATGACCATTCCCTTCGGCCGGTGGTGTTCCCACTTGGTCGGTGATGCTCCCCAGTGTATAGAGAAGCATCCTTGGGACTTGTACAAATTTTCAAAGGAGCAGGGCAGTGTGAACAGAGGCAACATTGCTATGGCAGCGAGTTTTCGAGCGGGACGAGTCAAGCATGCATCATTCGTGCATTCCGAGGCAGAGCTGCGGCAGTCTCTTTAGCTTCACATTTAAATTGTTTTTGTGATTAATTTGTTAATTAATTAATAGGTTCTGTAATAATTAATTAGCTAGGATAGTTGATTCATTATTCGGACTGTATTATTCTTTCGGTCCCCCCGAGTGAGGGCGTATTTGTAATAACTGTGGGTGCGTGGGTGCGTGTGTGCATGTCTTCCAACCCAACTTCTTTCTTCCCTTTTATTTACTAGCTTTCGATGGTTAGTATTAGGACATATTTAAATTAGCATACCTTATGTTATGCATGCGTGCATTCATACATTTGCCTTGCATGCACTGGGCTTGGTGCATCATACTAACGGCATTCGTGTTTCAATTCCAAATTGAATACGTGTTAGTTGTAGCATTTCGCATGTCATTTTAGAATAGACATGCTACTTGTCCATTTTCACATGTCATTTATAGACTAGCCGAGCCTACTCTAGTGACATTCCGCATGTGTTACATTAGCCATCTTAACATGAACTAGGATCATGCATGTGATTACTAACTGGTTTCTGTTTTGGCTTGGAGTACTAGGTGAGCTTTTATGCTTTAGCATGCCGCATGCGTGTGAGTGTTGCCATAATTGCATGATTACCATGAGGCTAGCTGCTTATGTGATATAACTGCTTGAACGCTTGTGGATGAAGGTCGAATTACCTAAATTGGAATAATGCATTAAAACTGTTAGTTTTAACCCACTTGATAGTGGCAAAAACCATCTTTTCTAAAGCCCACTTGAGGGTGGCAAAACCTGCATTTTAGCCTACTTACGAGTAGCAAACTACTTTCAAAAAAACAAACATGAAATGTTTTGTTCTAACTCAGGCGATTCAGTCTATACTTGTATGTTGTGCGCATCACATAGTAAATCTAGGCTAATAACCGAAATAAGAACGCATAATGTTTTCAAAACAAGATATCACGATTAGTTGATGCCGATCTTCGGATCGGGCGAGAGGGGGTGCTCATAACTGACCTTCCCCAATCGTACCCAAGTTCCCAAGCCGAGGCAACTCTGGTGATGACGGACACGTGGCCTTAGACAAACGAGTCAGGGTTTCCTAAATTCCCCCATTAAAAAAATATTTAGGTGGCGACTCTGTATCTGGAAAAGCAGTCCATGTTTGGCACTTCTTTTCTAAAAATCTGTTTTCCAAAACGATTTGCCGGATTTGGACTCTTTGGTTCAGATTAAGAACCGTGACGATTTGAGAGTCCGAACTGTAGTGAGCCCAAAACGAACAGAACGGGACTCATCCTCCCGGGGCGTTCGGGGACAACTACAGTACCTTACAGGGGCAATTGGCAATGACGTACCTCATGCTGTTGGGGATCTCTTGCTTTTTCTCAGTTGAACCGGAGGTACTACTTTTCTCCCTCGCTATGGTCGCAGCTTTCCTATTCTCCAACAGGGTGACAGACTAGGTTGGTTCAGTATCCAGAATTGAGGTGCATACACATGCTATCTCAATCTATGGGGCTGTCGTACAGATTTCAAGCCGAGGATATACCTCTGGGTATTTAAACCAGACTTTAGTCTCGGAAATCCCGAACCTTTGCGTTCCAGGAAAGAGCCATTCGAACTCTAGTTTCCACCGTCTCAGTTGGTCTCCTAGGAACTCACCGCAAACACAGGCAGGTGGCTATACCAGACCACCGGAAGTCGTTCGGGCACGATAAACACCAAAGGAATTGCACCTTTAGAGGATTTAAGGTCTCCTAGACCAGGTGAGTGCACAAGATAGTGTGATGAAGATGCAGAATTTAAGGTCTCCTAGACCAGAGGATTTAAGGTCTCCTAGACCAGAGGATTTAAGATCTCCCAGACTAGAAAGTGCACAAGACAGTGCAATGCAGAGTGAATGCACAAAACAGTGCTAACCAGATGCACAAAATAGTGCGATGCTAAAGGTGTATAAAATAGCACGAGCACGGTGAATGCACAAAACAGTGTGATATAGATAAGATGCGCAAGATAGCGCGATGTAATGCACTAACAAGTGCAGGCAAGGTGCGCAAGATAGCGCGAATGATAAACTGCACAAAACAGTGCGATGCGCAAGAAAACGCGAGTGCACAAGACAGTGCGATGAGCAAGAAAGCGTGAGTGCACAAGTGTAGACGTCCCCAAATGCCCCGGGAGGATGGGTCCCGTTCTGTTCATTTTGGGTTCACTACAGTTCGGACTCTCAAATTGTCATGGCTCTTAATCTGAACCAAAGAGTCCAAATCCGGCAAATCGTTTTGAGAAAAACAGATTTTTAGAAAAGAAGTGCCAAACATGGACTGCTTTTCCAGATACAGAGTCGCCACCTAAATATTTTTTATGGGGGAATTTAGGAAACCCTGACTCGTTTGCCTAATGCCACATGTCCGTCATCACCAAAGTTACCTCGGCTCGGGAACTTGGTACGATTGGAGAAGGTCAGCTATGAGCACCCCCTCTCGCCCGATCCGAAGATCGGCCCCTACTAACCATGATATCTTGTTTTGAAAACATTACGCGTTCTTGTACCGGTTATTAGCCTAGAATTACTATGTGATGCGTACAGCAAAACAAGTATAGACTAAATTGCCTAAGTCGGAACAAAGTATCGCATTTCCGTTTGTTTGGAAAATGGTTTGAATTTTGCTACTCGGAGTAGACTAAAATACGGATTTCGATGAATTATCCCAATTCAAACAATCCAACCTTCACCCGCAGGCATTCATGCTGTTATATCACATAAGCATATAGCCACATGGTAAGCATGCTACCATGTTAACATTCACACTCATGCGAGATGCTAAAGCATAAATAGTTACATCGTACTCCATGCCAAAACAGTGAACTAGTTAGTAATCATATGCATGATCCTAATTCATGTTAAGGTGGCTAATGTATCTCATACAAAATGTCACTAGAATAGGATCGGCTAATCTATAAATGGCATGTGAGATGCGACAGATAACATGTATTCAAGTTTGATTTGAAATACTATGTAGTTAGTATGATGCGCCGAGCCCGGTGCATGCAATACTGATGAACGATGCACGCATACATAGCATAAGGATGCTAAATTAAATATGCCCTAGTACTAACCATCAAAGCAGGTAAGTAAAAGGGAGAAAGAAGTGGGGGTTAGAAGACATGCACACATGCACCCACACTTTTTACAAATTTGCTTTCGCTCGGAGGGACCGAAAGAATAATACAATTTAACTAACTATCAAGCTAACTAAATATTACAGACAATTAACTAGTTAAGCAAATTAACTAAGCTAATTAAGCAGTAAAAGCAGCCTCGGGAAGAGGGCCCAATGTATGCGCGCTTGGTTCCGCTCGGAAACCCACCACCATGCACAAGTTTGCCTCTGTTTCCCCTGCCCTGCTCCTCTGAAAATTGCACAACTCCCAAGGTATGCTCCATGGACACTGTGGATCACCACCGACCAAGTGGAAACCTCACCGACCATGTCCGGATGGTCATCGACCATTTGTTGAGCTCTCGGCCACAAATATTTGGTTGGTCGGTAGTGTAGATGGCCGGCCCACCAAAGCTTTCTGCAGAAACCTGTTTTGACAGTAGCAGAGGGCAAAACATGGCATGGCAATGCATTTCAAGCAATGTTTGCACCGAATGTTTATGACTCAAAGGGGTATGGTACTCGATTCTCGGACCACCAATCGCGCATTTCAATGCATGATGGCCCAAGGAACCAAGTATGCCATTTCAATGTCGAATGAAATGCACTTAAACAAACAAATGGCCCAACCTTAATCACTTGATCAAGAGGCAAGGCATGCATGCCAATGCAATGCAACCTAGGCATGCGAACTAGGCATGCAATATGAACATGAAGACAAGTATGCTAGGCACACAACCTAAGCTAGCAAGCATGCAAGCATGTAATAACTATGCTAATGATCAACATGCAAAGCAAGCATGTGACTTCATTCAATCATGCAACAACACATGGGGTAAACATGTAGCAACATGTTAAACAACCTAAACATGCAACAACACATAAATGATGGACTTAAACCAATTTGGGCAGCCCCCAACTAGGCCCAAAACAGTGGCCAATGCTAAGGAATTGGGGGCGAAATGCACATACAAGCATGCATACAAACATGGTCCATCACTTAGGCATCAAAGAGCAGCTTCTAAGCACACTTAAAAGAGGCTAAACATGGGCATATGTCAAGCAATATAAGCTCTGAAAATCACAGGAGGATGGTGCCAAACCAACCTAAACCAAGCAAGCTAGGCATGCAACCAAGCCCAAGGACTTAAAACATGATCATATGACACATGAAGCAAATGACCAAAATGAACCAAAACAGTCTTAAATCATGCAAAAGTAAGCCCTAAGAACCACTTAGATGGCATCTAAATGACCTAATCCTAGAGGCATACACAATAGCACAAACATAAAGCATGAAACACCAACCTCTTAACACATTAAAGGGGCATCAAATGTAAGCATTCAAGCATACCATGAGGACTGAAATGACATGGCAAATGGTTCCAAACCACTGAAACAAAGCAAGTAAAGCATGCTCCACACTCACACACCCAAGGCTAACAAGCCAAAAATGCAAGGTGGCTATACTAGGCATGTCATGGTCGACCAAAACAACCAAAAACAGAACTTAAGCATGCTAAAACAAGCACAAAAGCTTCGCAAAGCTAGGCCAAAACAAGTAAGCATAATAGGCTAAATGCTAGGCACATGTTAAGGCAAATCACGGTATTACAAGACATGTATGCAAGGCAAGCATGGTGTGTCTAAACCATGTAAAAATAGTGCTATATTATGACAAAATAAGCATAAATAACAACTAAGACATGGCCAAAATGCACTTAAAAATGGTACTCACACATGAGGCTAAAATGGCCCTTTTCAAGGACAACAAGGAGAGGGGGTGGCCCTCTCCTTCTTAGGACCTTAAACCACCATCCTCACCACTGAAATCCCTCAAGATTTCAGTGGTGAGGAGGCCCAAACAAGGTGGTCCCGGAGCTCACCAAAATAGCACAAAATGGGGGCCAAACAAACCCTAAGAGGGGTCAAACAACCCCAAAACTCAAAGCAACCTTAAACAACTATTTTAGGCATGTGAAAACAAGACTTTTATATGTTATACACAAAGCCTAAAAATAGGTGCAAGATTGGTAAAAAGGCTATGCAAAAATGGGAAATAAAGGGGAAAAGTTGTTACCCTTGTAGACCCTCTTCAAAAATGGAAGACCGGCAGCCTCCTTAGGTTCAAACCAGCTCCAAAACTCTGAAAATGACTCCATAGCACCTCAGTAGCCAAGGTAAGGTGTAACACTAGGTGTTTGAATGCAAAACTAAGAACAAACACACACTAAGGCAAAGAGAGGGAGACATAGAGATAAATGGTTTATATTCAAAATAAATCAAAAAATTAGTATTTAAATTGACAAAATTAAAAAATGATAATTTATTGGGAAATTTACCTATAAATCCCATCATGAGAAAATGGTGATTCATTTAGTCCTAATGATTTTCTTATAAACTAATTAATCTCATTGATTTTGGAAAGACAGATTTAGTATATTATTTGGAAATTAGGTTGACGATTATACTCTTATTTCTATTATATTTCTTTCTTTTTTCTTTTTTTCCTTTTTTTTTCTTTTGTGCTAGAAAGGTAAGATACATAATCTATAGGAATCAAATTTGGGATGAATTTTTATAAGGTAATCTTTTTTTGTTTGGAAAACATTTCAAAAGAAATACAAAAATGATTTGAAATATGAGATTTTTCAAACATTACAAAAGGATGTGAAATTCTTCAAATATTTTAAATGGGGTACAAAAACTTCTTAGTAAGTTTTGGACAAATGTATAATTTCAAACTGTAACACTCAAACGTAGCACTCCAATGTAACACTAAACACTCCAAAAAAAACTTCTTAGTGTAACACTCCAACACAAAAAATCCCCTAATGTACTTTTTCAAAACATAACACTCCAAAAAAAAGGATGTTGGTTTATTCAAACCATTACAAAAGGATGTGGGATTTTTCAAACCATTCCAAAAGGAGTAAAAAAAAATTCGTTAATAAGCTTTGGGTAAATGTATAATTTCAAACTGTAAGTGTTACGTTTGGAAAAAAATACACTAAGGAGTTATCTAATTTTTTTTAATTTTTTAATTTTTTTTTAGTGTGTTACATTAGAGTATTACGCTTGGAATTGCATTGATTGGAGTTTTGTAACATCCCAGAATAATTATAATAAAACCATTCACAATATTAATAAATAATCATACCATTCTGAATATAGTGTCGCATCCAGTCCATATGGTTTCATAGTACAAAAGATAACACATGTAGTTATACATTCATAAGCTCTAACCATGAAATTTATAGTGTGTTACATGTTAAAGATATGAAATACAAGTTAAATAATTAAGAAATTCCTTAAAAGCTTACAACTTTCTAAGACAATGGCCCCGTTTGGTAGAGCTGTGGGAAAGTGACTATAGCTTATACCTTAACAGCTTATAGTTTATAATTGTGAACATAAACTGATTTTTGACTTATAAATTAAGCTTCTCCTCCCCCACTCAAAGAATAAGTTGATTTTTGAGTTACAAAAAGGTATAAGTTGTATTGTTAAGCTGAACCAAACACATCAAAATAACTTAAATTAAGCTAAAAGCTGAAATAAGCTAGAAATAAGTCCTACCATACAGGGTCAATGCTTGGTTACAACAAAATGGATTTAAATCCAATACAATTAAAGCCCTAGATTTGTGCAAAACAAATACAACAAATTAAACAAAGTGAAACTCTTACTTCCAAGTCCTCCCAAGCTATTGCCTTGGCAGAGGCATATCATCAGCACTTAAAAATAGTTTTTCTCACATAGTGTGAGCCAAAGCCCAGTAAAAGAAATCCAACACAGTTTATGAATCTTAACAAAGATATAACATGAATGCATATGCAATGCTTGTGCCAAAACATTTTATATATCTTTCCAAAAACCATGCAATGCCAGGTTTATATCACAATTCATGAAATCATTTCATTTACAATAGAAAATAGGCCAATAAATACAACACTGTGAATGGACGTGTCTGCAAGTAGGCTACAAATGCTACCAAATTGTCATTTTTACCGGTATTAACCGGAAGACTCAACACCTATCCGCGTAGGTTTCTGGTCTTTCACCAAGGACACATGGGCCAATTTAATATCACAACTACACTCCTATCCAGATTCACCAATGCATTTACCTCTTTTTCTCAAAACAACAATATTTCCAATGTGTTAAATATGCAACAATGCTCAGTGTAATGGATGAGGAAAATAGTTACAATTCTCCTAAATCTTATGCAATTTCTACAACAATCATAACTATCCTCTACCGATAGCTCAAAACAGATATCTCTAGACATATAAATAAATTTCATAAAGATAAACTTTCTAAATTTCCAAGATATGAGTGGTAATGCATATCCAACTCCACCATCCTCATCAATACCAATCCAATTGCACATTTCCAACATCGATTTCATAATTTATACAAAATCAACATTTGATGTATTTAGGACAAAACCCTATTTTCTTCCAAACTAAATTCCACCTATCAAAACCAACCATTTTATTACAACACAACCTCATTTCTAGTCCCACAACCAATTTCAAGAAACCATTTGAAAAATCCTTCTTTTGATTTTTAAACCAAAATCCTAGGTTTGTTCAAAATCCCCAAATCACAATATTGTTTTAGAAAAAGCAAATAACCAAGTTAAAAATCATAAGAAAGTGTGAATAATCCCTACCTCAAGAAGAAGATCCAAAGAAGAGATGGGTAGAACTCAACGGAGCCGAAAACATAAACTTCAAAGATTAAAACAAAGCCCTCAACGTGCTCTCTCTTTTTAATGAATGGACTAGGGTGTAGAAATAGGTAGATCAACGTGTGTTTGAAGTTTAAAGACGATTTCTAGAGAAAGAGAGAGTAGATCTAAGATTTAGAGAGAGAGAGAGAGAGAGATGTGAAAAAGTGACTCAAAAAGTGAACTTTACGACCTGATATACGGGCAAACTGCTCGAACGCAAGAAGTGTCACTACTAGAAAAAGGGGTATATGACACAGAACTTTTTGCGACGACATACGTTGTCGTCGCAAAAAACTGCTTTTTGCGACGGTTAATATTTCATTGCCAATGGCCACTTATTGCGATGGCAATTTTTTTCTCAAAAAAGAGGAAGCATATGTTCAATGATTTTTGCAACAGCAAACCTATGGTGGTTGTCAAAGGCTTATTTTTTGCGATGGTTCTTCCCTCCCGACAAAAAATATTTTTTTTTAATTTTTGTTTTGTGATGGACATCATTGCGCCATCGCTAATAGCCACAAAACACCCAAAAGTCCCATATTCTCAAACGCTTGGTGGCTTTGATATTTTCGTTTTACCCTCTCTCTCTCTCTCTCTCTCCATCTTTCAACTATGAGTTCACCCCCACCGGCATTAGTTTGTTGATCCACCTTCACTAAGCTGACATCGTCTCCTACTCTCTCTCAATCTCGCCATCGATCTCGGTCAGTACATGGATATCACCTCTCTAAGAGCTTTAGGATTCTTCAGCGTTCAATCAGTACCTCTCAAGGTATTGCATCCAAAATTTGTATATTTATTTGCAGTTTGCACTTATCTATTTTCATCTCTCTTTTAATTCCTCGGAAAACCCTAGAGTTTAAAGGTAATGACTCTCTCTCTTCTCTCAGTTTTGATTTAAGAATTTTGCATTCGATATTTGTATCTACGCAAATAATACAGACTATACACTTACAGCATGCCTTCTCTAAAACTATTAAACTAACATTTGTTCCCACAACCCAATTCAATAAACCTTTCCTTTACAATAATATTAATAAACGCAAAGAGAATGAGAGTTGTAATCTTCAAAGCTACTGCCTTGGGGTCTCCGTCATTGATTCTATGTTGGGGGAATCGTTGTCCACCCACCAGGTGCTTGACGAAATGCCTCTTTCAAATACATTTTTGTATAAGGATATGTGGTAGGGATTACGAAAAACTCTTCCAATAGGGCGGTTAATTAATTTTCATAAAATGAATATGTGTTGGGGATTATGAAAAAAACACCTCATCGAACATACATGAACAAACTCTGAAATGGTAGTAATATACGTCATGTGAATCAGTCAGTGCATGTTTATTGTATAGGAAAGTGGTGGTTCATTTACCTTTATCTTGTTTGAGGCTTTTATGGTTCTAAAATTAAGCTTGCAATCCCATGACATGGAAGCCCTTGAGTGAGTATTTGTGGGTTTTGCAAGCTACAGTTTTCTCCTGATTGTTATAATTATTATAAAGCTCTCCATTTATGCAGAGGTCAGTGTTTTTGGCAAGATTATGGCTAATTGAGTCTTTATACATATTCTATGTATATTTCCTTGTTGTAGTTATTTTGAAGCTTCATGTGTTATCCATTGAGCCGATGAGCAAAGTGTGCTGACCTCTTTAATATGCTAGGAAGTATGAAATATTAGCTATTAGCCCTGCTACCATGCCTTGCCTTGCTCTCTTCTCTTCTCTTCCCCTCTTTTTTTTTTATGTTTTTTTTTTTTGGTTGTTGTTTTAATACCAACAGAATTTTTATAACATCTGTCTACGAATGTTACTAAGGTATCAAAGCAAGCAAGTTGAGGAGGTTACCTTCCCAAACTGGAATATATAGAATTTCCAATTATGTTTTCTATTCAGAATTCATTTTGTCCCTTCAATCTCAATAGATGTATCTTATCATCCCTTGGTTTGTTCTATTGTGTATTGTTTAACGTGATTAATTTGTTTCATTTTTTGATGTTTGATCTAGTTTTGTTCTTGCCAATTTTGTTATTTTGCGTAGTGTGAAATTAGTTTGTTCCCTACTTGACTCTATGCATTTTTTTTTTCTTCTTTTTATGTGCTTGTTCCCTACTTGACTGTAAGCCCTAGGTATTGGACAGATTACAGATGTTCCAACATGCATTAGATAATTTGAAATTTGTGATATGTAGGCAACTATTCTCGTTGCTGCAACTCCCAATGCATCATTTAATAATCCCGCAATGACTTTTTCTTCTTTTATTAATTAGAAGAACAAAAATTCATAACTATGATTTTCATTTAATACTACTAAAAAATTTGACAGATATCAGTTTAAATCAAAATTATTTAGTAGTCTCGAAACATCACTTGTTTTTAATGCTATTTGTCTACTTCCAAGACTCCATTAACTATTATTAGATACTTATCTTGAGCATGAGATATTATTCTCATTCACATCCTCATTTTGATTTTATTATATAAGTAACAATGTTAGGAACTCACAATATTTACCTAGAAAAATACTGAGAAAGATATTCAATGGTTAAGATGCATTACAAAGGAATCAATTGTCCAAAATTCAATCTACACCATCCACTATTGTTTTGGGTAAATTCTCTGGACTGCTTTTCTGGGTTGATAATTTTTCTACTGATTATAAGCAACACTAGAAACTTATAATATTTACCCAAAAAAATACCAAAAAATAGCATTTAATGGTTAAGATGCATTTCCAACATGGGTCCTATTATACAAAATTCAATCTACGCCACCCACTATTATTTTGAGGAAATTTTCAAGACTTTTTTTTTTTTTGAATAATTATATCATGTGTTACGAGAATTTTGCGTTGGTAATGTACCCAACCAATAGAAGAGATCTAAAGAATTACATGACCCTACTAAGAAGAAAAAATTGAAAACCCACTATTATTTTGAGGAAATTTTCAAGACTTTTTTTTTTTGAATAATTATATCATGTGTTACGAGAATTTTGCGTTGGTAATGTACCCAACCAATAGAAGAGATCTAAAGAATTACATGACCCTACTAAGAAGAAAAAATTGAAAAATAAGAGTGTACTATTAGATAGGCACAAAATCACATGTTCTTCTTGACTCATGATAATTTTTGGGTTTTTTTGGTTAGTAGCTTTTCTGCTGGTTATGAAAGATCATAACATAACATAACATAACCCTCGCTCGAATCAGCCTCAAAACACACCATTCCTATAAAATATGGGTATTGTAGACACCACATTTTAGACCACCCTTAAGACTTGGACGCCTCAGAGTGAACACTCGATGATTACATAATACAATGTACAAACGTTCAATTTCTTCAGCAAGAAGCCTCAATTTTGAGTTTCAGAGCCCAAAATGTTGCACCCCCTTTGGACCAAAACCTAGTTTTTTTTCTAGCCTACCCACTTAGTGGCCGGCCGTCTCCCTACATGGCCGGCCGGCCAAGTTTCTCGGCTAGCAAATATTTTGCTACCAGTTGTCCCCCCATATGCATGCATTGCACTAGCTACTTCAATACAGATATTTCAAGAAAGGAACCTGTGTTTCTATAAATACTTGACCATCCCTCATGGTTTTAGGTTAGACAAATTCTCAAAGAGCCAAAAACTTGCCAAACACCCCCTTTCTTTATCTTGCAATATACATACACTTCCTAAACCAATATTTTGAGGCTTCTTGCTAAGATTATTGAGCTAAAATACCAGCCCTTAAGAGTGAGCACCTTGTGAATAAAAGAGTGTCTTCTCTTCAAAGGTATAACTCTTTCCATCTTTTGCTTACTTTTTTCTCCCATCTTTTTCTTAGTTTTCTATACTATTTTGAACTGTTTTTTGGTGGGCTAAAACTTGTGATTTAAAGCTACCAAAGGTGGAAGGATTAACTACCCGTTCTTGAACCTTATTCCATGAGCTTTAATCCTTGTGTTTCCCACTTGTTTCCCATAGGCTAAAACATGTGGTTTTATGGTCCAAAAAAATGGAGGGGCTAGCCACCCTTCCTTGGGCTTACTTACTAGCTTTAATTCTCTCTCATTTTTGTTCACTTTTTTAGCTTTTCAAACTAATTTTCCAACACTGTTTTATGAGTTTTGGGACTGTTTTGGTGTGTTTACTTCATTCATTCTTTGAATAATATGCTTATGTTGTTGTAAGTCGTCATAGGTTTGGTGGTTTAGGCCTTAGACACCAACCTATTTGAGCTGATAGATTTTATTTCATAGTTTTTATACATATACTCACACTTGTAATAATCATTTCTGCAACCTCCCTCCTTTCTTGGTTTTCTTTCTTCTTTTTCTTTAAGAGTTGTTTCAAACAATCAATTATTGCTCAAGGCATGAGAAAGGGACCTTCCATGCTTAATGGTTTAATCTCTTCCGAGGTTCAGTACCAAGGCATTGCATCTCTCTCATGCTAAGTGCAATTTCTTGTTTGCCACTTCTCTTAATTAGTGGACGTAATTATCATTTTTTGAAAAAATGAATAAAGAATGGTGAGGTAATGTAAAAGAGGTTAAAATTGGACTAAAAGTGGTAACAAGAGTAATAAAATCAAGTTGGGTTCAATCGGACGTTAATTGAACCTATCGTGTCTCGAGTCATTGCATACTCTTTAGTGATGTTAATGATTTGAGAAGCGATATCTACTACTTCCCTTGAGGTAACTCGATGATAGGAAAGAGGTGTTGTTGCTCTTTCATTTCATTTCATTGATCATTTTGTCCCATTGGTTCATAGATCATCAAGCAACAACTTTGCAAGAATCGATGATTTGTGAACTGACTCTACTCCTCCCTTGATCAGTTTCATTATAGGAAGAGACGGAGAGGATAAACATCCCCTAGAAATACTCTGTTTTTGCTCTGTTTCCATTTTATTACAGTAGGGCAGAACCTCAAAACAGTGGTCAGCCGGCCGGCCACTCCATTTTAGGTAGGTAGTGTCATTTTCATGATAGAACAGAGCAGAAGCTGGGGCAAAAACTAATTAATCTTCTGACTGCAAACAGAACAGAATCCAGCAGCAAAATAGAGGAGTTTCCCAGAGGATGTTCTTGGTTGCACGTGTGGTTTTTTTACTCTCGTTCGATTTCATTAGCTTGTAGCCCTTAGAGTAATTAGTGTTTTGTAATTAAGTAATTAAATTCCTTTGAATTAGTATGATTAGTTAAACTTAGCTTATATTCATTGATTTGGCATTTGTAATATTTAGCTAATTAGGACATTTATTCAGACCCTCTAGCATGAAGGCAAAATTGTAATATTGTGTACGTCTTCGAACCCCCATTCTTTCTTTCTTTTAGTTACTCGCTTATGGTAGATTGCATGTAGTATCATATTTTGATTTCATATCATTACTATGTGTAAAATATCCATTTTGCATGCATCTAGTTCGGTTCATCATTCTAACATTGTTGTCATTTCTTACTTCCATGAATACATGTGCTATCATATGCTTTGAGTTGAGTCATATGACATGTTAATAAACCAAACCTCGTAGTTGCATTTTGTATGTATTGCATTAGTCATTTGCATAATTAGAGCATGCATCTTTCTAACTACTTTCTTCTATTTTGGCTTGCGTCGGTTGAGTATTACGTGAGCATTTCTTGCTTTAGCATATTGCGTATATATGTTTGTGTTTCCATATCAAGCATATTACCATGAGGCTAAGTGCTTATTTGATATATATCTCTTTGAATGCCTATGGATGAAGGCCTTTTCGCTTAAGTTGGGATGATGTGATTAATATAAAGGTGAGCTTACTTTTCAAGTAGCACATATTCAAAACTCTTTTCAAACAAATATGAAATCAAAACGTTCCAAATTGGGCGAATTAGTCTATACTTGTGTGCATCACATAATAAAGATAACATAATAATCGAAACAAGTGCATATACTGTACCTAAAAAATACATCATGATTAGTAGAGGCTGATCTTTGATCAGGTGAGTGGAGCGCTCAATTCATGACCTTCCCCTCTCATACCTAAGTTCATGAGCCGAGACGCTTTGGTGATGACGGACAAGTGGCCTTTGTCACAAGTTACGAGTTTCCTAAATTTTTCAAAAATATTTAGGTGGCGACTCTAAAATCTGGAAATTCATTCCATTTTTGGCATTTTTATATTTTTAATCGATTTTACAAAGATTTGCCAGATTTGGACTCTTTTGTGTTTTTCTATTTCACACTGCACTTGTGAAACAATATTCAAAACCACGAGAGTCCGAATTGTAGGACTATCGTATCCGAGGAGACTAAACCCCCTTGAGGAGCACAAAAAACTAGCTATAGGTATCAGCAACAACTACTTGATATTGAAAGGGACATTGTTTTTTATTATTGCATTGGCCTTTGCAATCAATGGTGGGGATGCCCAAAATTCAACAACTCTTGTTCCATCAATCTTAACATTTGGTGATTCTGCAGTAGATGTTGGGAACAATGACCATATTCACATCATTTTCAAAGCTAATTTCCCACATTATGGCAGAGACTTCATCAATCATAAACCAACTGGAAGGTTCTGCAATAGCAAACTAACCACTGATATCGCCGGTAAGTTGTTCAACAGCTTGAGAATATTGGCTTTGTCAAGTTCAATTTGTGTCTCAAATATAATATTATTACTTAATTGTCATTTTAACCGTCTCTGCAAGTTCAATCTGTGTACATCTAATCAAAGATCACCTTATTCTTGGAGAAGAGGGAGGGCTTATTGGCAATTCATCTTCTAATTATCTTTGGTGCATAGATCCCTTAGGTTAGACTCTCTTAACCCTTTGGTAATTATGATTATGTGTACATATTCACCAAGTTCCTCAATTGGAACTCAACTCTTGATTCTAGAATTATACTTGTCTAAACTACTTGTGAATTGTTTAGCAATGTTACTATCGTAAAACTTTTACAACTTGACATGATTTTAATATTGTTTGCTAGAACTTATTGATTCATTTTCAATTATATATCAGAATTTGTGTGGTCAAATTAGATAACTTGCATAACCTTTTTTTTTTTTTTGTTCCTTTTGAAACTTATTAGGCTTCTCAAAATTCTAAGCCACAAGACTAACTTATTGGCAGTAACTTTTTGTTTCTTGTTGTCTTTTTCGGAGTGTAGGAATGCACTTCAGTTGCATTTTTTAGATTGAATTCTGTAATCTTTGTATATGAATAAAAATTCTGGAGAGGAAATTTTAATGACTAAAAAATATGGAAATGAGCTACTTCTGAAGAGCAATATATAAGGTGTCTGGTTGATTTATATGTAAGAAAATCTTTTTTTTTTTTTCTTCAACACCCTTCCCTTCTCCCAATCCCAATTCAATAATTTCTTCCACACCCTATTTTAAAAGTTCCTTATAATTTGTCTTTTACATATTTTGTTCGATCTTATATCCATCACATAGCATTTTTTATTTCCTACGAATTATGGACCACATTTCTAGTTTCTATTTCCCATTTATTTTTTTGATAATGACAACTTTTCTCAATTCAAAGTAGATGCTGACCCGTAATGTTACCTCATTATGAATGCTGATAATTCCTTCATATTGAAATATGTTATCTTCTACCTTCTTGAATGTGCTTCTTCACTTTTCTACATTTACTTCTTATATTTGCAGCTAGTTTTCTGACGTAAGGCCATTTGCCTTTTATATCTATATAGATAGGACAACAAATTTTGCATATTGCTACCCTAGCTTTGCAGTCTCTATGGGAGTTTTATATACAGAAAAGTCGGCTATTGGTGCTGTGGTATATAATCACTTACCTTTATAGTCTCCAAAAAGAATTTGCATAATTCTGTAACGGTCCATCGGATTGAAATTTGATATGTAAATTAATTGGTCATTGAAGTTGTTATACTAAATGATGGTTTCCCTGGTTGATGTGTTAATTAGAATATAAAACATAGTTTCATAAACCTTTTCATTTTCTATTTTTATGGCATTGAACTCAACTCAACTAATTTTTGAAGTAGTTCTTGTCCAATTATTTCTTCAAAGATCAAGAGTGAATGAGTTTCTCTGTTTCTGACTTGAAGGGGTGACAATTGGTTTGTGTTTAAGGTAGAACTTGTTGGAGGCCCTATGTGTCAGAATACACGCACGCTTTCTATAGCTACTAGTAAGAAGGTTTTATCTAAGCAATTATATAACAAGCTCTTTTACATACGAAAATTGAAATATAAAGTTCTGACTTAATATTTGTTACTCTTTATTCTAGGTGGGGGTGCTTTTTGTAATTGGCAAATGATTCAAGTGAGTCATATCGCTAAGGTGAGTGATCACGTTATATCTAGACTATAATGTTTTATTCAATAGGTGACTTTCAATAAGACCGTTTTTTTGTTGGTGGTGGATGTGGAAGAGAGGTTGGTTGAGGATGTGCCCAACAACACTCCCTATTTTATGGCGTTTAGACTCGAGGAATTTTTTCGTAAACTTTACATACTTTCAGACCTTGTGATTTGACTCCATTATGGATTTCTGAGCACATTGTAAGTCCCTCCTATCAATTCCTTCCCCAAGCTCAGTTTATGCAAGGAAAAGGAACCGAGAAAAAGGTATTGACAACAACAGACTTTATTACAAGACAGTTCAAATGCTTGTGTATATTTCACTTCTTATCTATCTATAAAATTAATCATGTTCCTTCTACTTTTGGAAATGGATCACATTGAAAAAAATTGTGTAAAAGTGTGGTGGTTTAGAGCTAAAAGTTGAATTTTTTATTTTATTTTATTTAAGCTCACCTTTTTCACTTGTTTTCTTAGGTGGAGCAATCACTTCTAGTTACTGGATTTGGGTATGAACATGACGATGCATGGAGTACCAACATAGAATTATTCAAAGAATTTACTGATGCCAGCCAGGTAATAATCATTGTCTTTCACTTGCTTTACAGATAACTTGCTTTACTTCTTACATCATAGATAGGGGTGGAAGATTTTGTTTGTAATCCCTCTCTTCATTTTGACATTTATATGTGTAGGGCGTGAGAAGGCTTGGTGCTGCTGCAGTGGATATATGCCATGTAGCTTTGGGAATTGTAGAAGCATATTGGGAATATCGTCTAAAACCATGGGATATGGCTGCTGGTGTTTTAGTAACATCAATCATTTTAAGAAATAAATCTTATTTTTTCTTCTAGATATCAATGAAAGAACTATATAGAAAACAACGCCCAATTAGTACACATTAATGTGTGTTTAGGTGGGGAAAGATTGAGTACACACCTAACCTTTGGCATAATGTACAAAATGGTGGCCTGAAGACTTGAGTCCATAACCTTAAGGTTATTACCCCAAGACTTCAAATTCGTCCGTGCCATTTTTCATTTTCTATGTTTTACTACCTTTCTAATTTTACTCAGATTCCTCACGTGTGCACTGAGCTACAATTTTTACACTTGAATTAGGAATACTATGGTAACTGTTTTAGATGACAATCTTTTCAAGAATAGATTGAAAATCTACTAACCTAAGTTGGCTAACCAATTGTCATTTGTATTTTCTTAAAACTCATCCCAGCATTCTATTTCATGGCCAAATATGGAAGCCAGGGCTGGATGATATTGCTCTCACCATTCTTGGGGCAAACTAACGGTTACCTCACCGTCTGTGCCCTTACTTCTGCTCCAAAAGGTTATAAGGTTCGTTGATTTAGGGGTTTGGTTTAGCTTATGGAGCTACTTAATAGTTTATTTATTTATTTTATTTATTTTTTTTGAAAGTTTGCTCGAGTGTTGATGCAGCTTTTGAGGCAAAAATAGCTGAAGTACTTTTAACTTTTGTTTTCTGAACCGGTTGACACACTAAAATGGTTAAACAACATCAAATGTCAACGAAATTTGACACACACGACTAACTAGGAACAAATGACTTGTAGGAAAAGACGGGGCTCAAAACCAATCCCAGTTTTGAATCCAGAGCCTAATTTCTATTTGTGAAAACTTGTTCTTTTGAAAAAAAATTTCCGAACCGATTGACATACTAAATCGGTCAAACGGCGTCGGATGTCAATAAAACTTAACACAGACTACTAACTAGGCACAAATGACTTGTAGGAAAAGACGGGACTCAAAATCGAGTCCTGATTTTGAATCTGGAGCATAAGTTCCATTTGTGAAAACTTGTCCTTTAGAAATTATTTTTCAAAGAACAATTAGAGAAACTCTTGGCAAATACATTGTGTGGCGTTTGATTTATGTATATGTTGCAATTTTAATTAATTATTTATTTTATGAAATATATATCGAATGTTTTACACATTTTGCAAGCTTGAAATTAATTATATTATAATTTTTTTTTTCTTTTTGCTGATATCACCCTTTTGAGTATGTGATGATATCTTCGTATATCGATATTGGAGCTTACTGTTGATACTAAAACAAGCTGTTAATATATATATATTTTATTTGTATTGTCGATACTTTGGTTTTGTTTTATATACAAATTTGAGTTTTTGAATTATCAAAAAATATTAGTTTTGTTGGAGGATGTGTTATATATTTTTGTAAATAATGTTTGGTTGACACTGTATCGTTACAGGGTACATATATATAATTATTCGTACATATGATTTTGTGAATGTGAATGTGAATGTGAATGTGGATGTGTATTAATAATTTGTACAGGGAATGAATTAATAAAATATATATTTATTTTATGAAAAAAAATTTGCTATAGTAATAAACCGTCGCTAATGGAATCACCATTTCTTTGCATTTTATTAGCGATGGGTTAACCTGTTACATATACATATTAGTGCCATCTTTAGCGATGGTTTAAACTGTCACAAATACATTATTGACTTAATTCTATTTTCTTGCGACTCTTAAAACCATCGCTACTAATACTTTTCACGACGTCAACTACTGTCTCTAAAAATGTTTTTGGTGACAGCATCTTAAACCGTCGCTAAAAGAGATGTTTTTTCCTTTTTTGTGTCAGGTTAAACCGTCGCTAAAACCATTAATTTACCGTCGCTACAAGAAAGCGATAGTTTGTAACCATCGCAAATACCTTTTGTCACGCCTCCTTCCACCACCTCCCATTTCTCGTTGCTATTCTGTTACAAAAAGTCTTTTGCGACGTCATATGCACCTTTTGCGATGTTTACAACCGTCGCAAAAGCTCTAATTTTAGTAGTGTGTCGCTCGAGCGTCTAGATGCAAAAACATAGGACTGCTTGAGCATAGGAATTACGGCTCAAGTGAAGAATATAAACTCTCAGAAGTTTTGCAGACAGAAGACTACTGCTCGAGCCAACACCACTTAAGCACAAGAAGTGCTGCTCGAGCGAAGAATACAAACTCCTAGTATCTCTACAGGCCTGCAAAAGTACTGAGAGTTTACAACTACCACTCGAGCGCAAGAAGTGATGCGTGAAGAAGCCAAAATCTAGGCAACAACAATTTGGACTAACAAGCTACCAACCTATTCCAAACACACCCAAAACACTCCAACAGCCAAACTCAACAAGGAATAAAATGGAAGAAGACATATAACTATCTGAGACAATGAAACCCGAATCCAAAACATCAACTGATCGGGTCTAAACCAGAATCGCTGTAAGTGTTACGTTTGAAAAAAGTACACTAAAGTATTTTTTTGGAGTGTTAGGTTATTACGTCTGAGAAAAGTACACTAAGGAGTTTTTTTTAGTATTTTTGTGTATGTTACATTGGAGTGCTACAATTCGAATTACATTGATTGGAGTGTTACATTTGGAAAAAGTACACTAAGAAAATTTTTTGGGCGTTACGTTTAAAAAAGGTATAATAAGAAATTTTTTTTGAAATTTTACGTTCTTACATTTGGGAAAAATACACTAAATAATTTTTTTAATTTTTTGTGTGTTATACATTTGAAATTACGTACATTGATTGAAGTGCTACGTTTGGAAAAAAGTACACTAAGGAGTTTTTTTATAGTATTATGTTATTACGTTTGAAAAAAGTACACTAAGAAATTTTTTAAGATGTCACATTGGAGTGTTATGTTTTTGTTCGTAATGTGGGATTTGTTCCAAAATGAGAAAAAATCCAAAACTTATATAGTACAGATTGTCCAAATGTGTAATTTCACATGTGAAGAAATCCACTTTTATCCCTTAAAAATTAAATCTAAATGTATAAATGGCTACTCTTTTGTGTAATTTTTATTTTAATGAGACCTTTGAATTCATAAGAAAAAAAAAGAGAGAAAACTAAGCAGTTCACAAAATTATATTTTGAAATTTATTAGTATTTCAACCTAATTTATTTTGTTACGAGCGATAAACCCTAAATTATTTTTTTTTTCTACTTCTTAAAAAAAAAAAAAAAAAAACATCTAATCATAAATAAAAAAAACAGCTAATCATAAATAATTGCTTAGCATTTAGTGACAGTAGACAAGTTTTTTGGATTACTAGTTTACTAGAAACTTCCTTTAGTTTACTTGGAAACTTTACTTCCAACTTCCAAGATTGGTTTGAATTTAGCTTCCGCGCAAGGGGGAGCCGCGCACTTTCTTCTTCCGATAATTATGCCATCAAAAGTGCTAGAGTTTAACCAAAAAATAAAAATAAAAATAAAATATTGGATAAATTATCAATAAATTTTAATAGTTGAATTTAATTCATATTAAATTATATTGAAAATAAGTTTTAGTAAAATCTATCAAGTTATATTAAAAATAAGTCTTAGTACAATCATTACTAAAAATAATTTTTTATGACGATTGTATATATGTCGCTCAAAGTTAACAATTAGTATTTTTTCACGATTTTTAAAAATTGTCACTAAAACTTATAATTAGTAACATTTTTATGTGATGAATTTTTTAAATTGTCGTTGAAAGTTAAAAATTAGTGTTTTTTGTGGCAATTTTTTAAAGTGTCGTTAAAACTTATACTTAGTGATATTTTTTGTAATAATTTTCAAACCGTCTTTGAAAATTAATCATTAGTAACTTTTTTTAATAGTGTATGATGAAAATGTCATTAATTATCATAGGACCTACATGTAAGTCTCTCAAAAATATATGAGGAAAAGTTTCAAGAGACCTTCAGAAATAATCTATTGTGATAGACAATAAAAAATAAAGTCTAATATCTCTTGAGATTTATTTAAAATATTTGTCCTTGTAATTTTAGAAATTACACTCCGCCCCTTAAAATTTCTAATTTCATAACCAATGATCCCTTTTATAAATAAATCATCAGGTCAATTAACAATTTTTAATGATATTAGATATTGATTTCAATTATTAATTTTGGGAATTTTATCATTATATAAGAGAATAGTTAGGAATTTTATTTTTTAATTAATTCTATTAAACAAAAAAATTCTTACAAAGAGATTTTTATAATTTTCCAAATCACATATTGCAATCCGCTCTTTGAACAAATCTCAAAGGGTGTGTTTGTAATTTACCCTTATATATATAAAGAAGAAGTTAAGCCCTAAGTTTTTAAAATTTATAAAAATAACCCTAAGTTAATTAAAATAGTTTTATAATTCGACTTTACTTTTAAGTTATTTCTTTTAAAACCCTGTGAGACACTCAAACTTATTATACTTTAATTTTGAAGTGTTACTTTGCAAATAGTATAAATTTAGTTTTGTCTTATAATGTTCTATGATTGGTGGATTGCAACTTAGTGAATGTGATTCCATTACGTATAATAAAAAACACCAAAAACTAATACAATGATGGAGAATGTGTTGGAAAATTTGGTTTATGAGGCTTATTTTGGGCAAACTTTGAGCCCAAAATTGAGTGGGCCCCAAATGTTTTTTGGGAAGAGACCGAAGAGGTGATGTGTTCCTTGCCGCATGGTAAGTCACACGGTAAAGACGATTCGTCCAAACCATTTATGAGTGAATGGAAACTTGATGTCGTTTTCAGGTTCGTGGAATTGAAGAAATTCAAGAATTAAATGTGGGTTTCCTTATATGGGCTATCTCACATTGAAACTTGAAGAGAGTTTTTGTGAATATATAAGCTCTAGGTGTACAATCTTAGGTTGGGCCGCAAGGGCCACCTGTAGACACCCCATTTTTGACCGTCCTCAAGACTTGGACGTCACCGTTTGAACACTCGGTGATCATCCTTGTTCGTGTTTGTCTTGAGTTCCTGGAGGTCTCGGCTACGCGCCCTGCCTCAGGATCTCTCGACTCGACTGTTTTGTGTCTGGTTTTGCACCAAACACTTGTTGTTTTGCTTCTGAGGGTGGGAAGTAGCTTGTAGGCCATCCTCACACCTCACCGGCCATGGCTTGAGGCCACCGGCCTTGTTTCCTTGCCACCGGCCATTGGTGATGGCCGGTCGGCACTATTGATGGTCAGTCGGCATTGTGTTTGGTCGGCCGGCCACTGTTTTTGATCAATCGGCCACTTGTCCTGACCGAGACCTTTTCTTGAGGGAGCTTGACCCTTTTGAACCTTTTTTTAGCTTCTCCAAGAAGCTTGACCTTTTTTTAGCTTCTCCAAGAAGCTTGAACATTTTGACCCTTTTTTTAGCTTCTCCAAGAAGCTTGACCTTTTTTTAGCTTCTCCAAGAAGCTTGACCCCTTTTTTAAAGCTTCTTGAAGAAGCTTGAACCTCTTGACCCCTTTGCCTAGCTTCTCTTAGAAGCTTGGCCTTTTTGATCCAAGCTTCTAAGAGAAGCTTGGCCTTTTTGCTCAAAGCTTCCAAGAGAAGCTTTGCCCCCTTGGTTTCTCTATATAAGGAGAGCCCCTCCTTCCATTTTAGGGTTAGAAAAAAATAAGATATATATCACAAATATATCACTCCCTCTCGATATCTCCCTCTCTCTCTACATTTGGGTGGGTTAGAGGGTCCAAAAAGGTCTTGTTTTTGGTCTATTGCACACCACTTCATAGCCACACACCTCCATCATCACTTGGAGGTTCTTGGAGCTTGTTTTCAGAGGTTGAGGGTTGCATTCTTGGGTCTAAAGGCTGCTGGTTCTTGCTGCTCTTCAAAGGTAACCCCTTTTCCCTCTTTTTTTCCCGTTTTTGCACACCCTTTTAGCCTGTCTTGCTTGCGGATTTGGGCTTTGTGTATAACATAAAAAAGTTCTATTTTTTTGTGCTTAAGATACTTCATTTAGACCACTTTTGTGTTTGGGGTCGTTTACCCCCTCTTAGGCCTTGTTTGGCCCCATTTTTGTGTGATTTTGGTGAGCTTCGTGACCACCTTGTTTGGGCCTCCTCACCACTGAAATCTTGAGGGATTTCAGTGGTGAGGATGGTGGTTTGAGGTCCTAAGAAGGAGAGGGGTGACCCTTTCCCTTGCTGCCTTGTTTGTTGCCCTTTTTGGCCTTCCAAAGGGGCTCCTATTTGCACACTTCCAAGCCTTGTTTCAAGCATTTTTCAGTGGGTTTTAGGACCCCCATAAGCCATTTCCAGAGTTGGTTTGGTCTTGTTGAATGTCCTTATTGCATGTGTAGAGTAACCCTCTTGTTGGCCTTTCAAAGGAATGCCCCATTCTAGCATGTCTGGACCTTGTTTCCATGGGTTTTTGGGGCTTATTTGACATACCATGTTACTGTTTTTTCTTGGTTTAATGGTCCCTTGCATGCACCTTACACTTGCCTTGCATTCCTTTATTTTGCCTAGAAAGGCATCTTACATTTAGACCACCATGCTTGCATGTTTTGGCTTAGCTTTGTGAACTTTTTAGTCATGTTTTAACATGTTTAAGTTCTATTTGGTGTCGTTTTGGTCATGCTTGCCATGCTTTGTATAGCCTCTTTGCATTCTAGCTTGTTAGCCTTGGGTGTGTGTGTCACTAGCATGCTTTACTTGGCTTGTTCTCATGATTTGGCATCATTGGAGACCATATTTCAGTCCATGTTCCATGCTTTCATACTTGCATTTTCCATCCCTTTTCATGCTTTGGAGAGTTGATAGCTTATGCTCCATGTTTAGGCCTTTGTGCATGCATGCTTGTGTGTGAGTTTTCATGCCTTTGTTACATCATTTTGGCCACTGATTTTGGCATGCTTGAGAGCTACCTCTATTAGTTTAAGTCCATCTTTGCATGATGTTGCATGCTTGTCTTGCATATTGTCACATCCTTGTTCCATTTTGCATGTTTGTTGCTTGCTATACATATTCACATGTTCATGTTGCATACTTAGCTTCCATGCCTAGGTTGCAAAGTATTTTGCATGCATGCCTTGCCTCTTGAATCACCATGATTGAGGTTGGGCTTTATGTGTTTATTTGGTTTGCATGTCATTTGAAATCAAAATGCACAACTTCATTTTTTGGGCCATCACGCATTGAAGTGCGCGATTGGTGATCCGAGAATCAAGTACCACCCCCCTTTGAGTCATAAACATGATAAGGGGTGTGGTTGTGCACACATTTGCTTGAAATGCATTGCCATGCCATGTTTTGTCCTCTGCTGCTGTCAAACCAGTTTCTGCAGGAAGATTTGGCCGGCCGGCCATCTTCAGTGCCGACCGGAAAATAGTGTTGGCCGATGGATCAATTTTGTGGCCGGTGATCATTTCCCTTGACCGGTGGCCATTCCCCTCAGCCGGTGGTGTTCCACAGTGTGCAAAGAGCATATCCTGGGACTTGTACAATTTTTAGAGGAGCAGAGCAAGGAAAACAGAGGCAACTTGTGCATGGTGGCGGATTTCCGAGCAGAACCGAGCACGCATTGCATTGGACCCTCTTCCCGAGGCTGATTTTATTGCTTAATTAGCTTAGTTAAGTTGCTTAGCTAGTGAATTATTTGTAATAATTAATTAGCTTGATAGTTAGTTAATTGTATTATTCTTTTGGTCCCTCCGAGCGAGGGCTAATTTGTGATAAGTGTGGGTGCGTATGTGCATGTCTTCCAACCCCCACTTCTTTCTCCCTTTTACTTACCTGCTTTCAATGGTTAGTATTAGGGCATATTTAAATTAGCATACCTTATGCTATCCATGCGTGCATCTATACATTTGTCTTGCATGCACTGGGCTTGGCGCGTCATACTAACTGCATTGTATTTCAATTCTAAGTTGAATACGTGTTAGTTGTAGCATCATCATATGCCATCTTAGAATAGCCGAGCCTGTCTAGATTGCATCTTTGCATGTGTTGCACTAGCCATTTTTAACATGAACTAGGATCATGCATGTGATTACTAACTAGTTTCTGTTTTGGCTTGGAGTACTCTGTAAGTTCTATGCTTTAGCATCCTTGCATGCGTGTGAGTGTTGCCATGACAGCATGATTACCATGAGACTAGCTGCTTATGTGATATAACTGCTTGAATGCCTGTGGATGGAGGTTGAATTACCTAAATTGGAATAATGCATTAAAACTGTGAGTTTTTAAGCCCACTAGATAGTGGCAAAACCACCTTTTCTAAAGCCCACTTAAGGGTGGCAAAACCTGCATTTCAGCCTACTTGTGAGTAGCAAACCATTTTCAAAACAAGTATGAAATGTTTTGTTCCAATTTAAGTGATTTAGTCTATACTTGTTTGTTGTGCGCATAACATAGTAATTCTAGGCTAATAACCGAAATAAGAACACATAACGTTTTCAAAAACGGATATCATGGTTAGTAGAGGCCGATCTTCAGATCGGGCGAGAGGGGGTGCTCATAGTTGACCTTCCTCGATCGTACCCAAGCTCCCGAGCCGAGCCAACTTTGGTGATGACGGACACGTGGCTTTTGGCACCGAGTCAGGGTTTCCTAAATTCCCCAAAGTAAAAATATTTAGGTGGCGACTCTATATCTGGCAAAGCAGTCCATGTTTGGCACTTCTTTTTCTAAAAATCTGTTTTCTCAAAAACGATTTGCCAGATTTGGACTCTTTGGTTCAGATTAAGAGCCGTGACAATTTTAGTCCGAACTGTAGTAGACCCGCAAAATGAGTGGAACGGGACTCGTCCTCCCGGGGCATTCGGGGACGTCTACACCACCCCAAGTTTGTAGAAGGGAGGAGTTATGAACAAAATGAACCTTAGCCCAAACCACCACACGCGCTCACGCGGCCGCCGTCCGTCCAGTTGTGGGCCGGGTCGGTTCTTATATTAATTTTTTGGACAAAATTTATTTGAATTTCTTGCGGGAAAAATTAATTTAAATTTTGTAATTTGAATTTGAATTCAAATTCTTGTCCAAAATTTGTGCCTCCTTCTGTCCGAATTCCGTACAGAATTTTCCGAACAGATTCAAATAGTTTTCTGACCAGTTGGAACCTTAACAGATTCATAACTGTCCAGACATATTCAAAATCTGGACAGGTTATTTAACTGCAACAGTTATCTGTTTGATTTTCAAATTGTATCTGTTCAATTCTAAATTGCACCTGTTCACTTCTTGTATGTACTTGTTCGCGTCAAGTATTTTGTCTATAAATTGAAGGCTGTTCCAGTAGCCTTGTGCATCCAAAAAAACAGTCAGAAAAAAATTCATTTTTGCAGTCCATATATTTCTCCTTTGCATTTTATACTTCAAGTGTTAGAGAAAATTAAAGAGTGTATAGAGCACGAGGTTCTAGTTCGCTGGACAAATTTGTTTGGAGTGTTACTAAAAATTTGTGAAGATCATTATATCTTGGGAAATAGGCGCCACATAATCGTAAGCGCCACAGCAGGGCGAATCTGTCTGAAGGACAGAGTGTCACACACTCGATTTGGTCTTTTACTTTTCATTCGGTTCGATAAAATAAGTTCTGTAAGTTATTTATTTTATTTTGTTTCAATTTATTTTATTTACATAGAAGATTGTTCCAACAGAATATTCATGACCATCTCCCTGAAAAGTAGTAATATACTGTTTGACAGATAGTAGTAATATACTGTCTATTTTCTTTGACAACTGGTAGTAAAATACTGGTGTCATTAACAATTCAAAATATTTATTTGTAAAGTTTGTCAGAAATTAATTTTGGTTTTATTAAATAATTTCTGAGTGTTCATTAATTAAAAAAAAATTCATTTTTTTTTATAATTATTGAAGTGTTACAGAAATTTAATTTTCTGTGTGGAATTAATTTGGTTGAATAAAATTTTATTTTATTTCCAAATTAATTGAAAAATAAAAGTTACATTCTTTTTTCTTTTATTTTTACAGAATTTAATTCTATGAATTTGGATTAATTTTCTATGTATTATAAATTCTAATTACAATTTTGTTTTATAATTTAGAATTCATGGCTACTGAAATTAATGCCCAAACAAGTACTAGTATGCTGGTTGCAAGTGCACCAACCCCTTCTCCTATTGTGACTTTACCAGTAAATCACAGTGAGAAGCCTGAGAAGTTCTCTGGAACTGATTTTAAAAGATGGCAACAGAAAATGTTGTTCTATCTTTCTACTCTCAACCTGGCACGCTTTCTCCATGAGGATGCTCCTATTTCGAAAGAGGATGAAACCGACCGACAAGTGGTTGCTGCGGTCGATAGCTGGAAACATACTGACTTCCTTTGCCGGAACTACATCTTGAACGGACTTGACAACACAATATACAACGTCTAGAGTCCTATCAAGACAGCAAAGGAACTTTGAGAGTCTTTGGAGAAAAAGTACAAAACGGAAGATGCTGGCTCCAAGAAATTTGTGGTTGGCAAATTCTTGGACTTTGTGATGACTGATTGTAAGACTGTGATCATCCAAGTTCAAGATCTCCAACTCATTCTACATGAATCATTCATGTAGAAGACATGTCTCTCAGTGAATCCTTCCAAGTTGCTGCCTTAATTGAGAAATTACCACAAGGTTGGAAGGATTTCAAAAACTACCTCAAACACAAGTGCAAAGCAATGTCCTTAGAAGAATTAATTGTGCATTTGAGGATTGAGGAGGACAACCGCAATTCAGAGAAGCTGGCTGGTAAGCATCCTATGGAGTCTAAGGCAAATATGGTGGAACATGCTCCAAAAGTAAATAAATGAAAGTTTTCTGGAGAAAGTTTATCACGAGGCTCTAAAAAGGGGAAATTAAAAAGTACAAGTTTAATGGCAAATGTTACATCCATGACAAAGAGAAACATCGAGCCAAAGATTGCCATAGCAAAGGCAAAAGCAAAAGAAGAACGAGTAAGAAGCCTACTCATGCCCATATAACCGAAGTGGACAATATTTCCAATGGTGTAGATGACATCAATCTTTCTGCAATTGTTTCCGAGGCAAATCTTGTCAGAAATCCTAAAGAATGGTGGGTGGACACTGGTGCTACTCGCCATATTTGTACCGACAAAAAGATGTTCACATCTTATTCTACAGTGGACAATGGTGAACAACTTTTTATAGGCAACTCTTCAACTTCCGAAGTTGAAGGACAAGGAAAGATTGTGCTTAAGATGACATCTGGAAAGGAACTCACTCTCAACAATGTGCTGCATGTACCGGACATTCGTAAGAATCTTGTTTCTGGATCTTTGTTGAGTAAGAATGGGTTTAAGCTAGTGTTTGAGAGTGATAAATTTGTACTTACTAAGAATGAGATGTATGTAGGAAAATCTTACATGTCTGATGGCCTTTCAAGATGAATGTAATGACCGTTGTACACTCAGTTATTAATAAAAATACATCTTCTTCTTACTTGCTTTAGTCTTCAAATTTATGGCATAATAGATTAGGACATGTTAATTATATATCTTTGCATAGATTAATTAATATGGAATGTTTACCTAAATTTGACATTGATTCAAATAATAAATGTGAAATTTGTGTTGAGACGAAATTATCCAAAACTCATTTTCATTTAATTGAAAGAAGTTCGGAACCACTTGAATTAATTCATAGTGACATTTGTGATTTTAAATCAATTCCAACTAGAGGTGGGAAAAAATATTTTATCACTTTTACAGATTACTATACTAGATGTAGTTATGTTTATTTAATTCGAACCAAAGATGAACCTTTGGAAACTTTCATTCAATACAAGAATGAAGTTAAAAATCAACTTGGTAAGAAAATCAAAAAACTAAGAAGTGATAGAGGTGGTGAATATAAATCACCTTTTGGTGAATTTTGTAAAGAACATGAAATAATTCATCAAACCACCGCTCCTTACTCACCTCAGCAAAATGAAATTGCTGAAAGAAAAAATAGGACTTTAAAAGAAATGATGAATGTCATTTTAATAAGTTCTGGATTACCTCAAAACTTGTGGGGGGAGGGGGGGAAGCAATACTTTCTTCTAATTATATTTTAAATAAAGTATCCTGAAAGAAAATGAATCAAACACCTTATAAATTGTGGCATGAAAGAGTACCATCCTACAAATACTTAAAAGTGTGGGGGTGTTTGGCTAAAATGACTATTTCTAGTCCTAAAAAGACTAAGATAGGTCCTAAAACCATTGATTGCATTTTCATTGGTTATGCCAAGAATAGTAATGCATATCGGTTTTTGATTCATAAATCAGAACATACCGAAATGCAGGTAAATATTATTATTGAGTCTCGGAATGCATCATTCTTTGAACACGTATTTCCAAATAAGACTGGACAGGAGACTAGTACTAATAAAAGATCTTTTGATGCTATTACTGGTAATGATCAAGAACATGATCAAGAGAAAGAGTTAGATCAAAATAAGAAAGAGGAACCTAGGTGTAGTAAATATGCTAGAATCCCAAAATCTTTTGGTCTAGATTTTTTAACATATTTGTTAGAAAAAGAGCCTTTAACTTTTAAAGAGGCTATGTCCAGTCCTGAGGCTCCTTTATGGAAAGAAGCTGTCAATAGTGAAGTTGAATCCATCTTGCAAAATCACAATTGGGAATTGGTGGATTTGCCACCAAGTTGTAAACGTCTTGGGTACAAGTGGATTTTCAAAAAAAAAAAAAAATGAAAGCGGATGGATCAATTGACAAACACAAGGCAAGACTTGTGGTCAAAGGGTATAGACAAAAAGAAGGTCTTGATTACTTTGAAACATACTCACTGGTTACTATAGTAACATCCATTAGAATGCTAATTGGCATTGCATGTCTATACAATCTAGAAATTCTTCAAATGGATGTGAAAACTGCTTTCTTAAATAGTGAGTTAGATGAAGAAATTTACATGGAACAACTAAAAGGTTTTTCTGTTCCAGGAAAAGGAAATAAAGTGTATAAATTGGTTAAATCATTATATGGTTTAAAACAAGCGCCACAGCAATGGCATGAGAAATTTGACAAGGCAATGATGTCAAATAGATTTAAAATTAATGAGTGTGACAAATGTTTTTATATTAAAAACATAAACAAATGTTATGCCATTGTATGTCATTATGTGGATGATATGTTCATCATAGGTAGTAATAATAACATGATTAAAACTACCAAGAAAATGTTGAATAAACATTTTGACGTGAAAGACATGGGCATTGCTGATGTAATTCTTGGTATGAAATTACCAAAACATCAGAAGGTTATGCTTTGTCACAATCTCATTACATTGAGAAAATACTTGACAAATTTAGCAAAGATAATGATCATCTTGCTAGAACACCTATAGATGTTAATTTGTTTCTATCTAAAAATGCACAGGAAAGTATTTCTCAATTACAGTATGCCCAAATTATTGGAAGCTTAATATACTTGATGAACTGCACACACTCGGATATTGCTTATGCAGTAAGTAAATTAAGTAGATATATGAGTAATCCATGAGTAGAACACTGGAAAGAAATTATAGGGGTTCCAAGATATCTCTAATTTACTCGTAACATTGAGCTAAATTATATTAGATATCCAGCAGTACTTGAAGGTTACTGTGATGCAAACTGGATATCAGATACTAGAGACTCAAAGTCCACCAGTGGTTATGTCTTTACTCTTGGTGGTGCGGCTGTATCTTGGAAATCTTCCAAACATACTTGCATAGCTAGGTTTACTATGGAATCAGAATTCATAGCTTCAGACAAAGTTGGGGAAGAAGCAGAATGGCTTCGCCACTTCCTTGAAGATATTCCAATATGGCCAAAACTGGTGCCTTCCTATACGTATACATTGCGATAGTCAATCAGCAATGGGTAGAGCATAGAGTCATATGTATAACGGCAAGTCACGACACATTCGTCGTCGACATAATACAGTAAGACAACTACTCTCTAATGGAATTATTTCCATTGAATATGTGAAGTCTAAAGACAACATAGCGGATTCACTAACCAATGGGTTAGCAAGAGAGCTAGTTGAAAATTCATCGAGGGGAATGGGACTTAAGCCTATTAAATAAGAGTTATCACAATGGCAACCCAACCTAGTTGACTGGAGAACCCATGATCTAGGTTCAAAGGGACAACCGAGTTCTGAATAACTCAGAAGGATCACTGGAGGGTCCAACTCCTACCCATTTCTGGGATGAAATAGTGATGTCTGTAGCATTTTAGATTAAGTAAAATTTTAATGATTCTTATATCTAGGTAAACCTAGTGGAGTATAACAAGATACTCTTCATAAGAATCACCTATGTGAATGTGAATTAGGCCGGTTCTATGAGAGACCAGGTTCTTCAAGGTCAAAATGAACACAATAGTGAGAACTAAACTGTGTCTGGGGATATACTGTGTAAGTTCTATTGTCTTGATTTACAGAAATGGTTGAACAGTTCAAGATATCATGTTCACTAGTTAGCTAGTAAATCCGATAGTGTGTCACAAGGGAAGGTTCAAAGCCAAAAGCTACCAATCCGTTGCATTATATTTTCAATTTCTGTACTCTCTGTAATTAGATCATGTTGTTGCATTTTCTTTCCCTCAAATTCCATGCATGTGGAGGATTGTTGGAAAATTTGGTTTATAAGGCTTATTTTGGGCCAACTTTGAGCCCAAAATTGAGTGTGCCCCAAACGTTTTTTGGGATGGGTCCGAAGAGGTAATGTGTTTCTTGTCGCATGGTAAGTCACATGGTGAAGACGGTTCGTCAAAACCATTTATGAGTGAATGGGAATTGGACGTCGTTTTCGGGTTCGCAAAATTGAAGAAATTCAAGAATTAAATGCGGGTTTCCTTATATGGGTTGTCCCACATTGAAACTTGAAGAGAGCCTTTGTGAGTATATAAGCTCTAGGTTTACAACCTTGGGTTAGGCCACAAGGGGCACTCCAAGTTTGTAGAAGGGAGGAGTTATGGACAAAATGAACCTTAGCCCAAACAACGACAGGTGCACGCGCGACGGCGGCGACGGCGACCGCCGTCCGTTCGGCTGAGCTGAGCCGTGCCGTGCCGTGTCGGCGCGGGTGTGGGTTGTAGGTCGGATTGGTTCTTATATTAATTTTTTGGAGAAAATTTATTTGAATTTCTTGCGGGAAAAATTAATTTAAATTTTGTAATTTGAATTTGAAGTTGAATTCAAATTGTTGTCCAAAATTTGTGCCTCCCTCTGTCCGAATTCCTTACAGAATCTGCTGAGCAGATTCAAATAGTTTTCTGACCTGTTGGAACCTTAACAGATTCATAACTGTCTAGACAGATTCAAAATCTGGACAGTTTGTTTAACTGCAGCAGTTATCTGTTCAATTCAAAATTGCACCTGTTCACTCCTTGTATGTATCTGTTCGGGTTAGGTATTTTGCCTATAAATTGAAGGTTGTTCCAGCAGCCTTTTGCATAAAAAAAAACAGTCAGAAAAAAATTAATTTTTGCAATCCATATTTCTCCTTTGCATTTTATTCTTCATTCTAGTGTTAGAGAAAATTAAAGAGAGTATAGAACACAAGGTTCTAGTTCGCCGGACAAATTTGTTTGGAGTGCTACTACAAATTTGTGAAGATCATTGCATCCTGGGAGATAAACGTCACATAACTATAAGCACATTGTGTCATACAATTGATTTGGTCTTTTATTTTTCATTCGGTTCGATAAAATAAATTCTGTAAGTTATTTATTTTATTTTGTTTGATTTAGTTTCAATTTATTTTATTTACACAGAAGATTGTTCCAACAGAATGTTCGTGACCATCTCCCTGAAAAGTTTTTCTAAAGTGTAACATTGCTCTTATTCACTGTTGTGCGGCTTAGGCAGCAGCTTGTAGGAATTATTTTGGATTTTTTTTTCATAATTCAAACTATTCAATTTTTAAAGAATGTCGAGTAGAATATACCTATGAAAAGTTAAGTTAATTAGACATCAATAGTTCCTTCATCAACTGCATTTGTATTCAGTTTAATAGTTACATATTTATTTTGTATATATACAAATGAAGAAGCTATTGATATTCAATCGAATTGATTTTTTACATGTATATTCTACTCAATATTTCTTAAAAAATGCACGATTTAAATCATCAAAATATAAATTTAAGTGACTCCCATAAGTCACACAACAGTCACTATTGTGCAAGCTGTACAATAATTCCTTCAATATTTAATTTAAAGACCATAATTCAATAGTTAGTCAATATCGTATTTTGAGATATTTATTTCGAGTGTTAGATGATGGCTGACAACCAAAAAAAAAAAAAGGTGCTGGAGAGTATTTACTTCCCTAAAGTTTAGCTAAATGCTACTTATGAATGTATATAATCTTTCAATTTGGTTTTACTTTCAGAGTAAAACGAAATAATTCATGGTATATTATGGCACATTTGAAAAGAGGACTGATATGGATTATCAAATAAATTTTATTGATTTTACTTTTACATATTATATGAATATGCACAATAAAGGCCATGTTTGAATATAAAATTATGACAATTGCTAAAAAGTGCTAACTTCACAAAATCATTGTAGAATGATAAAAGTACAAACAGTCTATATATTAGATTGGCACAAGTAAGTCTTGTACTTTCATCACTTGATTCTTATTCTAAGTTGTTATCACTTTTTTTTGCAATTGTTTCTATAAAATTCACAATATTTTCAAAAACATATTTTGAAAATTCAATCAAAAAGTGTTTGATTTGGAATTTTCAAAAATTATTTTTTCAGTTTTCAACCCCGTTTTTTATTTTCAACCATGCTAAATACCCTCACTGGGGGTCGACCCCCAGTGAGGTGGCGGGCCATGATTCGCTGAAAATCAAAAAAAAAAAAAAAAAAAAAAAAAGTTTGTTTTTTTGGCCAATGGGGGGGAATGGGGGTAGGAAGCATTAATCTAAATTTAATATATAAACGCTTCTTTTGAGAATATCAGTTAAAAGTCAAAAGTTAATTTTTAATTCATTTTAAATCACATCATCTCTTACATAAATCAGTTAAAAAAATAATTTTTAACCATATTCTTAAAACACTACCAAAATATATCATTTTTAGAACGTATGTGACACTTCTAATAATATACTATTATTATCTATATTTTCATACATGCATGTGTTATATCTATTTTTTATATAAAAATGTATATTTTATGTTATTTATTTTTATATTTCCATGTCATTTACATTAGTTTCAGTCTATTTAATTTTACTAAAAATGAGATCAGTATAATTATGTCGAAATTATGAGGATTACTATTGGTGTGTTTTGTTGGTTTTCGAAGATAAATTTTCAAAAAAATATCTTGGAAAAAGAGTTTAGAAATTTTTTTAGTTTATTTGGATGTATATTTTTGAACAATAATGATTTGTACCACTAATTTGGTACCACTAAACCACTACTAATAAGATGTGGCAGATTCTGTTAGTTTTTTAGATGGAAGTTAAAGTGGGAAAGATTGTAAATATGAGGCATTTTTCAGGCTTTTAGCAGTGTTTCTGAAACACCGCTAGATCTCAAATTTCCTGTAGTGTTTATTTTTAATGACAAAAGTAGTTACATATGTTGGAATTGAAAAGTGTTTGGTTGTGTAAGGTGCATACTATATGCACTTGCGTAAGTTTTCACAAATATATATAAGTTACCTCAGAAAATTACGTAAGTTTTCACAAATATGCGTAAGTTGTGATTTCTCAAATTTTTATGGATTAACTTCCGTATATTTGTAAAAACTTATATAATTTTGTAAGGTAATTTATATATATATATATATATATTTGTGAGAACTTACGCAAATACATATAATATGTACTTAAACACTTAAGAATTTCCTGTTGAAATTTGGATGGATGTATATGACATAATCTTCTTTTTTATTTTTATTTTTTGAAATAAAAGATGTGTAATTGAACTGAATTATAGCGATTCCAGTTTTGATCTGACCCTTATTGTGTTCTGGACTCGGGTTTCATGGTATTGTATTGCTGATCTTATCTTGCTTTCCTTGTATTTCTTTGAATTTGGCTATTGGGTTGTTGTGGTTGCGTTTGGGACAGGTTGGTCGCTTAGTTTCAAACTCTTGCTACCCAGATTTTTGCTCTTCCGCTCGAGCGGCACTTCTTGCGCTTGAGCAGGCTTTGCAAACTCTCAATACTTTTGTAGGTCTGCAAAACTACTGAGAGAGGGTATTCTACGCTCGAGCAGCGTTTCCTATGCTCGAGTAGGTGGGCGCTTGAGCGGCCTTTCTTAAGCTCGAGCATTGGCCTATTGTTTGCAAAACTACTGGGAGTGTGCATTTGGCGTTCGAGCGGCACTTCTTGCGCTTGAGCGGAACGACTTATTGTGTCTGACGCTCGAGCGGTCAACTCTTGCGCTCGAGCAGACTGTGCGTATATTAGTTTGTAACATCCACTTATTTATTTATTACTTTTTCATCTCTTTCTCTCTCTAAAACATTTCAAAACCCTA
>NW_021024827.1:354850-370019 GCF_004153795.1 Camellia sinensis
AAGACTATGTAGCACATTGGTACAGAAGGGAGACCTATATGGCTACTTATGAGCCCATTAATGGTCCTGAAATGTGGCCAAAAATAGGCCTACCTCCACTTTTGCCTCCAAAAGTTAAGAAGCAGTCTGGAAGACCTAAGAAATTAAGAAATGAGGGAAAAAAATGAACCCCAAAATCCACACAAGTTGAAGAGAAAGCACACCACAACCACTTGTAGCACCTATGGGAAGCTTGAACACAGCAGAAGGAGCTGCAAAGGACAACCTATGGTTGGCAAAAGTAGGAGGGAAACAATGCCTGTAAGTTCAAACTTTATTTTCTCTTTCATTTTTGTTTTGTTTTGTTTTGTTTTGTTTTTTTTAAATATAAGTTTTGATAGTAATAAAGAATATGCAGGCTAGTATGAACACTGTCAGCAACACTGCTGATGCAACTCCAATTAGTTCTCCAGTTGTAATGGGAAGCCAACAAAGTGCCAACCAGCCAACAATGAGTACTAGGACAAAAGTAGTGGCCACTTCTAGTGCCACTCAGCCAAGCTTGCTTAACAAAGCAATACCAATTACCAATACTTGTGCCAGCCAACCAATTCAAGCAAACAAATCAAGGCCAATAGTGTTGAAGCGAAGTTCTCAACCCATGGAATCCCAACCAAGATCAACTTTTGCTGCTGGGAAGAGGAAAAAAATTTTGCTTTTGGTAAGAGGAAAAGAACTGTTGCTGGATAGGGTGGTGAGAAACATCAATGATCACTAATATCTTTTTGAATGCTTTTGGGTTGTAAGGGATGTTTACAGTTGTTTTTGGATTTTAACGTATGTGTTTGGAGGATAACTATGTAATGGGTAGTTATTTTTGTTGATATTTTGGGATGACTATCATGTAATGAATGCTTATTAGGTTGTGTAATAGATATGTTTAATATATGAAATATTTTTGGTTTTGAATCTTTTGATTTAATGGATTGGTTTAACAATGATATCAAAATTGTGGTCATGTTTAACTTGCGTTTCTGAGATTTTTTTTAGATTTTTTTTTATAAAAAAAAATATTTAAATTAATTTAATAATGATATCAAAGTTGAGGTCATATTTGGCTTGAGTTTTTGAGATTATTTATAAAAAAAAAAAAGAAGAAAGAAATTTAGAAAAATAAAAATTAATTTGATAAAAATAAATATAAAAAAATATTTTATGATTTTAAAAAATATTTTTACTCTTCAAAAATAATTATATAAAAATAATAAGTGCTTGAGTTTCTGAAATTATTATTATTATTATTATTTTAAGTCTCTTTATTTTCCTTTTTTTTTTTCCTTTTTTCCTTCCAGTTTTCCCTTCTGATCATATGTATGCATGAAGTAAAGAGGGTAGTGTCTATTAGGACAGGAAATAAGGCAAAATCATAACTTTGCCCTGGCAAATGCTCAAGCAGATTGCACGTGAGCAATTTCCATCCACAAAACAAACGGAAGTTATCTATTATCCTTGTTTGGAACAATGTTCAAAATTCAAGATCAAATGTGTTACAATTGAAAATTCAAGAACCAAAGTGACACAAGTTTCAATCTATAGAGACCACTAAATCGCCCTTAAATGATTGTTGTATATGTTAATGGTAATAGTGATTGTTGTATAACTCATTATTGCTTCTCACAACAGCGACGACAGATCATGA
Organism: Camellia sinensis; assembly: GCF_004153795.1. Classification (NCBI taxonomy): domain Eukaryota; kingdom Viridiplantae; phylum Streptophyta; class Magnoliopsida; order Ericales; family Theaceae; genus Camellia; species Camellia sinensis. The sequence goes on from NW_021024827.1 coordinate 356,529, forward strand.
GGTCATGAACAAAGGATTCTGCAATGTCTAGAGGCTCATCAACAAAGTGTTATTCAATCTTCATCAATAATCTACAAGAGCAAACTTACAATTGGTGGCTGAGAAGAGTATTCAGTAGAAGTGGAAATGCTATTAATGATTTCATTCTAGCCAAAAGAAGATCTTTCAATAATAACAAGTATAGTTTTGTTCGATTTCAAAGGGAATTGATTAGGTCCGGGATCGGTTAGCCGGTTGGAAAGCTTGACAATTATCATTAGCAGGAAGGGCCACGCTTATAGAATCTGTTACAACAGCCATCCCATCATATTCTATGCAATCTACTATGTTGGCTAGCTCAGTTTGTTCGGCCATTGATAAACAACACAACCGTTTTTTGTGGGGTGGTGATCACCAACATCGCAAGATGTCCTTGGTTATTTGGGATAATGTTTGTTGACCCAAGGAGGAAGGGGGCTTAGGGCTACAACATGTGAAAGATATAAATCTTGGTTTGCTATCAAATTGAGCTAACGGCTAACACAAGAGTTAGCTCCTTACACTACTAGAAAAATGATTTTTTGCGTCTATTTTTTTGCGACTGATTATTTAACCGTCGCAAAAAATCATTTTTTACCTCAAAATCTCATTTTACAATCTCATTTTCTTGACCCAATCATGTTCTCATTTTACAACTGAACTGACTCTCTTTCTCTCCCTCTCAATCCCCCCCCCTTTTTTTTTTATTTCCCAAATCTGAGCTCTCTTTCTCTCCCTCTCAAAATCTGTCTCTCACTTGACTCTCGCTCGAATCTATCGCTCGAATCTCACTGCCTTTCTCGCTCGAATCTGTCGATCGATTCAACTCTCTCAAGTCCACAACTGTTGAAGATTTCATAATCGGTAAGCCTAAACACATCTTCATTGATTCCACTCTCTCTGTAATGATCCGAATTATATACTTCTCTATAATGGAATCTGTCTCAATAAGAATCTGTAACAGCGCTTTACACGGAGCTATGGCGCGCTTGTGCTGGTCCGCTCGTGACAATGCCTCGTGAAGGCGAACACATTCACGAGGCAATCAGATTAGTTTCCAACTCTAGGCAATCAGATTCGGAGTTCTTTGTTTCTCTCAGAGGTTAGATTCATTAGGATTTCTCATAATGCTCTATAATTTTATCAATTTTGTCTCTCTTGGTTGTGCATCTCCAATTGTTCATCAGATTCAAATTTGATGAAAAAAATGGCTCCAAAATGTTTGATTATTGATGAAGAATTATGTTTGATGGATATGTTTGATTATCTTCAGTCATCAAAATGATATTACTCCAATTTTTCCATCATACAACGATTTTAGGAATTTCTAAATTTTTATTTTATTATTTTGTGATCTAGAACTAGCTGATTATTTTGTGCAGCCTCTGCCTTATAAGGGTGAAACACCTTACCTTGTGTTTTTTTTTTGCATTTGAAAATCCTGTGATAGAATGTATTCTTGAATTGGTGTTTGAGTTACACTAGCCAACAGCCAGCCTCTCAGGTTTGTCTGTTTGGGCTCCAAACCAAAAGCCACCTCCACAATTGTGGTATCCTGTGTCATCTTATAAGTCCATTATGCACATAATCCACAACTGAACTGGGATTTATTTCTCTACTGTAGGGTAAAGCAACTGTCAAATGTAGAAGATAGGAAGCGCATTAATCTCATCCACCTTAAATGGAAAAATAAGAAAAAGTGTCCATACATTCAATAGAAGGGAAGTCACATCCCTGATGTTGATACTGGAAATGATTGATTACATACCAAAGGATTCAAATATCAGAAGAGGTAAAGTAGAAACAACTATGGTTCTAGTTAAACATTAATTTAGTTTATTTAGTCAAGTCTTCTGTTGCAAGCTTATGTGCATACAACTTCCACAAGTCTACTACAGACAAATTTATCTGACCATAGCATGCACAAGTATGTGTGTATTGATTTTTCAGTAGATATGTGAATAATATGTTTTGTATGTCACTAATGTGAAGGATGCCAACGTTATATTGGTATGTATTCCTGTTCAATGCTTTAAACATATTTAGAAGTGCTTTTCACTATTTAGATGTCTCTTGCATAACAATTAACAGCATTAACGCTTAATATGTGATTCTAAATTACTCTTCATTTTTTCCTTTGATAGGAAATATAATTTTACACAAAAAAGGCCAAATGGGGCAGAACCTATAAGCATTCAATAAATACACATGGTGTCTATTTCAATGTAATTAGAAGTGCTTATCAATTATCACTGTGAGCTGGGAATATTTATTGCCAGTTAATAAATAATTATTCAATAATTAGCCTTACTAAAAAAAAAATTTGATTCTAATATTTCATAGTGTCATATATATAATTTATATGCATCAACAAAAAAATTCATGGGCCATTGGTTTTATTTGGTGTACTTTTTGAACTATAATATACACTTGTCATTGTGATACTTTGCAAACTCATTCTTTTTATTGATGTGTACAAAAATAGTTAAAGAAATAAAAGATGAACAAGAATTGGATTGATTTGCCAAATCGGATGTCTGTTTTGAGAATGGGTCTTTTTCTTGGGATAGAAATAGATATGGCAAGATCTGAACAAAGTGATATGTATAAAGGGTATGCATGATTATATACTGATTTATCTTGTAAATGAGTAAGACATGTGTCCTATCGGAACTTGAACCCTGTCCATCCTGCTTTGGAGGTGACAGGAGATACCACTTAAGCTAAGATAGGGTGAACTTTTTCACATCAGGATGGTACTTCAATTTGGCATGTTGTCTTTTTATTTATTTATTTAATTGAGGGTTAGTTGATCCCCCTTGATTGGTGCACAAAGCTTAGTTGGATTTGGTTTGGCTATTTATTTGATTTAGGGTATTAATCTAGCAATTTCTTTGGGCTCAATACTTTTTTAGTAAATCCTTTTAACTCGATAACTTAATCATTGAACTAGTACATATTGTCTTTTTTCTTTCAATGCCTTCTCTAGATCAACCCAGCAGTTGTTTAGACACTCTTCCAAAAATATGTGCTCTGTATAAAGTACAGTAGGTTACATTACATTTGTGTGGCAGTTGTACCTTCTTAATTTGCAACCTCTTTTTGTACAATATAGGCCTGATGAAGAAATTTACAAAAACAACTAACAGTGTTTAAATTACATTGCACTGGCTTCGCACTTGGGGAATCTCTTAGTGTTAGGTCATTAAGTCTTCAACTAATTTATTTGTTGTATAGATGGCGTATCTATTAACTTTTTTCCTTCAAAAGCTTTGACTTGTCAATCAGCAAGATGAGATTCTATTACATGTTTTGGGATTAACTACAACTCTTTCCAGTGATGTTTCTGGAGACCATTAACTCCTTGCTAAAGCAGGACATGGGGATATGGGTCAATCTCATGTGAGCCCTCTCTGTACCCCAAAAAAAAAAAAATGTTTATAATTGTTAATCAGCAAAGTGAGGTTTTGTTGCTTGTTTTGCAATATATACTACAAGGATCTTCCATTTTTTTTAATGGAAACTGTCAATAAAGTCCTGCGTTTCCCATAAAAGTAAACCACTATCTCATATTAACAACACTGTGTTGATAGGGTTGAATCATATGTTAATACGATTCAATAGTACTTTTATGGAAAAAGTAACTTATTGGGAATTTCCCCTTTTTTTAAATCATATTCATCATTTACCTAGAAAGCAAGTAACATGCATATGCATAAAGGGTATGCATGGTGCTTTTGGAGCATTCCCAGTCAGGGGTGCCTCAATACCTATGTGATTATGTGTCTAATATTTTTGGCTGCATTTTGGTAGATCCTTCCAGGTGGATACTTACATTATATATCTTAAGTTAGCCTTAGGTGTGTGTTTAAAGCAGTAATATAGACAATGGGCTGAAATATGTCTCCTTCTGTGGTTTGATTTGAAGGAGCCTCTTGTTCATCGAATACCTAAACTGTTGCGAAAACCAGAAACATTTTTCTGTAGATTGAACCAGCCATTTTGTTACTTTCTGAAAAACAGGTTAAGTTGATTGCTTTTATGAATAGTTACAAATTAAGGAAAGGTCAGTATGTGTTGTGTATGAGCTTGATTGTTTGAATTATGTGCTTCTCCCATTGATGAAGAGAACCATCTTCGGATTCAATCTTTTCATAGCATTTGTGTGAAGGACTGTGTTTGGTTAGTTGGTTTAAGATTTTTTATTTGTATGTTTTCTTTCCCTTCTGTATTTCATTTTTGTGCCAAAGATATCTTCTTGTCCAGACTTCTAATTTTTTATTCCATAGATGCATGAACAATGTTGTTTGTCTTATTTTTGCTCAAAAAAAGGAGAGAAGAAATGGAATCTTTCACTTTTTGGCATAGTTCTTTGGCTTTTTGGTTTTTTTAGTGAATTTTTAGCTTTTTGACTATTTCATGTGTGACAAGGTGATTAGTAAGGTTTATTCTTTTCATATAATAGTTATTATTAACTTGTGATGCTATGTGTGACCATGACGTAATATTATCATTGTAGCAAATTTTTATTCCAAAACTAGAGTAGTGTCTAGACCACAATTGTCGCTATTATCGTAACTAACCTCATGGTTCTCAGATATATAATTGTATATATCTGTTATAGAGTATATTCTCTGTATATACTTATCTTCTCTCCTGTATAAAGGAGTGTGTACCTATTCACTCATAATATATATTGAATACAAGAGTTTCTCTTTTCTCTTCTATTTTTACTCTCATAACATGGTATCAAAGCCTAGCGTTTTCCCCTAGCCTTCTTTTCTTCTACATCATTTTTTTTTTCTATCTAGCAGACTACTTTTTTCTCATGTTGGTTTCTGTGTATTTAATCTTTTCTTGTTTCAACGATTGGACCATACTAACTTCTTCGTCTCTTCAAGACAAAGCCAACGCCACCAGAATCATCTTCATATGACGTCTAACGCGCCGCTCGAATATTGGCCACACACTGTGTTGTTTTCCCACTCGCCCTACGTGCCTCTTGCTTGTCTCGCACTATCGTGTACCGCGTCATCATCTGCTAACGTGCGCCACGTGTTTCTGGCGTCAGTTGACGTCAGCCCAAGTTCCGTGCACCGCTGCTGCTCCTCTTGCTATCGTGCGCTATGCATCTTTGCTAACGTGCACCGCGCATTCTGAAGTTATCCTCCTTTCTGGTTCCATACGCTACTGCTGCTCCTTTTGCTATTGTGTGCTATGCATCTCTGCTAATGTGTGCCATGTGTGCTGACGTCATCCTCCTTGTTGTGGCATTAGCCCCAGTTGACCAGATTGGTCAAACCACTTTGACCAGTCATTTCACTTCCTTTAGACCATATCCTTTTTGTTTTCGTCCTCCTGAATCTGCTGGTATGTTATGTTTTGGAAAAATTAGCCTCTATAAAGCACCTTCTTTTTTTTGCCCAGTTTGAGCATCATAGATCGTTCTGACAACATCCATTCCGTCTCTATTACACTTGATAGGTTCGACTATATTCTCTGGGCCCAAGCTCTCTCTAGATTCATCAAAGGGAAGCGGTTTTGGTGTATTATCACTGGTGCATTTTCTAAACCCATCCAGAAAGAAAAAGTGACTGCCTCTGCTTTCGATGAGCATCTTGATAAATGGAAACGGAAGAACTACCAGATTATCACATGGTTCCGGGCTACTTCTGTTCCTTCCATTAACCTTCTGTTTGGCCGCTTTCAAGATGATGATTCCATTGTCTCTCCTGCCAAGGCAATTTGGGATTTCTTAAAGGACCACTATCGGACTATTGGACATGCTCACCAATATCAACTCCTACAAACTCTTCATCACATGCGCCAAGAGCCTGGTCAGTCCATCAATGATTTTTTGTCCCAAATGGTATCTGTTTGGGACCAGTTGGCTCTTTTTGAACCTACTTGGGCACATTCTAAGGATGCATAGTTATTTATTGTTCTTATGAATCATCAGCGCCTATTGCAGTTTCTTACGGCTTTTTATAGCACCTCTAAACTTGTGTGTGCTTCCTTACTCCATTGTTTGTCCTTACCAACTTTGGAGCAAGCCATTATTGAACTCTTGTCCGAAAAAAGTCGTTTGGGGATGCTGAAAACTCCAAACTTGGATTATGTTCTTGCTACACCATTATCATGGGGTTCTTCATCTTCACAGCCTCCTAGCTCATGCATTTACTGTCGCAAACATGCCCTACCAGCCAATCATTCATTACTTCAATGCCAAGTTCGTGAATGCTTGACTTGCCACAAGACTGCTCCAAGTTATCTCCAAAGCAATTGTCCTCTAGCTGCCACTATTTTTTTATCCAAGAAAGGGTCCTCACATTCTGAGCATCAGTCCAAATCTGCTACTGGTTCTCGCCCTGCTGTTGTTGTTGCTGCATCAACGAGTTCTTGCACTCACCACTCTACTGATCCTATTGCTCCATCATTTTCTATGGATGATGTTGAGTCCATTATCCAGCAGGTGCTTGCCAAATTCGATATTCTTCAGTCTCTTACTCTTTCTGTCACATCAGGTAATCCTTCATGGTATTTTGATTCCGCCTGCTGTAATCATATGACCTCCGATTCTACTATATTTTTTTCTATCTCATCATCCTTTTATGTTCCCCCTATACATACTGCTGTTGGTTCTCATATGTCTGTTAGTCACATTGGTCAAATTTCTACTTCCATTGTATCACTTTCTAATGTTTAGCACATTCACGCTCTTAAATTAAACCTTATCTCTATTGGTCAGTTGTGTAAACTTGGTCTCACCGTCACCATTTTTGCTAATGGTTGTTTGGTGCAGGACCCTCAAACGAAATAGATCCTTGGGATAAGCTGTAGGCATGGATGTCTGTTCGAGCTTCGTCATCTTCGCATTCCATCTCCATCATCCCATGCTGCTTCTGTTGCCTCTTTCACTGTTTCTACTTATATGTCTTCTTTTCACCTTTGGCATTGTCGTTTAGGACATGTCTCTTGTAGTAGTTTAAAAAATTTTGTTTCTAGTGGTCTGTTAGGTTGTCTTAGTTCTGAAAATGTTGATTATTTACCTTGTCAAATTACTAAACAACCTGCATCACCTTTTAATAAAAGTAATTCTATTTCTACTGCCCGTTTGCTTTTGTGCATTCAGATATTTGGGGACCCTCCCCCACCCCAACCATGGGGGGTCTAGATATTTTGTGATTTTTGTTGATGATTTTTCTCGTTATACTTGGATATTTCTTCTCAACAATCGGTCTGAACTTAAACGGATTTACTATGATTTATCTTCCACGGTCCACACATAGTTTTCTCAAACTATTAAAATCTTTCATTCTGATAACGCTATGGAATGTGTGGATTATGGTTTTTTTTTTTTCCTTTCTTCGGGCACACGGTACCCAATCTCATCGTTCTTGTGTAGGCACGTCCCAACAAAATGGTTGCATTGAAAGAAAGCATCGTCATATTCTAGACACTACTCAAGCTCTTCTCATCTCGTCTTCATGTCCAGAAAAGTGCTCGGGGAAGCTGTTCTAACTGCTATCTACACCATAAATCGTGTGCCTACTTCTCTCATAGCTAATCTCTCTCCTTATGAATGTCTGTATGGTTCTCTTCCTACATACATCACTCTTAAAGTTTTTGGCTATGCTTGTTTTATTCTCTTTTAACCTCATGAATATACTAAACTAGAACCTCGTTCTCGTCTTTGCTATTTTTTTGGGTATGGTATAGAACATAAAGGGTATCATTGTTGGGATCTAGTCTCCAAACGTCTTCGTATTTCTCGTCATGTGATTTTCTGAGAACACAAAATGTTCTCTACTTTGTGTAAGTTTCACCTACCACAGTCCACCCATTCCCTGTTTTTTACTAATCTTTCTATAGACTTGTTGTCTCCTGAATTTGACGCAGATTCTGGTCCAACGCCTTCACAGCTGCCTATGCCTACTGTTAATCATCAGGTTTCTATATCTGACGATGGTCCTATGCCTCCTCTACTACCTCTTGTGGAGTCTCCTCCATCATCTCTTGTGGAGCTTTCTCTATCTCTACCACCATCTTCTTTAGTAGATTGTCATTCGACTCTGATAAAGCAACCTTTTGTTATTCTCTATGATTATATTGTTGGTTCCACTATTTTTTCCTCTCATGAACCTACTTCCTATCATGAGGCTTGTTCTAACCCTCTTTGGATGCAAGTTATGACTAATGAACTACTGGCTTTGGATAAAACTCGTACCTGGGACATGGTTGATCTTCCTCTTGGCAAGGCTGCTGTTAGTTGTAAATGGGTTTATAAGATCAAAACTCATTTTGCTGGTTCCATTGAACGTTACAAAGCCCATCTTGTCGCTCGGGGATTCACTCAAAAGTATGGGATTGACCATGAGGAAACATTTACTGCTGTTGCTCGTCTTACTTCAGTTCGCAGCTTATTAGCCGTTGCTGCTACTTACCACTAGAGTGTTTGTCAGATGGATGTTAAGAACGCCTTTCTCAATGGTGATCTCACTGAGAAAGTTTCTATGCAACCTCTGCCTGGTTCTCTGTTCCATTCATCAAAGTTTACAACCTTCGCCGTGCTTTGTATGGGTTGAAATAAGCTCCTCATGCTTGGTTTGCCAAGTTCAGTTCTACCATTCATGCCTTTGGTTTCTCCTCCAGTGCTTATGATTCTGCCTTGTTTATACATCAGACAGAGCGTGGTATTATCCTTCTTCTTATCTACGTGGATGACACGATCATCACTGGCGATGACATAACGGGTATCTCTAGTCTCAAAAAATTCCTCAGTCACCAGTTTGAGATGAAAGATTTGGGTTTGCTTAGCTATTTCCTCAGCTTGGAAATTTCTCATGATCTTTCTAGTTATTTTCTCACCCAGGCCAAGTATATCTCTGATCTCTTGACTCGTGCTGGTCTTACCGATTGCAAGACATCTACTACTTATGTTGATCCTAAGACTCGTCTCATACCTCTTGATGGTCACCTATTATATGATCCTACTTTATATCGTCAGTTAGATGGCAGTCTTGTCTATCTCACGATTACTTGTCCGAACATTTCCTATGTTGTTCACATTGTCAGTCAGTTCATGGCTGCTCCTCGCACTCTATACTATAATGCTCTAGTTCATATTTTGCGCTATCTAAAAGGCACTATGTTCCATGGTCTTCACTACTTAGTACACTCTTCTCTACAGTTACTTGCTTTTTGTGATGCAGATTGGGCAGGGGATCCTACTGACCGCCACTCTACTACAGGGTTCTGCTTCTTCTTGGGTGATTCTCTCATTGCTTGGTGTAGCAAGAAGTAAACTCTTGTTGCTCGTTCTAGTACTGAGGCTGAGTACCCTGCTTTTGCGGATACTACTCAAGAGCTTGTGTAGCTCCGTTGGCTTCTTACTAATATAGGAATTCCTCATCTTGTTGCCACTAACTTCTATTGTGACAATCAGAGTGCTATTCAGATTGCACATAATGATGTCTTCCTTCATCCGGCAACACGTTACTAGTGGCACTGTTTGTCTTATGTTTGTTACCTCTGTCTGTCAAATAGCTGACATTTTCACCAAGGCTCATCCTCCAGGACAATTTTTTGATTTACTTTCCAAGCTCAACTTAATCTCTGCATTACAACATTGAGCTTGAGGAGGGGTGTGGAGAAGTGGATCATAAATACTCTTCGGATCCTGGAGGGCGCTTGTGATCCTTAGATAGTCACCTGAAAAGGAATGAACACTCCGGTCGGGGGTGTTGAAATTAGCACTCCGACGGACAAGTCAGTGTATACTCTCTTGGTTTCTTATATCTCAAGTTTTAGACTTTTTCTCACATACCTCGTGTTAGCTGGCACTCTCCTTATTTATAGTCGTCCTTGATGTTGACGGTTGGGCCCACTTTTTTCCCTAATGAATAATCCCTCATTCAGCTAACTGTTCATACTCGGCCGGGTCTTCAGCTGACTATTTGTCTGATCTGGTTATTCGGCCTTTATCCCTCCGGGATGGAGCCGTGTAATTCACTTGGTTTCTCTCTTCAATCTATTTGCCCCTCTGTGCATAATAGAATCTATTCGGCCCCCACAATTGCCCCCTAAACATCCTATTAACGTTAGTTAGTTGGCATGTTTGGTCCTTGGACCTAGAGAGTCAGAAAATATAGCGGTATCCCTTACTCCAATGCAAGCATCAAGGCGCCTACTACTTTTGAGCATCATTACAGTTTCCCGCCCCTTCGTACATTTCACTCATTTAATATGATTTGAAACCGTGTTTTCTTTTTGTCTATATGTTCTCTCTTAAATGCTCAAGATTTCTTGTTGCCTGTCAATTCAACTTCCTCGCTTCTCGCCTTCTACAACTTTTTCTTTGTTTGCTTGCTGTGCAGAGTGTCCGTTTTTCACGCTGTGATGGCCAAACATCTAAGAGCCCTTCTTTCTACAGAGCGAGTCTCTGGCTTCCGTCGCCACTTTTCTATTCCTGATGACGTTCATCTATCACTTTTGGCAGAGAATGTGATTGACACGGAGAGGACTGATGAGAGCACAATCGTCTTTCCTATCCTGTCAATCGCAGAGGGTGGAGTCCGTTTCCCCCTTCATCCACTTTTAAGGGTTGTCCTTCGTTATTGGGGTTTAATCCCTTCTCAGCCAAACGTAAAGTTTTTCCGAATAATAATGGGTATTATAGAACTAAACTGGTGCCTTAGGCTTAACCTTGGAGTCCTTGCCATTCGGCATTGTTATGCCTTGGCCAAATCCTCTGGACGGCAGTGGCGCTACTTTCTCAGGGCCAAGGACACCGACCATCACTTGGTCACTATGGTTCGTGGAAACTGGGAATTCGGCGAGGGCGAATATCGCCAAGATCCAGTGCCCAGGCGAAGGGGTGAACCAGGTGACCGTTTAACCCCCCCATGAATTTTTATTAAACATCTAGTTCAAATTCTAAATGTTTACCATTTTATTAGTGCAGGAAACAATTTGAAGAAAATTCTACTTTCGGCCGACAACGCCGTACTTGCGTAGATCAAAACGGTACTTCAGTTCTTTGGCCGTCCGAATGTACAGAAATAAGGGAGGGCGGCCCACATTCTATTTAGATACAAGCCAACCTACACTACTTTCTCGACCGTAGAAAATATTCCGATTCCAAGGGGTGAACAGCACCTTATAGCGCTCGTTTTTCTGAGCTTCAAGAATCTTAGGCAGGTCGGTTTTGAGGCTTCAGACCCAGAGCCGGCGGATGAACAAGCAGCAGCAGGAGTCGCTGAGTAGCCGAATTAACCACCTTTGGATGGATCCAATGGATTAGAGGGGGAGGTTGACGCAGCACTAAATTTGGCTTTTGAGGAAGCCGGCCTCAGTCAACAATCCACTTCCAGCCGAGCGGACATGCCATTCGAGGACATTTTCACCGACTTAGGGGACTTACCCGACTCCTACTCTAACAACATGGCTGGTGAGTTGCTCACTCAATTGGCCAAACGAAAAAATGCCGAGAGGATGGCTGCCCGTAGGAGGGCCGAAGCCGAGCGAAACGAACCTCCACCCCCTCCATCCGACGCTAGGAAAGAAACTCCTGCACTTGCTCCTGTTGAAGAGGAGGTTCAGATTGAAGTGGCCGAAATAGAGCCTGTTGCCGATCAACAGGATGCTCAAGTGACGGAGCTTAGGGGGGAAAAACGTCCAGCCGAGTACGAAGCCGATGATTTGGAAAGTCCAGCGGATAAACGGCCGCGCATGGAAGAGTCGGACTTGGTTGTGCCGTTTATAATACAACCAAGGGTAAGGAACATACCGGTTGCCTCTGATGCATCGGATATAAGAGACCCAGCTATGGCCTTAAGCTTGGCCTCCTCCATTTCCCAGCCCATTGACAGAGCAACTTTTAGGGCAGAGGTCGATCTGCTGGCCATCGCATTAGCCGCCCAATCGGCGGTATTGGTACGTGATCATTTATAATTCTGCAAGGCTAACCACAAGGAGTTCTTATATTAACTTATTGATCCCTTGTTTTGTAGGCGGCATGAAGGATAGCTGAAATTGGCCGTTGCCAACATGACGCCATCGAACAAATCGGATTCCTTACAGCCCAGTTGGAAAATGAGAAGGGAAATGTGGCAGAGGCCTCTCTTCGCGCCAAGTCTGAGGCCATGAAAGTGGCGGCAGAGAGAGATAGGGCCGATTCTAAAGTAGATAAGGCCAGGACTGCTGACGAGTTAAAGGTGGCCGCCTAGGAGAGGGCGAATGCCAACGAGGAAGCGCTCAAATTGGCAAACGAGAAAATTACCAAGCTAGAGGTTGATTTGGAAGGGTCGAAGAGGGCGATGGCAAACGCTGAGTTCGAGATTTCCAAGTTATTCCAGGTTGGCAAGGATGCAGCCTTGGCGGACTATGTAGAAGAAGTGCCGAAGTTCAAAAATAGAGGGTTCAAACACGGCTGGCTGAAAGCCTTAACTGCCGTTAACGTGGTGCTGGAGCAGCCAATTCTGTACGAGCAGGTAGACATTAAGCCGCTGGAGTTTGACCCCGAAGACTGATCTAGAGTCAAGTGTTTTTCTTTTTTGTTTTTTGGTATTGTGTGTAGGTTTTGTTAGAGTTATTAGGTTTTTCACTGTCCACTTTTGTAAGAAGCTGACGTAGGGCAGTTTTCATTTGTAAAATGACTTTTGTTTATTTTTAGTTTATGAATGAAAATTACTTTGGCCTGTGTGCTGGATGAATTTTCATTTGTAAAATGACTTATGCTTATTTATGGTTTATGAATGAAAATTGTTTTTGCCTTTCTGCCAGATGCATGTGCTTGTTAACGGCTAAGTAAAATGTAAAGATGTGAGTTTACGAATGGAAATTGCTTTTGCCTTTTTGCCTGATGCATGTGTGTGTTAACGGCTAAGTAAGATGTAAAAACATGAAATGTGATGAATGGAACAAACTACTGAATTAATCCAGTGCAAAAATAACGATATAGCACTGTACCTTAGCCGAATATATTAGTGAATATGCCCTTGCCCCCAACAAGTTGATGAACAGGACTGCCGAAAAACTGCAGTTCAGGGATTGGCTGGGGCACCATGACAATTCGGCTAGGAGCTCTAATATTTAGGCCGAATAGATTGATGAATCTGCCCTTGCCTTAGCAAAATTGATGAACAAAACCACTGAACAACGGCAGTTCAGGGATTGGCTGGGGCACCATAACAATTCAACTAGGAGCTATGATATTAGGCCAAATAGATTAATGAATCTGCCCTTGCCTCAGCAAAATTGATGAACAGTACCGCCAAACGATGGCAGTTCAGGGATTGGCTGGGGCACCATGACAATTCGGCTAGGAACTCTGATATTTAGGCCGAATAAATTGATAAATCTGCCCTTGCCCCAGCAAAATTAATGAACACAATCGCCGAACGATGACAGTTCAGGGATTGGCTAGGGCACCATGAAAACTCGGCTAGGAGCTCTAATCCTTGACAGAATCAA
>NW_021024827.1:373835-394539 GCF_004153795.1 Camellia sinensis
AAAGGGTTTCACCCAGGAATATGTCATTGATTATAAGGAGACTTTCGCTCTGGTTGCTTGGCTTACCTCTATGCGTAGCTTATTTGCCGTTGCTATTGCTCGCCACTAGGATCTCTTTCAGATGGATGTCAAAAATACCTTCCTTAATGGTGATCTTCTTGAGTTAGTCTACATGCAACCTCCACTTGGGTCTACTTATCCGGCTCATAAGGTTTGCAAACTACGTCATGCTTTCTATGGTCTCAAGTAAGCCTTACGAGCTTGGTTTGCAAAATTCAGTTCCACCATCCATGACTTCGATTTCACCTCCAGCTTATATGACTCCGCTTTATTTGTTCAGACCACTCTTCATGGCACCCTTCTTCTTCTTCTTTACATGGATGATATGATTATCACTGGTGATGATGTGGCTGGTATTCTTAGCCTCAAACAATTTCTCAATCATCAGTTTGAGATGAAGGACCTTGGTACTCTTCATTATTTCTTAGGGCTTGAAATCTCTCATGATTCAACTGGTTATTATTTGTCACAAGCCAAATATGCATCCGATCTTCTAGCACGTGCTGGTCTTACCGATTGCAAGACTACCTCTACTCCCGTTGATCCTCAGACTTGTCTCACTCCTCTAGACGGGGATCTTCTCTCTGATGCTACTCTTTATCGCCAGCTGGTCGATAGTATTGTCTATCTCACTGAGACTCATCTTGACATTTCCTATGTCGGCTCCTCGCACTCCGCATCACATTGCCCTACTTCGTATACTTCGCTACCTCAAAGGCACTATGTTCCATGGACTCCACTACTCTGCTCACTCTTCTCTCGAGCTTCGTGCCTTTTTTAATGCTGGTTGGGTTGAAGATCCTATTGATCGACTCTCCACCACGGGTTTCTGTTTCTTTTTAGGAGATTCTCTTCTTACTTGGCGTAGCAAGAAATAGTCCCTCACTGCTTGCTCTAGTACTAAAGCTGAATACCGCGCTTTTGCTGACACTACTCAGGAACTTTTATGGTTGCGTTGGTTCATTGCTGATATGGGTGTTTCTTCTCCTGGTGCCACCTCTCTCTATTGTAACAATCTGAGTGCCATTTAGATTGCTCACAATGATGTCTTCCATGATCGCACCAAACATATTGAGATTGTCATTTCATTTGGCAGCATGTTACACGTGGCACTGTTCATCTTCTCCCTATTTCTTCTGCTGATCAACTTATTGATATTTTCACCAAGGCTTATCCTCCTAGTCGTTTCAATGATCTAGTTTTCAAACTCAAGTTGATTGATGCTTACCCATCTTGAGTTTGAGGGGGGCTGTTAATGCATATATTAGATTTAAATTTAAACTTGTCTTTATACTTATCTCCTTGTATTGTAGATATAACTTATCTCTATTTGTATTTCCTTTGTATCTCTGTCTCTCTCTATCTCCTTCTATATTTATCTAGGTTTGTGCCTATAAATACAAGTTCTCTTATTGTATTTAATTCATTCAATATAATACAAATACACATTTTTCATATTTCTTTCAACTATTATGAAAATATTATATGTATTTTATCTTATAAAATCTTAATATCAGGAATCTTAAAAAAAAATTCCTATAATTTAAATAAATTTTATATTATTACTTTAATTTAGAAACTAATTTTTGATTATTTATTTATACCCGTAATATGTTAGTTCAAATTTATAACAAAATAAATCGCGAATTTTAAAATTTTTTAAATTTAAATCCTGATTTTTTTATTTGCTTTTAATTTAAAAAATTTCCCTATTTTCGTTAATTAAAATGAAAAAAAAGAGAGAAGACTTTAGTTAGTAAACTTAATATTAATGTATATAAAAATTTTAAAATATCATTTTTTTTGTTAAATTTAATGATTAAAATATTATTTTTTTGTTAATTTTACTTAACAAAAATAGACTAATGTTTTAGACCAAAAACAAATCAAAATATTAAGATTTAAATTGACAAAATTAAAAACTCATGATATATTTTGTTATAAGGCTCAAATCCTATGATTTTTTTTGGTAATTATTCCGAAAATTTATGTTGTGCACTGTTTATGTTATGAACAGTGGAATCTAAGTATTACGAACAATTTGTTTGGTTGTGATATGTTATTTTGGAATATTGTGGTTACGTTACATATGTTGCAATCAATTTTAGGGTTACACACCATAATTTTGTCATTCAAAATTTTTATCACAAAAATTATAAGTTTCACCATAAAATTTTTACTTTTCTTACATTGTGCACCTTAACATTGTAGCAATTTTGTCCAGGGTAAAGGCATTTATGCAACAATTTTTAAATTGGAGAAATTTCATTATGTGACTTATATATATATATATATATATAATTTTTTAAATGTAGCAAAATTGTTTTTAAATTAAAAATAATAATAATTCGATGTGTCACCCTTTAGTATGAAATGCACAGAGCATTAGTTTGTTGAGGTTGCAATCTGGACATTCTTCTTACCAATAAATTCTATATCATTCATTCCATAAAGAAA
Source organism: Camellia sinensis (assembly GCF_004153795.1). Lineage (NCBI taxonomy): Eukaryota > Viridiplantae > Streptophyta > Magnoliopsida > Ericales > Theaceae > Camellia > Camellia sinensis. The sequence goes on from NW_021024827.1 coordinate 376,353, forward strand.
AATATTAGGGATGCAAAGAAATTTATCAACATTTTTATGAAATATTTTATATAAGTGCTACATTTATGTCAAACATTTGGTAGAAATATTAGTAAATCTCTTTGTGGCACTGGTATTACCCTTCTATACAACATGACAGAGCATTATTTTACTCTACTATAGCGAAATTCACCAATTTAAGCTCCAATCCACTTGTTATTGGACCTGTGGAGTTTATCACATGTCTCATTTTGATAATTCAAAGTTAAATGTGTAGAATTCATTGAGTACTTTATCCATATAAGAAATCACGTCGATCGGATAACAATAAATACTTTATCATAATATATTTTTATCAACAATTTATTTTTAAAATTATATTTACCATTAACAAAAATATGATCTGATCGAGGGGTTATTGCTATCCGTTCAACGTGAGTTTTTGCTAGAATGAAGTACTCGACGAGTTCTACATATTAAATGTTTGAAATATCGAAATGAGATCCATAACGAGCTTCGTAGCATTGTCCAGTCCATAAAGTGAACTGAAGAGCAGTTATGGCCTTTAAAGTACTTTGTTTTGTTAATTTTCCTACCCAGTTATTTATTTATTTGGCAATCTGTATGGGAATTATTACATTAAACTAGGCAATTATAGTCCAATAAGACATATCTACAAGTTAACACAAACATCACAAAAGAACCACCAAATGGAATGGTTGTTGGGCTTTAATAAGTTTTTTTTAACTTTCTAACTATTATAAACTAATCTAACATGTTTTATACTTATAATTACTCTTCAGCCAATTGAAAAAAGAAAAAAGAAAAAAGAAGAAGATAATATTATATAAACTGAAAGGCTAGGATATTGTAATTTCTATTCATGTGATTTAATTCAACACAATTTTACAAATTTAATAATTGATGAAGCTTAATTTGATAAAAAGAAATCTTATTTTGTAATTTGAATAATTCAAATTATACAATAAAATACTCATTTTTTACTATTTTGAACATAGTACACCCCAAGCATTTGATTATATGATTTAAGTTGTTCAAATTATAAAATTATCCTTTTATCTATTATAAATTAAATATTTACAGTTATTGATTTCTATAATTGTAGTCTGCATAAATATAAATTAAAAACTTTAAAAATTACATGGGTGAAAGTGAATGTTTACGAATGAAATAGAAGAAATAAGGGGGAGTATAAAACAAAAAATTAAATTAAAAAAAAAGTTACGAAGATAGTAAAATAATTTTAAATGCATTTTCGTATAACATTCTCTTGCATAAATTAGTGCATGAGCCACCTTTACTTTTATAAATTTTAAATTATTTTATTATCTTTCGTTTTTTTTTTATATTCCCCAAAAATAATAATAATTTAAAAGATAAAAGCAAATTCAACTCATTTTAAAATTAGTATTATAAATGAGAGACTATTAACATTTCTCCAAGAGCACCTCTACCCGATATGCCAAATGCAATGTGACAGTCAAACAACTCTATTTTGACATAAGGAATGAAGTCCACCTGATATGCCAAATGTTGAGTTGGCATTTGGCATAAACTCAATATGCCAAATTTGGCATGTTCTATATTGATGTCAAATGTTAAGTATATCTAATAAAATAATTTTATTTTTAAAAATAATAGAATAATAGATTTGACATATAGGCTGAAGGGTTTCTATGTTAAATTGACATATGCCAACTTTTCATCTAAGCCTTTAAAAAATTTTGCACATCAAATTTTGGAGGTTTGAATGGAGATGCTGTAAGTTGTTACTTCAAATTGTTGATATGAGTCGAATGGAAAATGCTGCACGTTTTTGGGGGTGTGGTTGCTCTTTATGCTACTATTCCGAGTAATTTTATTTTCACACATTAACTTTCCTTAATTAACATAGTTAGAGGTTGTTTTGAAAATGCTAAGTAAAAATACTTTTTACTTTTTATAAAAAGATGTGTAAAAAAATAGAGAAGTAATGTGACACAAAAAAAGATAAAAATATAGAAAAGTATACCATTTTGGTAATTCCCAAACAACCCCTTAATAAAAAAAAAAAAATTCTTAATACGATTTTGTCTTATATATAATGAAGATACCATAATACCCTTATCCTGATTCTAAAATACCACAACTATCCTCCATTGCCAACACTACATCTATCTTCAGCATTGCCTTCCAGTTGCCTTTATTACACTCGTTTGCCACCACCTTCCGCCATGAACCAAAATACACTCTCACAAGACTCCCACTGCGAACCACTAACTTTCAACGTTAACTGTAGAGGTCTAGCAAGAAAGGAGAAGAGCTAGGAGTATTGGTGGTAGCGATGGAGGGCTAAGTGGTGGGTGGATGAAAGAAAAATTGAAGATTTTAAAGTTGAAGATGAGGATATTATTGAAGACAAGAGATATGTACTAAATTTTTTAATGTGTGTAATGGGAAAATGTTTATTGAGTGTATGTACTGAGAGAAATTAGTGTGTGAAAATAGAATTACCCAACTATTCGTCTGAGAGGGTAATTTATATGTAAATTGGGCCGAGCTGGGTAATGGGCCGTTATGGGCCACAGTACGAAGGGCTGAGTAAAAAGGCCTTAAAATTAGTCCGGTCCTAGAAGGCCTTAATTAGTCCGGTCCCAGAGAGCATATTGTTATCTCGGTCCAGGAGAGCACTGCGGATAGCTCGGTCGCCAGGTTGCCACATCCGGAGTTAGCCCGGTCATGGAATACCGCAGCTAGCTCGGTCAGAACCATGCTAATTGTCAACCCGGTCTAATCACGCCATGGTCTGTATAGGAGGAACCGAGGTAAGAGCAGTAAAAGGAAGAACCAGACTAGCTATAGTTCGGTCTACTCTGCGGCTCAGCATAGCCATGCTTATCTCGGTCATATTGGAATCCGACCATGGTAAAACCATCTCACTTGGTTCAAGCAGTGAGGAGGGTATTGAAGGATAAGCATTATTTTTCAGGAATGTGATTCCTAGGAGGACTCTACATGGAGGAGTAAAAGTCCTATTAGGATTATGCCACACGGAACCTATAAAAGCTCATAACATCACCTATGGAGAGGTAACACAACTTTGATTCTCGAATACACAGAACTTTTTGTCTATTTGTCTATTTTGCCGACTTAGGCATCGGAGAGGTATCCGGCACACACCTGCCGGCTAGCTCACGTTTGTGTTTTCAGGAAATAAAGCGACGACGTACCAATGAGCGCAATCTTGATCAACAAGATTATACGAAAAGATTTATTTCTTTCCCGTACAATTGGCGCCGTCTGTGGGAACAAACAGAACGAACAAAACCTCTTGATCAAGTTTCCCTCATTGAATGGTGCATAACGAAGATTTGCCACAGTTCGCCATCGACGGACAAACCCCAGAGGGGGGTGGGAGGCACGAAGGATTGCCCTCTATCCCTCCTATGGCAGACTTAGAGCCCCAGCGACAGAATCCCTGGAGGGATACAAGGGGGAGGCGGAACAACAGCCCCCGTCGCTCTCGTTCACAAAGTCTTGAAAGGCAAAGGCGAAGAATCGACCCTCAAGCTTTGGAGGATCGCGCAAAAGAGCAAGATGAGTTGATAAGAAAGATGGTAGTGGACATGGAGACCGTGAAGCACCAGATCAAGGGAAAAGAAGTGGCGACGAGAGAGTGGCGCAAAGGCAATACGCCTCCTCACCACTCTGAAGATCGTGATAGGCATATCACGCCATCGCAAGCAGAGAGTAAAAGCCTCAGGACAGGCGACACTCAAACAAGGACTTCCAGAACTCGTTACTCCAGGTCTGAGAGAACGAGATCATTGAGGTCTTGCACTGAAGGAAGTACCTATCGACCCTCACACTCGCACAAAACATCATCCAGGCAAACGGAGTTGCCTAGATCGTCCGACTTACGGACCGTGCTTGAAGAAAGGGCGCGACAGAAGGAGGATGCCAGGGCACGCGACTCGCACAGAGTTTCAGCCCTTCGGAGGTTGGCTCCTCGAACGCATGGAAGCGTCGAGGTTGGAATGCCAGTACCACACCTTGCCTACGAACCAACAGATAAAGCGTTGGCAAGACTACATAGCTCACCGTTTGTTCCAGCAATTGAGAATGCATCATTACCCTCAGGCTTCATCCAGCCTAAATTTACCACGTACGAAGGGAAGACAGACCCTTTCATGTACCTAAGCCACTTCTGCCAGGTTATGGCGATATATCGACGAAACGAGGCTTTGACGTGCATCCTCTTCCCATCAAGCCTTGGTGACCTAGGCTTGACTTGGTTCAAAAAACTTCCAGAAGGCAGCATAGCCTCCTGGGCGCAATTGGCGGAGGCGTTCGTAACAAGGTTCAGAACGAACACCAAAACCCAGTGGAAATTGATCAACTGCTCTCCATCTACATGGGCGAAAAAGAGTCATTAAGATCCTACAATAGCCGCTACTGGGACACCTTTAACCAGATTGGGGACTGCCCCACCAATCTCTCCATCGCACAGTACAAAAGAGGCCTTCTAGTCGGGAACAGACTAAGGGACTCAATCACTATGACACCGCCTCTCACGATGGAGGCCTTAATGAAGAGAATGCACCAGTACATTCGGGTTGAAGAAGATGGCGCCCGTGCTAAAGTAAAGTCTAGCACGACCGCAATACCAGATAAAAAGACTGCGGCAAAGGTCAACACGGTAGAACGTCTGAACAAAACGGACGAGGCAGGAAGGACAACGGAGAAGACCAGGATAAAAGATGGTTGAGAGTCCGCACTACCATTACCACGGTATTCAAAAAGCCAATGTACCGGATTCTAAGCGAGATATGCGATGAACCTTTCGTCAAATGGCCTGCCAAGCTAGGAGAGGCTCAGAAGGACTATGACGAAAGATCATGGTGCACCTTCCATAAAGAAAATGGGCACCGCACTGAAAATTGTACACCATTGAGACAACATCTAGAGGAGTTGGTGGCGGCCGGTGACCTGGATAAATACATTGAAGAAGGGGCGCAGCCAGCCCCCTAGAATGACAACCACCCGAACGGAATGCCAATCGACGCCCCATCTCAAGGTGTGATAAACGTAATACATGAGATATGCGAACCTGAGCGCATATGTGAGCTCGGGGGCATGATCAGAAAGGCTGAGCACTTGAGGGAGGTTCGAAGTGCACAACCCACAATCAAGAAAGGAAGAACGGAGGCCACTAATGTCATCTTTTTTTCAGACAGAGACTTGGCGAGGATATACTGCCCTCACAACGACGCGCTGGTCGTCACACTCCGTGTTAAGGATTACGACATCAAGCGGATTTTAATAGACCAAGGTAGCTTGTGTGAGATAATGTACTATGACACCTTCAAACAACTGAAATTGGAGGAACAAAACTTGGCACCAACTGTATCCCCCTTGATCGGATTCAACTCAATGCCAGAGTGGCCAGTCGGCAAGATTATCCTTCCAGTCAGGGCAGGAAGCATGACAAAACAAGTGGAATTTTGGGTGTTGAAGGTCCCTTCCACTTACAACATAATCTTGGGAAGAACATGGATGCATGCCATGCGAGCAGTAGCTCCATCTTACCATCAAGTAATGCGATTTCCTAACGACACCAGGGTAATTGAAGAGGTCTTTGGAGACCAAATTATGTCCAGGCAATGCTTTGTCACGGTTAATGGCAGCCGTGCTGCCAAAGGATATGTTCATTCAGTGGAAGAACCTGAGAGCAATGAACTGTTTGCAGATGTCGGCAAAATAGCTGATCAAAAAGCGGTGGAAGACTTGGTAGAGGTAAGAATAGATGAAAAGAACCCGGATAAGTTCTTTTTGCTCGTTTCGTCGTTGTCCAGCACTGAGAGATTAGAGGTCTTGGAATTCTTGACCTCTAACATCGAAGTGTTCGCTTGGGCACCCTACGACATGCCAGGCATTGATCCAAACTTCATCTGTCACCAACTCAATGTCCACCCATTCGCTAGACCAATCATTCAGTGCACTCGCAGATCGGCACTCCACCACGCCGAGATAGTGGCGGAAGAAGTGGGAAATCTGCTAGAGGCAGGAGCTATCAGAGAGGTGCTCTACCCCAGATGGATTTCCAACACAGTCGTGGTGCCAAAGAAGAATAGCAAATGGCGGGTCTGCGTCGACTATAAGACAGTCAACAAAGCATGCCCAAAGGACAGTTTCCCCCTACCGCGGATAGATCAACTGGTAGACCTAATGGCGGGGCACAACCGGCTAAGCTTTCTTGATGCGTACAGAGGCTACCATCAGATCGCCATGTACGAACCAGACCAAGAGGTCACGTCCCTTACAACTCCAAGAGGACTGTATTGTTACAAGGTCATGCCATTTGGCCTAAAGAACGCAGGGGCAACATTCCAGAGAATGATCACCAAGATGTTTGAGCCGTTGTTAGGCAGAACAATGGAGGCTTACATCGACGACATGGTGGTTAAGAGCAAGGATGAGAACGACCATCTAAGGGAGCTAGGTGAGATGTTCCAGATTCTGAAGAGGCACAAGTTGTGTCTTAATGCATCTAAGTGCGCGTTCGGTGTAGGATCTGGCAAATTCCTGGTCTTCCTGGTGACCAACCTGGGTATAGAGGCAGACCCCTCCCAGATCAAAGCTATTCAGGATCTGGAGAGGCCTAACTTAGTAATGGAAGTGCAGCATCTCACCAGCATGGCAGCTGCACTCAACCAATTCATTAGCCGGTCATCAGATAGACTACGACCATTTTTTCAAGCATTAAAAGCCAAGTTCAAGTGGGACGAAGAATGCGACCGTGCTCTGTAAAACTTGAAAGAATACATGTCTTCTCCACCACTGCTTGTCACCCCAATACCTGGAGAAGAACTCTTCCTGTACCTGGCGGTCTCTCAGTACGCAATTAGCGCAGTGTTGGTCTGTGCAGAAGGAATCCAACATCTGGTCATCTATTATGTCAGCAAGACATTGCTGGGAGCCGAAACAAGGTACTTGCCACTGGAAAAACTGTCCTTGGCCTTGATGATGGCCTCAAGGAAGTTGTCGCACTACTTTCACACCCACACCATAGTCGTCCTCATAGCTTTCCCATTAAAAGCTTTGTTTGAGAGGGCGAACTTTTCTGGACGAATCTTGAAATGGGCAGTAGAATTGGGATAATTCGACATCAAGTTCTAACTCAGAACCGCGATAAAGGCCCAAGCTTTGGCAGACTGTCGCAAAATTCACCCCAGGAAGTCATCATATCTGCCCAGTCGACCTGACTGACACAACCAAACTAAAGATAGAAGTTGAAGCCGGAATAGCGCAACCCAGGTGCAGGATACTCAGTCAGACCCCATAGAAGACCAGAGTAAAGAAAACAAGGAAGAAGCGAACCATGCTATACCAAGCCAAGACACACCAACAAATAAAGACTTGGTACAATCAGATAACGAGGGGCAGACAGCAAGCATGGACCTTGAAGAAAATGCCAGCAACATTCTTAACCCCACGGCATCATCTGATCCCTCCACTTGCTGGAAGTTGTTCGTTGGACAGAGCATCCAACCGACATGGTGCAGGACTTGGCATAGTCCTCATCTCACCAGACGGCCTAGTTGTAGAGCAAGCAGTCAACCTTGGCTTCCCAGTATCAAACAACGAAGCAGAGTATGAAGTGCGTCTTGCAGGTCTCAAATCAGCATCCTACATGAAGGCCACCGAGCTAATGGTTTATAGCGACTCTCAGCTGGTGGTAAACCAAATTTCAGGCGACTACAAGGCAAAGGATGACAGGATGGCTAAGTATCAAGACTTAGTCAGAAAAGAGATCAAGAAATTTAAAGTAGTGAGGATAAAATAGATTGGCAGGAAGGAAAACAGCAGAGCAGACGAACTAGCAGGCTTTGCTTCAATAGCAGATACATCCATCCCTCATCCGTTGCTAATTGACTACTTACCAAGACCAAGCATTGAAGACCCCGAAGCAGAAGAGGTATGTTGCGCCGAACTATGCCCCTCATGGATGGATCCTATCATACTATTCTTAAAAGATGGCGTCTTACGAGAAGAAAAGAAAGAAGCCAACAAAATTAGGGCAAAGTCATAGCGATTTCGGCTCTCCCCATCTATGGCATTGTACAAAGAGTCATTCACAAGACCTTATCTAAAGTGTGTCCACCCCAACAGAGTGGAAGCATTCTTGTTCAAGATACACGAAGGAGTGTGCAGAAGCCACCAAGGAGGAAGATCGTTAGCTTACAGAGCCATTTCGCAAGGATACTAGTGGCCATACATGCAAGCAAACTCGGAGAAGTATGTGAAGAAGTGCGAGAAATGTCAGAAGTTCGCACACTAAATACATCAGCTAGCCAGAGAACTCCTACCATTGACCAGCCCATAGCCCTTTGCAATGTGGGGCTTGGACATAGTAGCGCCATTTCTAACGACACCCGGAAACAGGAAGTTCTTTCTCGCAGCAACAGACTACTTCACAAAGTGGGTGGAAGCAGAAGCATTGGCACCAATCAAGGAAAAAGATGTGAAGAAGTTCGTCTAGCAGAATATCATTACTCGATTCGGCATACCTAAAGCCCTAATATCAGACAACGACACTCAGTTTGATGGCAGAATCTTTAGAGGCTTTTGTGAAGAATACAAGATAGAGTTCTTCAATTCTACACCGGCATATCCCCAAGCCAACGGCCAGGCGGAAGCATCAAACAAGGTCATCTTGGATGGACTGAAGAAAAGGTTAGAAAGAGCAAAAGGCAAATGGGCTGAGGAACTTTCTCATGTTTTATGGGCTTACCGCACCATACCTCGACGATCAACAGGAGAAACACCATTCTCTTTAGCCTATGGCATGGAAGCAGTAATCCCGCTGGAAGTTGGCCTCCCCACAATTAGAAGCGAAAATTTTGATCCAGACTTGAATGGAGAAGCCATAGCATTGGAGCTCGACCTCGCCAAAGAAAGAAGAGAAAAAGCACTGGTTCACATTGCCTCATACCAACAAGAGTTATCCAGGAAATACAACAAGACAGTACATCCAAGACAATTCAAAATCGGAGATTGGGTACTGCGCAAAGTAATGGGAATCACCTTGGTCCCAGGAGATGGCAAATTAGGGCCTAATTGGGAAGGACCTTACAAAGTGGTCGGATTAGCAGGAAAAGGTGCTTACCACTTAGAAGACGAAGACAGCAAAGCAATTCCCAGACCATGGAACACTGCCAATCTCAAACTATTTTATTTTTAGCTTTACTTTAAAATACTTGTAATTTTTCTTTTCCCTAATAAAACAAGTAGTTTTCTTTTCAGCACTAGTGTTTTTATTCTGTAAAAGTTGTTTTAGTAGGCTAGGGGCATTGAAAGCATAGTTGGCCAGAAAAACCAACTTAGAGGTTGGCTGGAAAAACCAAAACCCTTCCTAAGCCCAGGATAAGGATCCAGGCTGCATGACGTTTGGTTGGAATAACCAAACACTTTACTTTGGGTTGGCTGGAAAAACCAATCTAAAAGTTGGCTGGAAAAACCAACACCCTCCTAAGCCCAGGATTAGGATCCAGGCTGCAAGACGTTTGGTCGGAATAACCAAACATTTTACTCTTGGTTGGCCGGAAAAACCAATCTAGAGGTTGGCTGGATTAAACCAACTCTTAGTACTCTTTAGCCGAAGTAAGGATATTGGCTAAAGAGTGGTTGGCTGGATTAAACCAACTCTTAGTATTCTTCAGCCGAGGTAAGGATATCGGCTAAAGAATGGTTGGCTGGATTAAACCAACTCTTAGTACTCTTTCGTCGAAGTAAGGATATCGGCTAAAGAGTGGTTGGCTGGATTAAACCAACTCTTAAGTATTCTTCAGCCGAAGTAAAGATATCGGCTAAAGAATGGTTGGCTGGATTAAACCAACTGTTAGTACTCTTTCACCGAAGTAAGGATATCGGCTAAAGAATGGTTGGCTGGATTAAACCAACTCTTAGTACTCTTTCGCCGAAGTAAGGATATCGGCTAAGAATGGTTGGCTGGATTATACCAACTCTTAGTACTCTTCAGTCGAGGTAAGGATCTCGGCTAAAGAGTGGTTGGCTGGGCTAAACCAACTCTTAGTACTTTTCTGCCGAGTTAGGGATCTCGGCTAAAGAGTGATTGGCAGGTATACTTATAGTTGCAATGTTAAGACTGGGATAAAGTATCTCGGCAAGAGAATGCTGAATCTCATGCAAGATATCAGTTAGAAAGTAAAAGTACAAGCATAAAGATCAACCGAAATAAGAGTTTGAACAAAAAAGAAGCATTCATTCAAAGTTCACAAGTACAGAAGGATGTTACTTCAGCCCGGTTACAATTGTCCAAAGGTTAAAAAAAAAAAAGGGTACAGAATGAAGCAAAAAGGTCGTCTATTTCCGCATCAAGTACAACTCGGAGTCCGGTTTCATCCGGTAGCCCGGTCTCATCTGGTATCTCGGTCGTCAGATCTTCAACCGGTGGCTCCAACTCAGTTGACTGAACAGGTTCATTACCGACCGTGGCATTATTTAGAACGACCGGAGCATTGTCTGGCTCGGTTTCTTCTTTATCATCCTTAGACTGAAGAAACTGTTGCTGAACGGACGCAACGTACTCTGTCATCGAACCCGGGATAAAATACGGAGGAGGGTTGAAAACCTTGGTCTCTGGTCCATGATCGAGCTGGGCCACGGCCGCCCTCCATCCGCATTTAAAGAACAAGTCTTTGGTTGCCTCACATTGCATAATGTAAAGAGTCTGGCCCTCCTTGAAACCTTGAGCATGCAGCTCGGCGATCTCAGTGCTCTTTTTGCCTTCAAGCTTGGACAGCTCATGCAGGTATTTATCTTTCATCACAGTCAGGGACCTTTGTTTGTCAGCGTTAGCCGAGGTAACTAGTCCGATCAGACGGGTGACCTCGGCTTCTAGCTCGGTGATCTTCTGTTGAGATGCTTTTAGCTCGGCCGTTTTGGCTTCAGCTTCTGCCATGGCCTGCCTTGTTGCTTTCCTTAGTTCCAACACTCGCTCGTGAGTGATATGATTTTTCTGTATGGCTTGCAAAAGGATGGTAAGACACTATTTCAGTATAACCGAGCTGAAAGTTGGACAAATTTCTTTAGAAAAAATAAAGTAAAAGGGCAACTTACCAACACCATGGATTTTGTGGACGAGCGAAGGGCCTTCAGCTCGGTCAGGTGGTTGTGGTGCCTCATGTCGGCTGGAAGACAAACACCTTTAGCCAAGTTGAAGGCCATCAGGTGGTCTTTTTCTGCGACCACTGAGTCCGAATCCGTGATAGCACGGTTCTGAAAGGTGATTTTTGGAGCCCACTTGGAGGAGGTAGCCCGGTCAAAGTGCTCCAATTGTGGGCTCGGTGGAGGGCTTGGCATAGTGGTTTGAGGAACCGCGGTTTCATCTTCATCAACAAGACGTTGCTCGGTTTGGGTAGTCCGGGCACGCTTCTTTGGGTGAGATGATGAAGGTTGTTGAGAAGGCAGAGCTACTACGGTTTCTTGAGTTTGACCGCCTAGCGGTACCTCGGTCGGATTTGTTTCAGTCAGAAGGGCTCGTACGGCTCTCTTCTTGGCCATCTCTTGCTCAACAGTTAAAGGGATTAATCTGATTTGGGGCAAGGTTAGGTCCGGTTCAGGCGAAGCCTCTAACAAGAAATCAGTTACCTTGGTCTTTCGCTTGCCACTGTATCGATATGTCGGCTGGAAATTAAGTAGCTCGGTCCAACTTCGGTTTGGATATCGCAGCGCGGCATGAAGTGTAGCTAGGTTGGGGTAGTTGTACTGTGACTTGAGGAAGTTCGAGTCTGTATAAAAAGGAGACAACTGTTAGTCCGGTTCAATTATTGAAAACTGAAGTAAAGAAAGGCGTACAATGGAGCCGAGATAAACCTACCGACTACCCCCTTGTTCCAGTTTATTCGGTCACCAGGGATCTGAGCTTGTTGGTCCTCAAAATTCCCAGATACCTAGAAGAAATAGTCGTCGTTCATATCTTTGTCTGGAGTATCTTTGATTATTTTTTCTCGGCGGCGTCGTATTCTTAAATAATAAACCCAACCATCTTCTTTTGAGCCTATGGAGTATTGATGGAAGAGCTCGACTAAGCCGAGGTTAAGGCCAGCCCGACGGTTTAGCTCGGCTATGCCATTTATTATACGGTATAAATTTGTGGAAAGTTGGGTAGGACAAACGTTGGTTTGTTTAAGGAATTCACAGAGTAAGGGCTGTACAGGGAAGCATAAACCGCACTCCACAATGGAAATAAGGTTAAAGGGAACAAAATCTTGTTTTCCCCAGGGGACGGTGTCTAGCTGGGCTAAAGAAAGGTGGACATCATCAGGGATTTGGTAGTCCTTGCGAAATTCAGCTATTGCACCAGGTGAGTTAACTAAAAACCTATACTTTCCCATTTATGGTCTAAGTTATGAATAAATTATACTCAAGTGTTTGCTCGGTCGAAGGACGATGTCGAGTAGCTCGGTTGAGCGCTCAAAGGAGTGCCTGGGCAGCCAAAGTCTGCAAAGTGAAGAACAAAGGTGTTAAGCACAGATCATTGGACCGTGCTATAAGAAACACAGGCAAGTTAAATGAAGTCCTAGCTCGGCTATGAGAATTGCTTCTGTCTTAGTTCGGTTTGAGGAAGGGGTCTGTTAGCTCGGTGTGAACAAGGGATTTGTTAGCCCAGTTGAGCCTCTAGGGGTAGCATTCTTAGTTTGGTCCGAACCAAGAAAGCTAGTTTAGCCCAAGTTGTAGCTCGGTCATGGTTGAAACTTTCAAGCACACTTGCGCAGACTTAGTACGTTTTGTTAGCCCATCTAAGTTAAAACAAAAGATGGTTTAACTTGTTGAAACTACCTGTATTGCATGAAGAGTTAGTTCGGTTGGTTAGTCTGGCTAGACTGACATCGGCGGCAACACAACTTCCTAGTTCGGTTACATGTGATTTTGGATCGAAATCAGTGTTTCTCAGGTTATTTCGTAAGTTCAAGTGATTTTATTACTAAGTTTTTTCTAGAAAAACGCATGACCAAGCAAAAAATGTGTCTTGCAAAAACACAAAACAATATGCCATGAATTGTAAAAAACAAATGCGAACACAACAAAAACAAGACAGATTTGAGTAGCTTACCAGGTCAAGAGGAGGAAATTGAAGATGGAAGCAAAGACGGTGAAGAACACGAACTCAGCAAGCTCAGGGTCGAGGAATGTCAGAGGCTGGCAAGAGAGAGAAGGTAAATAATAAAGTGAATGATTCACAGCATTAGGGTTTGTTTTATGAAAAGAGAAGGAAAAAATGCGGGAACTGTTCAAAAAACACGAGGTACGAAGACGGCTTGACAGCTGCCTTCAGCCAATGAGAGCATGCCACATATCCTTAGAATAAGAAGCGATTCAATTGTTGTGATTGAAGAGACGTTTTGACCGAACAGGTACGGCCCGGTGTAAATTTAGCTCGGCTGGAAAGGCTTAAGAGTTTAGCTCGGTCGTAAGGCTAAAGTTTTTAACCCGGCTTATAAGCAGGTAATCCCTATCGTGCTGCGCAGATGGCATTAAGGGGCAATTGAGAGGGTAATTTATATGAAAATTTGGCCGAGCTGGGTAATGGGCCGTTATGGGCCACATTACGAAGGGCTGAATAAAAAGGCCTTAAAATTAGTCCGGTCCTAGAAGGCCTTAATTAGTCCTATCCCAGAGAGCATGTTGTTATCTTGGTCCAGGAGAGCACTGCGGATAGCTCGGTCGCCAGGTTGCCACATTCAGAGTTAGCCCGGTCATGGAATACTGCAGCTAGCTCAGTCAAAACCATACTAATTGTCAACCCGGTCTAATCACGCCATGGTCTGTATGGGAGGAACCGAGGTAAAAGCAGTAAAAGGAAGAACCAGACTAGTTATAGTTCGGTCTACTCTGCGGCTCAGCATAGCCATGCTTATCTCGGTCATATTGGAATCCGACCATGGTAAAACCATCTCACTTGGTTTAAGTAGTGAGGGGGGTGTTGAAGGATAAGCATTATCTTTTAGAAATATAACTCCTAGGAGGACTCTACATGGAGGAGTAAGAGTCCTACTAGGATTGTGCCACGCGAAACCTATAAAAGCTCATAACATCACCTATGGAAAGGTAACACAACTTTATTTCCCGACCACATAGAGCTTTTTGTCTATTTGTCTATTTTGCTGACTTAGGCATCGGAGAGGTATCCGGCACACACCCGCCGGCTAGCTCACGTTTGTGTTTTCAAGGAGTAAAGCGACGACGTACGGAGGAACGCAGACTTGATCAACAGGGTTATACAAGAAAGTTTATTTCTTTCCCGTACAGTTTGAAATGGACAAATACAAAATTTCAACAGGGAAATCTGAAAACATGCCCTGCTAAACAGGTCAAATGAAATGGAACCATTAAAATTATCCTTTTGTAGCTTACGCTTTGGGATTCAATTATAGTCATCTGAATTGGTGACTTCTGATGACACTTGTTTAAATTAAGAAATTCTGTCGCCCTCAATAAATTAAGAAAGAAATCTATGATTTTAAAAAATAGAAAATCAGCTATAAATTGTTTATAATCGGATCGTTAGTAAATGTATATTAGAATTAGGATTTACATTATATAGTAGGATTAGGATTCTCTTTCTTGTCCATCACTCTTCCTTGCCTATATATATGGGTCTACATTGTATTGTATTAAGTGATATACACACAATATTATTCAATATACTTTTCTATTTCTCTAATTGTGTTAACATGGTATCAGAGCACAGGTTCTGAACCTTGCTCCTTGGCTCCCTCACCGACACTGTCAGCCACCAGTAACAATTTTTTGGTGTATCATCAAATCAACCTGATCTGTTGGTACCTTACGACTCTCTCATCAGTGACCGTAATCACAAAATAAAGTAACCACACTCTTCCTCTCCTCAAGACGATTTCGTCGTCGCCAACCTCACTCAGAAAAACCTCTGCACGCGCCATCACATGCCACATTTTTCCATGGCGCGTCTGACAACAAGCCACCAATCTCAACACGTGCCTCCATGCACCCTTTGCTGAAGGTCCACGCCGTACGCTTCTCTCACACGTACGCCTCTTTGCCTTCGCTGACGTCACTCCTGGCGTATCACACTCCTCACACCTTTTACTGACGTCAGCGGCGCACCTCTTGGCTGACATCAGCCCTAGCGTCTGCTACTTCTACTGATGTCACCCTATTCAATTTTTTGGCTGGTTCACTCGGTTTTCACCCCGTTTTCGATGTATTTGGACCCGTTCCCAAGGTTTTTTTTTGCATTCTGAGTTCAGTGGTCACCTCTACTTTTTTTAGATTCGGCTATTTTCTGCACTGCTCTTTGTATTTTCTACATAAATGGATCGCTCCAACTCTGCTCAACCAATTTCTATGATTTTTGATGGCACCAATTATCTTCTTTGGTCTTAAGCTATGTCTGCCTTTCTTAAAGGTTGACAATTATGGTGAATTATTACTGGAGAACTGACGAAACCAATCCCAGCTGCGGATGAAACTGAAACCAAATTTCTTGACCACTTGGATGCATGGGATGGAAAAATTATCGTATCATTACTTGGTTTCGGAACACCTCTACTACTTCAATTCATCTCCAATTTGGACGATTTCAAACTGATACCAACCCTACTCCTGCTAAATCTATATGGGACTTTCTCAAAGACTGATATCGCACAACTGGGCTTTTCCATATGTATCAGATTCGAATTAGTCTTCATGTCAACGTTAGGCACCAGGTCAGTCCATTAATGATTTCTTATCATCCATGTATAGTTTATGGGATCAACTTTCTATTTGTGAGCCTGTTTGGGTTAATGACAAAGATGCCCAGTTTTTTGCTAATTATCGTGATGAAGACCGCTTGGTTGGGTTTCTTATGGCTCTCACTCCTGATTTTGAGCCTGTCTAAGCTTTTCTATTACACTAGGATCCTTTACCCACTCTGGAACAAGCTGTGACTAAACTCTTGTTCGAAGAGACTCGTCTTGGTATTCTCAAGACCGCTACTGACACTGTTCTCGCTGTTCCTCACACAAAGACTCCTTCTGGTTCCTTCACTCAGATTTGTCAGTATTGTCAGAATCAAGGTCTCAATTTTAGTCATTCTCTTCTTCATTGTCCAGTTCGGGATTGTCGTACTTGTCACAAACAAGGACCCGGTCACTTTGAGCATCACTGTCCTCAAAGACAATCTCGAAATAACCCCTCCTCTGGGAACTCAAGAGGGGGTCACTATAAACAAGGGTCTCGGTATAAGCCTACCTCTCATTCTGCTGCTGTTGCTACTGTTATGGATTCCACTCCTCCTATAGATCTATCTGCTCCATATTATTCTCAGAATGATATGGAGGCCATGCTTCAACAAGCCCATTCTGGTACCTCTCATAACACTGCCTTATCTGTCACCTCAGGTAGCTCTTCTTGGTTTTTTGATTCTGCATGTTGTAATCATGACATCAGATTCCACTGTTTTTTCTTCTTTTACTTCTTCTAGTACTTTACCTATTATTCATACTACTGATAGCACTCACATGTCTGTTAGTCATATTGGTAGTGTCTCTACCCCTACTATGTCTCTCTCTGATGCTTATCATATTCTTGCCTTCACCCTAAATCTTATATCTGTTTGTTAACTTTGTGAACTTGGTTTAACTGTTTTCTTCTCCTCCTCTGGTTGTCAGGTTCAGGATCCACGAACAAGAGAGACTATTGGGATATGGCATAAAACTAGATGTCTATATGAGCTCATCAATCTTTATCTACCGTCTTCTACACCTACTACTCAACATGTCACATCCACCCCCTCTCTTGATCTTTGGCGTTCTAGATTAGGGCATGTTTCTTTTGGTCGGCTATGTACTTTAGTATCTAGTGGCAATTTAAGCTCTATTTCTTCTAATTATGATAATGATTGTCAATCTTGTCAACTTGCTAAACATCCAGCTTTGTCTTTTAATACAAGTAATTCAGTTTCAAAATCTCCATTTGATTTAGTTCACTCTGATGTTTGGGGTCCTTTTCCCACTACCACAATGGGGGGCTCTAGATACTGTCATTTTTGTGGATGATTATTCCCAATTCACTTCGATTTATATTTTAAAACAATGTTCTGAGTTACCTCAAACTTATTTTGATTTTGTTAAAATGATTAAAACTCAATTTGGTTATTCTATTAAAGTTTTTCGATCTGACAATGCTCAAGAATATAAAGAGATTAGTTTTTTAAAACTTCTTCGTAAGTATGGTACACTTCCCCATCGCTTTTGTCCTCACACCTCCCAACAAAATGGTCGTGCTGAACACAAGCATAGACACATTCTTGATATAGTCAGAGCTCTTCTCATCTCTTCTTCTTGTCCTGAACGTTTTTGGAGTGAAGTTGCCCTTACGGCTATTTACACTATTAACCATATCTCATCTCCTATCATTAATAATCAAACCCCATATGAACGTCTCCATGGTACATCTCCTTCCTGCACAGAACTTCGAGTCATTGGGTGTGCTTGTTTTGTTCTCCTTCCTCCCCATGAATGCTCCAAGTTACAACCTTGGTCGCGATTGTGTTGCTTCTTAGGCTATGGCATAGAACATAAAGGGTTTCGATGTTGGGATCCTGTCTCTCACCGTCTTCGTATCTCTCGTCATGTCATTTTTTGGGAACACAAAATGTTCTCCTCCATCTCCAAATTCTCTTTTCCTTCACCTTCCACCATCTCATA
This sequence comes from Camellia sinensis, assembly GCF_004153795.1. Taxonomy (NCBI): domain Eukaryota; kingdom Viridiplantae; phylum Streptophyta; class Magnoliopsida; order Ericales; family Theaceae; genus Camellia; species Camellia sinensis. Next base: position 394,088 of record NW_021024827.1, read on the forward strand.
TTTCATTGATCATTCCATTGATCTTTTTCCTGATGATGCTCCTACAGATGCCTCTCCATCCAGTGGTTCTCTGACTATTCATGATGCTCTTGTTCTGCCTGCTGATCTTGTTCTGTTACTATCTTCTAAGAGTACTGATATTGCCAGTTCTTCAGAGTCTCCTCACTCTTCTAGCAGTGACTCTCCTGAAGCTCTTTCTCTTTTCCCTCTTTCAAAATGGGTATCTAAACAGCTAGGTTATTTACAAGATTATCATTGTTTTTCTACCATTTTAAGTCAGCATGAACCTCGTACCTATCATGAAGCTTGCACTAATCCTCTTTGGCATCAAGCAATGGCAGATAAGTTACAGGCTTTACATAAGACACATACATAAGATATGGTTGCTCTTCCTCCTAGAAAAACTCCTATTGGTTGTAAATGGGTCTATAAAATCAAAACTCATTCTGATG
>NW_021024827.1:404428-421127 GCF_004153795.1 Camellia sinensis
TTGATGCAATGCAACCTAGGCATACAAGCTAAGGATGCAACATGGCATGGTGACAAGCTTATGCAAGCATACAAGCATACATATGGCAATGTAAACTAATGTTAAGGTGGTCTTATACATGAATTAGGCAGCTCTAATAAGGCCTAAAACAGTGGCCATAATGCTAAGTGCATGGAGGCAAATGACATGCAAACATGCATAGATACATGGTCCAAGACTTAAGCACAATGAAGCGACTTTTCGACGCATTTGAAAGGCACAAACATGGACAATTCGCATGCAAATTTCAGAGGCGATAGGTGATGCAAAACAGCCCCGAAACACAACGAAACAACACTCACCGCATGGAATGAATCCCGAAATGCAAAGTTAGGCACATGAAATGGCTTACAGCTATACAAAGCATGCATAATATGGACATGGAGCATGACGACAGAAGCAAGGCAGCCTTGAGATAAGCATTTTTACAGTTTCTGGCATGGCCAAACAGCAAGCAAAGATAGGGCTAAAGTGGCATACAAAAACGGCCCTAAACATGAGATTATGAAGCAACTCACAGCTGCTGTCCCCAAACATGTTAGGGCCCTTCAACAACATTGAAGAGAGGACCAAAATATGTACATTTAGGTTCATGGAAGCCCCGAAATCAGTATACAAACATGCTAGAAATACAATGCAAAATGAGGCTCAAAAGTGGCTATAACATGAGGTATACAAAACATTCACCAAACAAGAAAATGCCCTTAATAAAACATGTTCAGGAGGTCAAAATAAAGCCACTTTTAGTTCGGACCAAGGTCCAAAAACAGCAACATCAGGGGCTGCCAAGACATACAAAAATGGGACCAAAAAGAGGATATAAAGGGAAGTACAACATGGAAGTCCCAAACAGTGTTGAGCCCTTCTTCAATGTTGAAGAGGGGCTCAAAATAAGCCTATTGTCAGTTTACATCAGGCTCTAAAACAGATCACACGCAAGCCAAAAATTCTATGCAAGATTATGGCATTCAAGGAGGATATTGAAGCAAGTGCTTATATAAGGAATGCTAAGCTTCTAAGACAAGCTTCAAAGGGGCCAAGGGGTTCAAGGGGGGTGCAAGGCTTCTAGAGGAAGCTAAAACAGCTGGCCAAGCTTTGGCCAAAAGGTTCAAGCTTCTAGAAGGTTAAGGGGTTCAAAGGCTCACAAGGTGCAAAACAAACACACATGCACGTGGGGGATCGATTCTGTGCATTCCAGCTGGCACAGCTGGAATCCACTCAATCTGCAGAATGCTCCGGAAGGTCGTCGGCTAGCAAAAATTGCCGGTCAGCAAAATAGAGTGCCGGTCGGCACAATAAATTGCCGGCCGGATAAATATAGTGCCGGTGGATGGCCAGTAAGGTCAAAAAACTGCCGATTGGTGTCCAAATTGAATCCCCAGAAGTTATCTTTCCAATGGCGCAAACCTTGCATTAAAATTCCTCCTGTGCAAAACTTTATGCCCTTTTTCGTGAAGCCGCGCAGATTCGATCCAACCGGGATGATGCCCGACTTCAACTGATCATATCTCCCCCACCCGGACATGGTTCTAGGTGATTCTTGAGTGAAAAATGAAGCCCTGGAAGTAAGCTTTCCGACGGTGGTGGCCCCATAGCTAAACTCCAAGCGTACAGATAGATAAGCCCGATTCAGCGAGGGCTGCTCAACTCGCTTCTACCCGGATTCATGCCGAACTTCTCCCAAACTAGTTTTCTCCTCTCCTTTCCTCTTTTCTTCAACTCCAAAACCCTAAACAAAGTGTTTTGAAAGATTTGCCTCTCTTCTAGCGGAAGAAATTGATTCTTTGCCCTGCACATCTCTCAACACCGAGCAAACCATCAGTAGTGCCCAAGTCTTAAGGGCGGTCAAAAATGGGGTGTCTACACATGTCAAGATTCGAGGACCGGTCAACCATTTCTGGAAACCACTGTGAGTAATAATATTGTAAAGATATGTTCATATGTATTATTTTGATACATAAATGCTGTGATAGTCTGAAATCATGTTTTCTTCGAATGAATGTGCGACAAGAATTGTAATACGGACTATGGATATGAAATGTGAATCATTCCGTTATTATTGGGCCCGAGGTCGTTTTGTTATATGTTGGGCCTGAGGCTATTTTGATATATGATTGGGCCTGAGGCCGTTTTGACATATTGGACCTAAGGTCATTTTGTTATATGTTGGGTCTGAGGCCGTTTTGATATATGATTGGGCCCGAGGCCATTTTGGTATATTGGACCTGAGGTGGTTTTGTTATATGTTGGGCTCGAGGCGGTTTTGATATATGATTGGGCCTGAGGCCATTTTGACATATTGGACCTGAGGTCATATTGTTATATGTTGGGCTCGAGGCCATTTTGATGTACGATTGGGCCCGAGGCCGTTTTGATATATTGGACCTGAGGTCGCTTTGTTATATGTTGGGCCTGAGGTTGTTTTGATATATGATTGGGCCCGAGGCCATTTTGATATATTGGACCTGAGGTCGTTTTGTTATATGTTGGGTCTGAGGTCGTTTTGATATATGATTGGGCCCGAGCCCATTTTGATAAATTGGACCCGAGGTCGTTTTGTTATATGTTGGGCCCGAGGCCGTTCCGTAAATGTGATTAAAAGAAAAGTATGAACTTCGCTACTTATTAAGCTATGAAAGGATCAATGAATGGTATTTGATGCTATGTGCTTTCGAAACGATTTTTAAATATGCCAAGATCTTTATATTGATTCAATTAAACATGAAGTTCATTCATTTAACGCCCTATATGGAGATTACTCATTGGGCTTCCAGCTCACTCTGTTTATTTGTATGTATGTAGGTGAGCATCAGGAAGTTCCACATTAGAGACCACATCAGAGTCAGCCTTTTATAAAGCTACCCAAGTTGCACCTATACGTCGGGGCTCTAGTGGTGTTTGGCCCAAGCTTGAGAAGCTTGGGTTTTGTATAGTCTATGATGTTATAAGTTTTGTTTCTGGGTTATGTATATATAATGTATGTGTGTAAATGTTATGGCATATGACATGAAGTGTGATGTGAGATATAATATGTATGTTTCTGATCATGGCATTAATGCACAGCTCAATGGACTCCTTCTCATTATATGCTTATGTTATGGCCCCATTAATATGAATATTTTGTATGTTCATTTGAAGCCTTCGGTAAACCACAGATTACTGGCCGGTTATGACCCAAACTTTTAGGGGCGGGTTCGGGTCATGACAGAATGGTATCAGAGCACGAGTTAAGATCTCACACACATGTCCATTGAGCATTAGAGTGTCAGTTGCATGTATTTTGTAATGAAGTGATATGTTGTGCATTTCAAAATATGTATGCAAGCTTGTACAATAAGTTAAGTATAGAGATTGAGAATTAGAAGTCCTTATGGACTTTGGGTAGTAAGAGGGGATCAAGATGTGTTGTTTCATAGGAAGATTTGATAATTGTAATGAAATGGGAATGGGTTTATGTATTGAGTATGCTATTGAGGCTAAGGTTATGAAAGATATTTAACATTGGTGTTACAAGGATATCAAAATTGGTAAGTATAAGCGTGTTTATGGAAACATGATGTGAAAAGAGATTAAACTTAGCTTCTATATGGGTTACATGTGGAATTGAGAAATTTTGGAAAACTAAGGTTGTTGTTAATCAATGAAGTGTATGGAATTATGGCAATTGAGAGATGTGATGATTGAGACGAGTATGGGACTATAGTGAGTGAGAGTTAGGAAATGATTTGATATGAGTAGTAGAGATGAAGCAATTGTTCCACCCATATCTTTGTATGATTGTATGTTTCATGTTTCATGATTAAGTACGTGATACTATCTATGTGCTATGTTGTAGTTAGCAAATGATACCCCACGTGTCATCGGCTTGTATCATGTGACCCTAGAGAAGTAGGGATGAAATGGAAGTTGAGTCCTTGTTGAGGCAACTAGATAAAGTGGAGGGAATATTTCTAAATATGACGAGACTTATGTAAAAATGTCATGAGAAACAATAAGATCAAAAGAAGAAGTTAAGTGTGAACTCAACAAAAGAATTAAAGAATGTGGTAGGAAGTTTTATGTATGCTCGAGTGACTATTGGAAAGTGTAGATTTCTTTTGAGTGACTAATTGAAACTTGAGCTAAAATGCTAAGATAATTAGGGACACTTCGATGTGTTAAGATCGGTATTTCACGTGTTTGAATTAATTGTGAGCAAAATGTTAGTCTAGAACCGATTCGTTTATTTGACTCATTTAGTTGCAGAATGAGTTGATCATCGGGCTAATAGCATGTGTTAAGAGTTTCTTTATTACTCGAAGGATTTATTTTATTGGAAATGGTATACGGATTTGGTTTAATGCCTTTATGTAAAATATTGGAATAAATGACAAGTAAATGTTATTTGCACATCTAAGTAAGTTATTTATCACTAAGGCATATAAGCTATATGGGAATGACTATTTGGCCTATTGTAGCTAAGAAATTTGTGAACCAAGGTTTGACTTTGATATTAAGGTTATATTAGATGTTTAGTCTACTTTGAAGTTATGGAAAACAAAAGAGTGTAAGCGTGGATAGCATTTGAGGTTGAGCTGTGATTATTGGGGGATTATGTGAATTAATTGGAAATATGTGGATAGTAAGACAAAACTATATGAGTTTATAGACAATGTGTTTTGTGTTTTCCTTCTATGAAGTCGACTTTGTGATCATTATGGTATTGCAAGATAATTTTTAGTGACTAAACCAATTTGGGTTAACAACCTATACATATATGCTAATGAGTTAAACTCCGGTGATGAGAAAATCAAATGGTAAGAAATCTTAAGTAGAAAAGTTAAGTATGAAGTCGACAAGGACTGCGAAAGGAAATTCTATGGTAGAAGTAATCGATATATATGTATATATATATTGAGTGGAGGCAAGAGGACTTGAAAGTTTAGACCTCATTTATCCCATGCATTATGAAAATAAATAGACTGGGGATACTTTGAATTACTAAGACCATTATTGTGACAACTAAAATCACTAGTGAACAAAGAGCCATAAAATTATTGATTCACAACCCATTTGTTCATTTTGGTTCAATTGTTGTAGGATGAATGTGCCATTGGGAGCATGATTGAATAGTGAATATTTCCTTATTCTTCAAAGAATTATAATATTTGGGACTGTTGTGGACTAATGGATTTGAATTATGATTGAAAACTATTAGTGTTAGACTGTTTTGAATACTTGAAGAGAATTAGATTACAAACACCCTTGGGGTTAAGTTTATACCATTTGGAGTATATGACTTATAGATTAATAAATTGAAACGTACGAGGGTTGTGAATAATAAGATGAAGTTTGATGTTACTGAGTGTTATTATCTGTGAGATCATGAAATATCCTCTCACATGGATTGTAGAGATCCAACGAATAGATCGACTTTGTCCCTGTAGACCGGCAAAGATGAGCGTGATCGGCACCACCCAACCGGGGTTGCCGGCCGGAGACACTCTGATGGTGAAGTCAGTCACTTGATTGACAGAATGAAGGTATAGAAAATGAAAAGTGTTGGTGTGTAGTGTAGAGAGAGAGAGAAAACACATCTCAACTTGGGCTGCCCCCCCTTTATATAGGTGGGGGGTGTGATATTTGTTTGGGATGGACCCATTGTAGGCCTTGTTTGGGTTAGCCCCATTAAGCTGATATTTTTTTTTTCTTGCTCCCACAATTGCCCCAAAACTTTCATTGTCTGCGGTAGAAGGAATGTGAGTTTTCTTTGCCGAGTTACATTATTCAAATAGCTGTTAAGTTTTTTGATAAAGAACACTCTAGATAAATGAATAAATGTATGAATGGATGACTACATGAATGCATGTATGCTTGAATGTATGTTGAATGTATGTACAAATGTACTTATGTCTTGAATGTATGGATAAATGCATATATGTCTACCATAGGATGAATTATATCACATGAGTTCCAAACCAATCATAACGATGGGCCACGGTACTATTAACCCCAGGCAAGAGCCGTAGGCCGCGGTATTATGACCCTCGGGCGAGGGTGTAGTATATTACCGAGTACGAAGAGCGCTTCAAAATATGGAATTTCGTGCTGAGCTAGAGGTATTTCTATGTACCGAGCATGGAAATGATTGACTAAACCAAATAATGTAGATTAAATAAGGTATATATATCAGCCAAAAAATGGACCACGATTTTATTACCCCCGGGCGACGGTGTAGACCTGCTGTGACATCCCTGTTCTGTATTATGATGATTGGTCCTTAAGTTGTTTATGGTTATGTGTTTGTTATGGTTTTGTATGCCATTATGTGAAAATATGTGGTTTTGAATTTCTATCTGTTCATCGTAGGAATATCTGTTTGATTTTACCGCTTCAGGAATTAAATTGAAGGCCTTATCGGCCACAGAACCCGAAATCGATTACGCCATTGTGGTTGGCATAATTTTTAGAGCCTACGGTGAAATTTAATTGAAAATTGATTCTGGTCAATTTAAACTGATTGAAATGATGAATTAAGTACCCCATTATTTTATATTATTATATTGACTTAGTGGGACTTAATATATTTGAGCACTACACCTTATTTCTCTCCCTTAGCTTATTTTGGCTGATTCTTGAACTCAATTTGAGAGGGAGAGCCGACTATAGGGAGGGAGAAAGAGGGATTGTGCAACTTTGGTCTTGAAACTTGGAGATTGGAAGTCTAATTCAAGATTTGATCATAGATTGTGAGGATCAAGCTCCTAGGTGAGTGATTCTTGGATTATAATTGTAATTTTGTGCATGTCCAAGCTATCTTGGTGATCAAGAACAAGATTGTAATGAAGTTGAGTTGTGTTTGTTGAATTGAAGCTTAATATGTGCATGCATGTAAGAAATACCTTGAAATCTGCATGTTTGAGCTTGAAACACATGATTCATGTAGAGTTTTGGTTAAAGCTCATGTTGTAATCACCATTTGTACCATCTAAGTTGAGAATGATGAGCATCTCCCACATACATGTACAAATCATGGGAGTATAAGTCTTGAATGTTTGAATTTGAGCATGTTGATGATGGGTTTGAGACGCTTAATATGTGCATGCATGTAAGAAATACTTTGAAATTTGCATGTTTGAGCACAAATGTGTATAACCCATGTGAAATATTAAAGGAAACTCATGTCTTGATCACCATTTGTGTTATCTAAGTTGAGAATGTGGCCAATCCATCACATGCATGTACAAATTGAGAAGATATGAGCTTGAGGGCAGGAATTTGTTATGTTGATGATTGAGTTTGACATATTTTGAGCCATGCATGTAAATAAATTATGAAATTGAGCTTCAATAAGTTGTAATTCTATGTTTGCACCATGATTAATACATGATTATGTGAAGTTTAGACCGAAATCATGCATTTAGAGCCTTTGAATGTCGAGATGAAGCTCAAGAACTCAATCTGGAAAACCCAGATTTTCGATGTCCGCTCGAGCGGGTGAAGTGCTGCTCGAGCGAAGAAATCGAGCTCCCAGCATTTTTTGTGGACATGGTTCCCGCTCGAGCGGGAAAGTTGACGCTCGAGCGTGGGTGCTATTTTGACAGGCCTTCCGCTCGAGCGCCCTATTTAACGCTCGAGCGTAATTTTCATGCAACCAGTACTTTTGCAGGCCTTGAGGGTCCGCTCGAGCGGGTAAATTGACGCTCGAGCGGAGACCCTAATTTCTGGAATTTTGTTCATACGTTCTGTGTTTCGTTTTCCGTTCTCTTTCACTTGTAATCACTCTTAGGCGTGTGTTAAACATTATAAATGAGTTTAATGAGATAAGAATAAAGCCTAAAGAGGAATATGTTAATTAAGGGACGGATTGAATTGTTAATGACCCTTTTGTGTGCATGGAATATGTAGGGTCAAGCTCCAGGGCGAATCCACAAGCCGATCACTGTGAGTAATATCAATACTTGAAAGCCTGTCAATGTCCATTTGTTATTCCCTTATAAACTTTATGAGTTGTTAATTGGGATTGTGGACCAAAGTCTGACAGGAATCAATGAACGGACCGAAGGTCGTTTTGATAAGGATGAATGAACCGAATGTCGTTTTGATAAGGATGAATGGACCGAAGGTCGTTTTGATGTATACGAACGGACCGAAGGTCATTTTGATGTATATGAATGGACCAAAGGTCGTTTTGATGAATATAAATGGACCAAAGGTCGTTTTGATGTGTATGAATGGACCAAAGGTCGTCTTGATATAAATGAGCGGACCGAAGGTCGTTTAGATGAATATGAATGGACCGAAGGTCGTTCTGTCATGAATGAGTGGGCCGAAGGCCGTTTTGATGTAAATGAATGGGCTAAAGGCCATTTTGACATAAATGGATGGGCCGAATGGACCAAAGGTCGTTTTGACATGAATGAATGGGCCGAAGGCCGTTTTGACATAAATGAATGGACCAAAGGTCGTTTTGATATGAATGAATGGGCCGAAGGCCGTTTCGACATAAGTGAATGGGCCGAAGGCCGTTTTGCCATGAATGGAAACCCGAATGGGCCAAAGGCCAGAATGTTTAGAACTACTTGATTTGAATTTTGTATAGTTATATGTATTCGTTAAATAGAAGTATGAATTAGGCCCAAGGCCGTTTGGAGCATGTTGTTCTACATATTGATATGTAACTGTCATATTTAATATTATTCACTGGTCTATCGCTCACGCTCATTCATGTGTTTGTAGGTGAGCCAAGGGAAGTCCGAACCCAGCCCTAGTGAAGTCTGCTAGGAAAAATCCGAGTTTTAGGGAAGTCAGCCTTGCGTCTCACTCTTGAGACCTACCCTTGCCTTTGCTATGTAATTACATTTTGTCTTGCCGGCAGGGACTTTATGTATCTATGTAAATAGTTTGTCATAGGTTGACTTGTTTGGGATGATCCTGTCTGTAATGAATTGTGTGAAACTGTACTTTTGAACTGTGGGTTATTAACGTAACTGAATATGGTCTGTTGATGTGCATATAAGCACGGCTCTATGGACAAAGTTTATATTTATTGCTTCCGTTTGGCCCCTTTACTCTGACAAGTTATGTCTGTTTGGTCTGAGGCCGTAGGTAATCTCAAGATTGCTGGCCGGTCTTCCGTTTGGCCCCTTTTCTCTGACAAGATATGTCTGTTTTGGTCTGAGGCCGTAGGTAATCCCAGGATTACTGGCCGGTTATGTCCTTAACCCATAGGGGCGGGTTCGGGTCATGACAGAGTGGTATCAGAGCACGAGTTAATAACTCACACACTTGTCCAAAAGAGCAATAAGCGTCTATATAAGATCTAGGATGTATTCATGTGATAAGTACGGGTTTGGAAGCATTGATTATATGCTTAAATGTTTTGTTATGAATAATTATAGGTGTAAGTTGTGAACTACTGGCATTGCAAATTATCTGGAAATATGTGCTCCTTAGTGTATGCGTACTTGTGTACCTTTTGTATGAAATATAATGCAAGTTTAATCAGATGGTGAGAACCAGAGGTGATGAGTTAGAGGAATCCTCTACTGCCAGACTGGACAGAATGGAAAGACTAATCCAGGAAATGGCAGAAGCCTTGAGACAACAACAGGAGTGGCAACAACAGTGGCAGCAACCACACCCGCCACCTCCACCTCCGGCACCACCTGTGCCGGATAATCAAAATGATGATCGAATAATCGCTCTCACCAAGGAGTTCAAGAAAATGAAACAACACAGCCACCATACAATTCATGGCGGACGTAAGATCCTTTGAAAGCTTAGGCTTGGGTTCTTGGATCGAAAAAAACTGTTTGAGGTGTTTTCGTGCTCAGGACTACACAAAAAGTGCTTCTAGCCACCTTTATGTTAGAGATGAAAGCGAGAGAGATGTGGGATGTTGATGAGGGAAGAACCACAGAGATGTTGATTGGGCGAAATTTTTGGAAATCTTCTATGCACAAGTACTTCCCGCAGTGGTGTCCGGGACAGGAAAGTGGCCAGAGTTCATGAAAACTGATAAAACTCAAGCAAGACAGCATGACTGTAGCCTGTATATGGAGACCCAATTTAAGCCAGGCGATTTAAGAACCACACGTAATCGACCTGATTATAAGAAGGGCAAGGCATTTTTGGAGGGAGGGCTTCCGAATTACATCCTAGACCTGGTGTGAGATTGTCCTGAATTGGAGACCTATCATCAAGGGTGGCTTTGACCGGGCCATCATATCAGAGGCAGAACATAGCTAGACAAGCTAAGCCAACAACAGAATGAAAAGCAACAAAGACAAGGCTTCTTTTCGAAGAAGAAATTTTTTGAAAAGCAATAACACTGCTCCTCAACTACTCAAGTTCTCCCGAACACAGCTCCCATCGTGCACATTTGTAGCAAAAGGCACCGTGGAGTCTGTTACGTGCATCGGCAGCCTGTTTAAAATGTGGGAAACAAGGTGCACATAGCCCGGAGTGCAATCAGAACGGTGGGAAACAAGCAGCTAGTTCAACTGCATCGGTTCCAAAGCCGGAAATACTTTGAAGATCTGCTACTACTATGGAGATATAGTGAGACAGGGAGAGTTTTGGCCCTCGTTCCGGGGATCACACGGAATGCCAATGCCGTTGTCTCAGTACTATTTCAATATGTATCCAGGATGCTTTGTATTAATGATTCTGGATCGACACACTCATTGTAACATATGCATTTGCATCTAGACTGAAAAGACCCCTAGAATTGTGCCATATTATGTTATGTAGTGTCCTGCTGCATCGGGGAATTACTGTGTTATGTGACTAATATATATCGTTTTTGTGACATGCGTATTGAGGATGCACCCTATATGTATGATCTGTTGTCCCTTAAACTTTAGACAACTTCGATGTAATTTTGGGCATGTGATTGGTTGACCAAATATTGTGCACTATAGATTGTGTGACAAAGAGGGTTTGTGTTTAAACCCCAGAAAGAAAGAGATTGTGTTTGTGGGAAATGGGGTAGTGCCTCCAACCATTAATTTGATATCTGCAATGAAAGCATGTAAATTGGATCAGGAAGGGATGCACGGTTATTTGGTGGTTATGTTTGACTGAACATCCGTGAATGTTGAATGAATAAATATTCCTATTGTTAGAGGAATTTCCTGAAGTAAATTAGCCGTCAGACTATAGGAGACAAATTTGTTGTAGCTCAGCATAAGGTATAGCACCTAGCGTTCTTTTCCGTACTGATTATTCAATTCAACATTCAACGGATTGTTCAGTCAATACATAACACAAATAACCGTGGCATCCCTTCCTGATCAATTTACATGCTTTCATTGCAGATATCAAATATGGTGGAGGCACTACCCCATTTCCCACAAACACAATCTTCTTTCTGTTCTGGGGGTTTAAACACAACCCTCTTTGTCACACAATCTATTAGTGGCACAATATTTGGTCAAACCAATCCATGCCCAAAATTACATCGAAGTGTCTAAAGTTTAAGGGCAACAGATCTACATATAGGGTAGCATCCTCAATACGCATGTCACAAAACCGATATATATAGTCACATAACACAGATTCCCCGATGGAGCAGACACAATCTACAAATATGGCAACAATTCTAGGGGTCTTTTCATCTCAGATGGCAAATGCATATGTTACAAATGAGTGTGTCGATCCAGAATCAATTAATACAAAGGCATCCTGATTACATATTGAAATAGTACCTGAGACAACGGCATTGGCATTCCGTGTATCGCCCGAACGAGGGCAAAAACTCTCCCTGTTCACTATATCTCCAGTAGTAGCAGATCTCAAAGTATTTCCCGGCTTTGGAACCGATGCAGTTGAACTAGCTGCTAGTTTCCCACCGTTCTGATTGCACTCTCGGGCTATGTGCCCTTGTTTCCCAATTTAAAACAGGCTCCCGATGCCACGGTAACAGACTCCACGTGCCTTTTGCTACAAATGTTGCACATGCGGGAGCTGTGTCTCGGGAAGAACTTGAAGTACTTGAGGAGCACGTGTTTTGCTTTTTCAAAATTCTTCTTCGAAAAGAAGCCTGGTCTTTGTTGCTTTTCCATTCTGTTGTTGGCTTAGCTTGTCTAGCTATGTTAGCCTCTGATATGATGGCCGGTTCAAGGCACCCTGATGTAGGTCTCCAACTTCAGGACATTCACCCGCTCTAGGATGTCACTTCGAGCCCTCCCTCAAAATGCCTTGCCTTCTATAAATCAGTGTCGATTACGTGTGGTGCAAACCTGGCCAACTCAGTGAATTTGGCTCTCATACTCAGCTACAGTCATGCTGTCTTGCTTGAGTGTTCATGAACTCTGCCACTTTCCTGTCCCGGACACACTGCGGGAAGTACTTGTCATAGAAGATTTCCAAAAATTTCGCCCAATCAACATCTCTGTGGTTTTCCCTCATCAACATCCACCATCTTCTCGCTTCATCTTCTAACATAAAGGTGGCTAGAAGCACTTTTTGTGTATCCGAGCACGGAAACACTCAAACAGTTTTTCGATCCCAAGAACCCAAGCCTAAGCTTTCAAAGGATCTAGTCCAGCCATGGAATTGGGTGTGGTTTCATTTTCTTTGAATTCCTTGGTGAGAGCTATTATCCGATCATCATTTTGATTATCTAGCAGCGGTGGTGCCGGAGGTGGAGGTGGCAGGTGTGGTTGCTGCCCACTGTTGTTGCCACTCCTGCTGCTGTCTCAAAGCTTCTGCCATTTCTTGGATCAGTCTTTCCATTCTGTCCATTCTGACAGTAGAGGATTCCTCTAACTCATCACCTCTGGTTCTCACCATCTGATTAAACTTACATTAATATTTCATACAAAAGGTACACAAGTATGCATACACTAAGGAGCACATATTTCCAGATAATTTGCAATGCCAGTAGTTCACAACTTTACACTCTATATTTATTCATACAAAACATTAAGCATATAATCAATGCTTCCAAACCCGTACTTATCACATGAATACATCCTAGATCTTATATAGAGCTGCTTATTGCTCTTTTGCGACAAGTGTGTGAGTTATTAACTCGTGCTCTGATACCACTCGGTCATGACCCGAACCCCGCCCCTATGGGTTAAGGAACATAACCGGCCAGTAATCCTGAGATTACTACGGCCTCAGACCAAAACAGACATAACTTGTCAGAGTAAAGGGGCCAAACGGAAGCAATAAATAAAACTTTGTCCATAGAGCCATGCTTATATGCACATCAACAGACCATATTCAGTACGTTAATAACCCACAGTTCAAAAGTACAGTTTCACAAATTCATTACAGACAGGATCATCCCAAACAAGTCAACCTATGAAAAACTATTTACATAGATACATAAAGTCCCTGCCGGCAAAGACAAAATGTAATTACATAGGCAAAGGCAAGGGTAGGTCTCAAGAGTGAGACGCAAGGCTGACTTCCCTAAAACTCGGTTTTTTCCTAGCAGACTTCACTGGGCTGGGTTTCGGACTTCCCTTGGCTCACACTACAAACACATGAATGACGCGTGAGCGATAGACCAGTGAATAATATTAAATATGACAGTTACATATCAATATGTAGAACAACATGCTCCAACGGCCTTGGGCCTAATTCATACTTCTATTTAACGAATACATATAACTATACAAAATTCAAATCAAGTAAGTTCTAAACATTCTGGCCTTTGGCCCATTCGGGTTTCCATTCATGGCAAAACGGCCTTCGGCCCATTCACTTTATGTCGAAACGGCCTTCGGCCCACTCATTTCTGTCCAAATGGCTTTTCGGCCCTTTCATTCATGTCAAAACGGCCTTTGGCCCACTCTTTCATGTCAAAAGGCCCTTCGGCCCACTCATTCATGTCAAAATGACCTCTGGTCCATTCATTCTTATCAAAACGACCTTTGGTCCATTCATTCTTATCAAAATGACCTTTGGTCCATTCATTCTTATCAAAACGACCTTCGGTCTATTCATTTATATCAAAAACGACCTTTGGTCCCTTCATTCACATCAAAAACGACCTTTGGTCCATTCATTCACATCAAACGACCTTTGGTTCCCATTCATTCGTTCCTGTAAGACTTTTGTCCACAATCCCAATTAACAACTCATAAAGTTTATAAGGAGATAAACAATTGGACATTGACAAGCTTTCAAATATTGATATTACTCACATGATCCTTGTGGATTCGCCCGGAGCTTGACCCTACACATTCAATGAACACAGAAGGGTCATTAACAACTCAATCCGTTCCTTAATTCACATATTCCTCTTTAGGCTTTATTCCTATCTCATTAACTCATTTGTAACGCTTAACACATGCCTAAGAGTGATTACAAGTGAAAGAGAAGAAAACGAACACAGGATGCATGAACAAATTTCAGAAAATAGGGTCCCCGCTCGAGCGTGTACTTACCCGCTCGAGCGGACCCTTAAGGCCTGGCAAAAGTACTGGTTGCATGAAAAATACGCTCGAGCAGTGGAATACAGCGCTCCGAGCCTGAAGGCCTGTCTACAAAACACTCCACGCTCGAGTGTGAGGTGTCCCCTTCGAGCGGACATCCACCTCTGCAAAAGTGCTGGGAGCACGATTTTCCGGCTCGAGCGATCATCAAAATTCTGGGTTTCCCCAGATTGTGTTCTTGAGCTCCAAATCGGTTTTCCAGCTACATTACTTGCATGCAATGGCTCAAATTACACATTTACACATGCTAACATGCTACCAATACAAGATTACAACATCAGGAAGCTTCAATTTCATGATTATCTACATGCATGTCCCAAATATCTCAAACCCATCATCACATGCCCAAATCAAACATTCAAGACTTTATACTCCATGATTTGTACATGTATGTGGGAGATGCTCATCATTCTCACTTAGATGGTACAGAATGGTAATTACAACATGAGCTTTAACCAAAAACTCTAACATGAATCATGTGTTTCAAGCTCAAACATGCAGATTTCAGGTATTTCTTACATGCATGCCACATATTAAGCTTCAATTCAACAAACATAACTCAACTTCATTACAAACCTTGTTCTTGATCACCAAGATAGCTTGGACATGCCAAAATTACAATTATAATCAAGAATCACTCACCTAGGACTTGATCCTCACAACCTATGATCAAATCTTGAATTAGACTTCCAATCTCCAAGTTTCAAGACCAAAGTTGCACAATCCCTCTTTCTCCTCCCTATAGTCCGGCTCTCCCTCTCTCAAATTGAGTTCAAGAATCAGCCAAATAAGCTAAGGAGAGAAATAGGTGTAGTGCTCAAATATATTAAGGTCCCACTAAGTCAATATAATAATATAAAACTAATGGGGTACTTAAATTCATCATTTCAATCAGTTTAAATTGACCAGAATCAATTTTTCAATTAAATTTACCGTAGGCTCTAAAAATTATGCAACCACAATGGCGTAATCGAATTTCGGGTTCTGTGGCCGATAAGGCCTTCAATTTAATTCCTGAAGCGGTAAAATCAAACAGATATTCCTACGGTGAACAGATAGAAATTCAAAACCACATATTTTCACATAATGGCATACAAAACCATAACAAACACATAACCATAAACAACTTAAGGACCAATCCATCATAATACAGAACAGGGATGTCAAAGCAGGTCTACACCGTCGCCCGGGGTAATAAAATCGTGGTCCATTTTTTGCTGATATATATACCTTATTTAATCTACATTATTTGGTTTTAGTCAATCATTTCCTTATGCTCGGTACAATAGAAATACCTCCTAGTTCAGCACGAAATTCCATATTTTTGAAGCGCTCTTCTCGTACTCGGTAAAATATATCCTCGCCGAGGGTCATAATACCGCGGCCTACGGCTCTTGCCTGGGGTTAATGTACCTGGCCCATCGTTATGATTGGTTTGGAACTCATGTGATATAATCATCCTATGGGTAGACATATATGCATTTATCCATACATTCAAGACATAAGTACATTTGTACATACATTCAACATTCATTCAACATACATGCATTCATGCTAGTACATCCATTCATACATTTATTTCATTTATCTAAGTGTTCTTTATCAAAAAACTTAACAAGCTATTTTGGAATAATGTAACTCGGCAAAGAAAACTCACATTCCTTCTACCGCAGACAATGAAAGTTTTGGGGCAATTGTGGGAGCAAAAAAAAAAAATATCAGCTTAATGGGCTAACCCAAACAGGCCTACAATGGGTCCATCCAAACAAATATCACACCCCCACCTATATAAAGGAGGGGCAGCCCAAGTTGAGATGTGTTTTCTCTCTCTCTCTGCACTACACACCAACACTTTTCATTTTTATATCCTTCATTCTGTCAATCAAGTGACTGACTTCACCATCAAGAGTGTCTCCCTGCCGCAACCCCGGTTGGGTGGTGCCGATCACGCTCATCTTGCCGGTCTACAGGGACAAAGTCGATCTATTCGTTTGGATCTCTACAATCCATGTGAGAGGATATTCATGATCTCACGAGTATATAACACTCAGTAACATCAAACTTCATCTATTATTCACAACCCTCGTACGTTTTCAATTTATTAATCTATAAGTCATATACTCCAAATGGTATAAACTTAAACCCAAGGGTGTTTTGTAATCTAATTCTCTTCAAAGTATTCAAAACAGTCTAACACAATAGTTTTCAAAATCATATTCATATCA
>NW_021024827.1:421177-558771 GCF_004153795.1 Camellia sinensis
AGTAGGCCTTTATTTCGCACGCACTGACGATTTTTATTTCTTACACTAGTTTAATGTATTTCTATAAGCATGTTCTATGAGTTGCATTTATCAGCCCAGCCTCAATGGGACTCCTTCTCATTTATTATGCTTATTGTTATTGGCACCATTAAATATGAAAAATAGTTTTTGGTATGTTCATTTGGAAGCCTTCGTAAAAACCAGCAAGAAATACTGGCCGGTTATGACCAAAACTTTTAGGGGCGGGTTTTCGGGTCCATGAACAAGAATGGTATCAGAGGCACGAGTTTAAGAATCTCACACACATGTTCCCCCATTGAGCATTAGAGTGTCAGTTTGCATGTATTTTGTAATGACAGTGATATGTGTGCCATTCTCAAAAAAATAATGTAATGCAAGCTTGTACAATAACGTTAAGTTAGAGATTGAGAATTAGAAGTCCCTTTATGGACTTTGGGGTAAGTAAGGAGGGGATCAAGATGTGTTGTTTCATAGAAAGATTTGATTAATTGTAATGAGAATGGGAATGGGTATGTATTGAGTATGCTATTGAACGGCTAAGGTTTGAAGATATTTAACATTTGGTGTTTTTTACAAGGATATCAAAAATTGGTAAGTATACAGCGTGTTTTATGGAAACATGATGGAAAAGAGATTAAACTTAGCTTCTATATGGGTTACATGTGGAATTGAGAAATTTGGAAAACTGAGGTTGTTTGTTAATCAATGAAGTGTATGCGAATTATGGCATTGAGAGATTGATGGATTGAGACGAGTTATGGGACCTATAGTGAGTGAGAGTTAGGAATGATTTATATTGAGTAGTAGAGATGAAGCAATTGTTCCACCCTATCTTTGTATGATTGTAAATGTTTCATGTTTCATGATTAAGTACGTGATACTATCTATGTTGCTATGTGTAGTTTAGCAAATGATACCCCCACGCTGTCATCGGCTGTATCATTGTTGACCCTAGAGAAGTAGGGATGAAAATGGAAGTTGAGTCCCTTTTGAGGCAACTAGAAAAGTGGAGGGAATATTCTAAATATTGACGAGACTTATGTAGAAATGGCTCATGAGAAAACAATAAGATTCAAAAGAAGAAGTTAAGTGTGAACGTCCACAAAAGAATAAAGAATGTGGTAGGAAGTTTTATGTATGCTCGATGGGACTATTGGAAAGTGTAAGATTCTTTTGAGTGACTAATTTGAAACTTGCAGCTAAAATGGCTAAGATAATTAGGACACTTCGATGTGTTAAGATCGGTATCTTCACGTGTTTGAAATTAATGTGAGCAAAAATTGTTAGTCTAGAAACCGCATTCGTTTATGACTTGCATTTAGTTGCAGAATGAGTTGATCATCGGGCTAATAGCATGTTGTTAAGAGTTTCTTTATTACTCGAGGAATTTATGTTTTATTGGAAATGGTATACGGATTTGGTTTAATTGCCTTTAGTATAAAATATTGGAAATAAATGACAAGTAATGTTATTTGCCACATCTAGTAAGGTTATTTATCACTAAGGCATATAAGCTATATGGGAATGACTATTTGGCCTATTGTAGCTTAAGAATTTGTGAACCAAGGTTTGACTTTGATATTAAGGTTATATTAGATGTTTAGTCTACTTTGAAGTTATGGAAAACAAAAGAGTGTAAGCGTGGATAGCATTTGAGGTTGAGCTGTGATTATTGGGGGATTATGTGAATTAATGAAATATGTGGTAGTTAAACAAAACTATAATGAGTTTATAAGACAATGTGTTTTGTGTTTTCCTTCTATTGAAGTCGACTTTGTTGTCATTAATGGTATTGCAAGATATTTTTAGTGACTAAACCAATTTGGGTTAAACAACCTATACATTATATTGCTAATGAGTTAAACCCGGTTGATGGAGAAATCAAATTGGTAAGAAAATCTTAAGTAGAAAATTAATGTATGAAGGTCGGACAAGGACTGGAAAGAAATTCTATTGGTAAGAAGTAATCGATATATATGTATATATATATTGAGTGGAGGCAAGAGGACTTGAAGTTTAGAACTTCATTATATCCCACTGCATTATGAAAAATAAATAGACTGGGGATTACTTTGAATTACTAAAGACCATTATTTGTGAAAACTAAAATCACAGTGAACAAAAGAGCCATAAATTACTTGATTCACAAAGTACCCCATTTTGTCATTTGGTTCAATTGTTGTTAGGATGAATGTGCCATGGGAGCATGATTGAATAGTGAATATTTCCCTTATTCTCATAGAATTATAATATTTGGGGACTGTTGTGGACTAATGGATTTGAAATTTGATTGAAAACTATTAGTGTTAGACTGTTTTGAATACTTGAAGAGAATTAGATTACAAAACACCCTTGGGTTTAAGTTATACCATTTGGAGTATATGACTTATAGATTAATAAATTGAAAACGTACGAGGGTTGTGAATAATAGATGAAGTTTGATGTTACTGAGTGTTATTATCTGTGAGATCATGAATATCCTCTCACATGGATTGTAGAGATCCAAACGAATAGATCGACTTTTCCCTGTAGACCGGCAAAGATGAGCGTGATCGGCACCACCCAACCGGGCGTTGCGGCAGGGAGACACTCTTGATGGTGAAGTCAGTCACTTTGATTGACAGAATGAAGGTATAGAAAATGAAAAGTGTTGGTGTGTAGTGCAGAGAGAGAGAGAAAACACATCTCAACTTGGGCTGCCCCCTCTTTATATAGGTGGGGGTGTGATATTTGTTTGGATGGACCCATTGTAGGCCTTGTTTGGGTTAGCCCATTAAGCTGATATTTTTTTTTTTTCTTGCTCCCACAATTGCCCCAAAACTTTCATTGTCTGCGGTAGAAGGAATGTGAGTTTTCTTTGGCCGAGTTACAATTATTCAAAATAGCTTGTTAAGTTTTTTGATAAAGAACACTCTAGATAAATGAAATAAATGTATGAATGGATGACTAGCATGAATGCATGTATGTTGAATGAATGTTGAATGTATGTACAAATGTACTTATGTCTTGAATGTATGGATAAATGCATATATGTCTACCGATAGGATGATTATATCACATGAGTTCCAAACCAATCATAACGATGGGCCACGGTACTTTAACCCCAGGCAAGAGCCGTGGCCGCGGTATATATGACCCTCGGCGAGGTAGTAGTATATTACCGAGTACGAGAAGAGCGCTTCAAAAATATGGAATTTCGTGCTGAGCTGAGAGGTATTTCTATTGTACCGAGCAATGGAAATGATTGACTAAAACCAAATAATGTAGATTAAATAAGGTATATATATCAGCCAAAAAATGGACCACGATTTTATTACCCCGGGCGACGGTGTAGACCTGCTGTGACATCCCTGTTCTGTATTATGATGATTGGTCCTTAAGTTGTTTATGGTTATGTGTTTGTTATGGTTTTGTATGCCATTATGTGAAAATATGTGGTTTTGAATTTCTATCTGTTCACGTAGGAATATCTGTTTGATTTTACCGCTTCAGGAATTAAATTGAAGGCCTTATCGGCCACAGAACCCGAAATCGATTACGCCATTGTGGTTGCAATAATTTTTAGAGCCTACGGTGAAATTTAATTGAAAATTGATTCTGGTCAATTTAAACTGATTGAAATGATGAATTTAAGTACCCCATTATTTTATATTATTATATTGACTTAGTGGGACTTATATATATTTGAGCACTACACCTTTATTTCTCCTCCTTAGCTTATTTGGCTGATTCTTGAACTCAATTTGAGAGGGGAGAGCCGGACTATAGGGAGGGAGAAAGAGGGATGTGCAACTTTGGTCTTGAAACTTGGAGATTGGAAGTCTAATTCAAGATTTGATCATAGTTGTGAGGATCAAGCTCTAGGTGAGTGATTCTTGGTTATAATTTGTATTTGTGGCATGTCCAAGCTATCTTGGTGATCAAGAACAAGGTTTGTAATGAAGTTGAGTTATGTTTGTTGAATTGAAGCTTAATATGTGGCATGCATGTAAGATACCTTGAAATCTGCATGTTTGAGCTTGAAACACATGATTCATGTAGAGTTTTTGGTTAAAGCTCATGTTGTAATTCACCATTCTGTACCATCTAAGTTGAGAATGATGAGCATCTCCCACATACATGTACAAATCATGGAGTAATAAGTCTTGAATGTTTGAATTTGAGCATGTTGATGATGGGTTTGAGATATTTGGGACATGCATGTAGATAATCATGAAATTGAAGCTTCCTGATGTTGTAATCTTGTATTGGTAGCATGTTAGCATGTGTAAATGTGTAATTTGAGCCATTGCATGCAAGTAATGTAGCTGGAAAACCGATTTGAGCTCAAGAACACAATCTGGAAACCCAGAATTTTGATGTCCGCTCGAGCGGGAAAATCGTGCTCCCAGCACTTTTGCAGAGGTGGATGTCCGCTCGAAGCGGGACACCTCACACTCGAGCGTGGAGTTTTTGTAGACAGGCCTTCAGGCTCGGAGCGCTGTATTCCACTGCTCGAGCGTATTTTTCATGCAACCAGTACTTTTGCAGGCCTTAAGGGTCCGCTCGAGCGGGTAAGTACACGCTCGAGCGGGGACCGCTATTTTCTGAATTTGTTCATGCATCCTGTGTTCGTTTTCGTTCTCTTTCACTTGTAATCACTCTTAGGCATGTGTTAAGCGTTACAAATGAGTTAATGAGATAGGAATAAAGCCTAAAGAGGAATATGTGAATTAGGAACGGATTGAGTTGTTAATGACCCTTCTGTGTTCATGGAATGTGTAGGGTCAAGCTCCGGGCGAATCCACAAGCGATCACTGTGAGTAATATCAATATTTGAAAGCTTGTCAATGTCCAATTGTTTATTCCCTTATAAACTTTATGAGTTGTTAATTGGGATTGTGGACAAAAGTCTGACAGGAACGAATGAATGGAACCCAAAGGTCGTTTTGATGTGAATGAATGGACCAAAGGTCGTTTTTGATGTGAATGAATGGACCAAAGGTCGTTTTTGATATAAATGAATAGACCGAAGGTCGTTTTGATAAGAATGAATGGACCAAAGGTCATTTTGATAAGAATGAATGGACCAAAGGATCGTTTTGATAAGAATGAATGGACCAGAGGTCATTTTGACATGAATGAGTGGGCCGAAGGGCCGTTTTGACATGAAAGAGTGGGCCAAAGGCCGTTTTGACATGAATGAACGGGCCAAAAGCCATTTGGACAGAAATGAGTGGGCGAAGGCCGTTTCGACATAAGTGAATGGGCCGAAGGCCGTTTTGCCATGAATGGAAACCCGAAAGGGCCAAAGGCCAGAATGTTTAGAACTTACTTGATTTGAATTTTGTATAGTTATATGTATTCGTTAAATAGAAGTATGAATTGGCCCAAGGCCGTTGGAGCATGTTGTTCTACATATTGATATGTAACTGTCATATTTAGATATTATTCACTGGTCTATCGCTCACGCGTCATTCATGTGTTGTAGTGAGCCAAGGGAAGTCCGAAACCCAGCCCAGTGAAGTCTGCTAGGAAAAAATCGAGTTTTGGGGAAGTCAGCCTTGCGTCTCACTCTTGAGACCTACCCTTGCCTTTGCTATGTAATTACATTTTGTCTTGCCGGCAGGGACTTTATGTATCTATGTAAATAGTTTGTCATAGGTTGACTTGTTTGGGATGATCCTGTCTGTAATGAATTTGTGAAACTGTACTTTTGAACTGTGGGTTATTAACGTAACTGAATATGGTCTGTTGATGTGCATATAAGCATGCTCTATGGACAAAGTTTTATTTATTGCTTCCGTTTGGCCCCTTTACTCTGACAAATTATGTCTGTTTTGGTCTGAGGCCGTAGTAATCTCAGGATTACTGGCCGGTTATGTGCCTTAACCGTATAGGGGCGGGGTTCGGGTCATGACCAGAGTGGTATCAGAGCACGAGTTAATAACTCACACACTGTCGCAAAAGAGCAATAAGCACGTCTATATAAGATCTAGGATGTATTCATGTGATAAGTACGGGTTTGGAAGGCATTGATTATATGCTTAATGTTTTGTTATGAATAATTATAAGGTGTAAAGTTGTGAACTACTGGCATTGCAAATTTCTGGAAATATGTGCTCCTTAGTGTATGCATACTTGTGTACCTTTTGTATGAAATATATAATGTAAGTTTAATCAGATGGTGAGAACCAGAGGTGATGAGTTAGAGGAATCCTCTACTGTCAGACTGGACAGAATGGAAAGACTGATCCAGAAATGGCAGAAGCTTTGAGACAGCAGCAGGAGTGGCAACAACAGTGGCAGCAACCACACCTGCCACCTCCACCTCCGGCACCACCGTGCTAGATAATCAAAATGATGATCGGATAATAGCTCTCACCAAGGAATTCAAAGAAAATGAAAACCACCCAATTCCATGGCGGACTAGATCCTTTGAAAGCTTAGGCTTGGGTTCTTGGGATCGAAAAACTGTTTGAGTGTTTCCGTGCTTCTTGGATACACAGAAAGTGCTTCTAGCCACCTTTATGCTAGAAGATGAAGCGAGAAGATGGTGGATGTTGATGCGAGAAAACCACAGAGATGTTGATTGGGCGAAATTTTTGGAAATCTTCTATGACAAGTACTTCCCGCAGTGTGTCCGGGACAGGAAAGTGGCAGAGTTCATGGAACTCAAGCAAGACAGCATGACTGTAGCTGAGTATGAGGCCAAATTTACTGAGTTGGCCAGGTTTGCACCACACGTAATCGACACTGATTATAAGGAGGCAAGGCATTTTGAGGGAGGGCTCCGAAGTGACATCCTAGAGCGGGTGAATGTCCTGAAGTTGGAGACCTACATCGGGTTGCTTGACCGGGCCATCATATCAGAGGCTAACACAGCTAGACAAGCTAAGCCAACAACAGAATGGAAAGGAAACAAAAGACAAGGCTTCTTTTTGAAGAAGAAATTTTTGAAAAGGCAAAACACGGGCTCCTCAACTACTTCAAGTTCTTCCCGAGACACAGCTCCCATGTGCAACATTTGTAGCAAAAGGCACCGTGGAGTCTGTTACCGTGCATCGGGAGCCTATTTTAAATGTGGGAAACAAGGGCACATAGCCCAAGAGTGCAATCAGAATGGTGGGAAACTAGCAGCTAGTTCAACTGCATCGGTTCCAAAGCCGGGAAATACTTTGAGATCTGCTACTACTGGAGATATAGTGAGACAGGGGAGAGTTTTTGCCCTCGTTCCGAGCGATACACGGAATGCCAATGCCGTTGTCTCAGGTACTATTTCAATATGTAATCAGGATGCCTTTGTATTAATTGATTCTGGATCGACACACTCATTTGTAACATATGCATTTGCATCTAGACTGAAAAGACCCCTAGAATTGTTGCCATATTTGTTATGTGTGTCTGCTCCATCGGGGAATCTGTGTTATGTGACTATATATATCGGTTTTGTGACATGCATATTGAGGATGCTACCCTATATGTAGATTTGTTGCCCTTAAACTTTAGACACTTCGATGTAATTTTGGGCATGGATTGGTTGACCAAATATTGTGCCACTATAGATTGTGTGACAAAGAGGGTTATGTTTAAACCACCAGAACAGAAAGAAATTGTGTTCGTGGGAAATGGGGTAGTGCGTCCACCATATTTGATATCTGCAATGAAAGCATGTAAATTGATCAGGAAGGGATGCCAGGGTTATTTGTGTTATGTATTGACTGAACAATCCGTGAATGTTGAATTGAATGATATTCCCATTGTTAGAGACTTCCCAGATGTGTTTCCAAATGAATTACCAGGGGAATTGGTAGAAAGGGAGATAGAGTTTACTATTGAGACTGTGCCAGGCACCCAGCCTATTTCTAAAACTCCCTACCGGATGGTTACCGCCGAAATGAAAGAATTAAAGGAACAGTTGCAAGACCTTCTTGATAAAGGGTTTATCCGGCCTAGCGCTTCGCCTTGGGGTGCACCAGTGTTATTTGTAAAGAAGAAGGATGGTACTTTGCGCCTGTGCATTGATTACCGGGAATTGAATAAGGTAACAGTGAAGAACAAATACCCCCTACCCCGTATTGATGATTTATTTGACCAGTTGCAGGGATCACAGGTGTGTTCTAAGATTGATTTGAGATCCGGGTATCACCAGCTGAAAGTTAAAGCAGAGGATGTTGAGAAAACCGCATTCAGAACAAGGTATGATTGTTATGTAACTGTTATATTTGATATTATTCACTGGGCTATCGCTCACGCTCATTCATGTATTTGTAGGTGAGCCAAGGGAATGCTGAATGGCCGGAAAGAATTGTTGACCGACAAGTGAAAGAATTGAGAAACAAATCCATTCCAATGGTGAAAGTGGAATGGAAGGAACACTATGGGACAGATGCTACATGGGAAAAAGAGGAGGAAATGCGTCTACGCTATCCACATTTGTTTCCCGACGAAGGTAAGTTAAGTTTGGAGGACCAAACTTCGCATGTGATTAACAAGGAAGGAATTTCAGTGGACCCGCAGAAAATAGCAGCAATTGTGAGTTGGCCTACACCGACTAATGTAACAGAAGTTTGCAGTTTCATGGGCTTGGCTGGGTACTACAGGAGGTTTGTAAAGGACTTTTCGAAATTAGCTGTGCCTCTTACCCAATTGACACGTAAGGGACAACCATTTGAGTGGAATAGTGAAAGTGAATCAGCCTTTCATGAATTGAAGACAAGATTGACTACTGCACCAATTTTGACATTACCTTCAGGTACGGAAAATTTTGTGATTTTCAGTGATGCATCTTATAAGGGTTTGGGTTGTGTGTTAATGTAGAATGGAAAGGTTATTGCTTACGCCTCCCGACAGTTGAGGCCACATGAGAAGAATTATCCAACACATGACTTAGAATTGGCCGTAGTTGTTTTTGCCTTGAAATTTTGGCGGCATTATTTGTATGGAGCAAAATGTGAAGTCTACACGGATCGTAAGAGCCTAAAATACTTCTTCACACAGAAAGAGTTGAATATGCGTCAGAGAAGATGACTAGAACTGATAAAAGACTACGAGCTAGAGATTCAGTATCATCCCGGGAAAGCTAATACAGTGGCGGATGCCTTGAGCAGAAAATCAACAGGCAATGTAGCATGCTTGCTTACTGAACAAAGGGAGATTTTGCAAGACTTTGAAAAGTCTGAAATTGAGGTAGTGGTATGTGAACAGGGCGGATTGATAGCCGCTATTACAGCCGAACCGGCAATTGTTGATGGAATCAAACAGAAACAGAAAGAGGATCAGTTCCTCAGAAAGGTAATTGATGAATTTGAGACAAGTCCAAAAGCAGAGTTTAGCATTGAGAATGAAATGTTGAGATTTTGAAACCGAATATGCGTCCCAGATATTCCGAAACTAAAGAAAAGAATTCTTGATGAAGCCCATAAGTCAGTATTTGTTATGCATCCGGGTAATAATAAAATGTATCAGGATTTGAAACAAACCTATTGGTGGCCTAAAATGAAGAAAGAGATTGCAGAATATGTGTCCAAGTGCCTCCAGTGTCAGTAAGTTAAGGCTGAACATCAGAAACCAGGCGGTCTACTTCAACCTCTCCCTATTCGGATTGGTTGACCAAATATTGTGCCACGTAGAACCCGCGTTGATTGAAGAAATTAAAGTCTACTAATGTGAAGATAAACTTTTGAAGAATAAGTACGAGGAGCAAGGAAGCATGCCCGATCCTGACTTCACGATAAGTAATAAGATGCAAAAATTTCAGAATCGAATGTGTGTCCCAGACATTCCGGAACTCAAGACGAGGGTTTTAGATGAAGCCCATATATCCGTATTTGCTATGCATCCGGGTAACAATAAAATGTATCGGGATTTGAAACAAACCTATTGGTGGCCTAAAATGAAGAAAGAGATTGCAGAATATGTGTCCAAGTGCCTCCAGTGTCAGCAAGTTAAGGCTGAACATCAGAAACCAGGCGGTCTACTTCAACCTTCCCCTATTCCTAAGTGGAAGCGGGAACATGTGACTATGGATTTTGTTGTTGGCCTACCTCAGACTTCTCGAGGTATGGATTCTTTTTGGGTTATAGTTGATAGACTGACTAAATCTGCACATTTTCTGCCTGTCAAAACTACATTTACTGCTTATAGATTGGCTACTATTTATGTTGATGAAATTGTCCGGTTACACGGAGTTCCGGTGTCCATTGTGTCAGATAGGGACCCGAAATTTGTATCTAGATTGTGGAAGAGTTTGCAGGAAGCTATGGGAACAGAACTAAGGTTCAGCACTGCATTCCACCCACAGACAGATGGGCAGTCAGAACGAACAATACAGACTTTGGAAGATATGCTTCGCATGTGTGCTTTAGATTTTTAGGGGAGTTGGGAAGATTATTTGCCGCTTGCAGAGTTTGCTTACAATAACAGCTTCCACTTCAGCATCGGTATGGCACCATACGAGGCTTTGTATGGTAGGAGGTGTAGATCACCTATTTGTTGGACAGAGGTCGGAGACAGAGCCTTGCTTGGGCCTGAAATTGTACAAGACACCTTTGAAAAGATCAAAACTATTCGGCAAAGGCTCAAGACCGACAGAAGAATTATGCAGACGTTCGGAGAAGACCTCTTGAATATGAGGTCGGCGACCATGTGTTCATCCGTGTTTCTCCGATGAAAGGCCAAGCCAGGTTTGGAAAAAAGGGCAAGTTGTCGCCCCGTTACATTGGACCGTTTCAAATTTTGGAGAAACTTGGTCCAGTTGCTTATAGAGTTGCTTTGCCACCGGGATTTGAGCAAATCCACAATGTGTTTCATGTGTCAATGTTGAGGGGTTACCTACGAGACCCGTTGCATGTGATTGATTATCACCGGATTGCTATCGATGAAAATATGGAATATGCTGAATGGCCGGAAAGAATTGTTGACCGACAAGTGAAAGAATTGAGAAACAAATCCATTCCAATGGTGAAAGTGGAATGGAAGGAACACTATGGGACAGATGCTACATAGGAAAAAGATGAGGAAATGCGTTTACGCTATCCACATTTGTTTCCCGACGAAGGTAAATTAAGTTTGAGGGACCAAACTTCCTAAAGGGGGGAAGACTGTGACACCCCTGTTCCGTAGTATGTTAATTGGTCCTTAACATGATGTGATTATGTATTTTGATATGATTTTGTGTTCCACTATGTGAAAAGTACATATCAATGCATAATAC
This sequence comes from Camellia sinensis, assembly GCF_004153795.1. NCBI lineage: Eukaryota > Viridiplantae > Streptophyta > Magnoliopsida > Ericales > Theaceae > Camellia > Camellia sinensis. The sequence continues at coordinate 432,393 of NW_021024827.1, forward strand.
ACAAATAAAGCAATAGAGTCGTTTATATTTGTTTGTTATCAAACGAGATGCATCCTTCCAAGCCACATCAATCATGTGTTTCCAATCATCCAAGCAAACTCCTTTAGGCGGATGACTATATGGGTCATCAACACCCTCTTCTACAAGTTTTTCATAGTGTTGCTTCAGGGTGTACCTAAAATCCTTGTACAAGAGATACGCCTTTGTATCAACGATCTCTTGAGCTTGTTGATCAGTATGGAAATCCTCACCAATTTCAAATTTGTCCTGCAAGCATAAGTGTGTGACGTATTACAGAAATGGAATGCAGCAATTGGAACTTTACATAATGATGACATTTAGTTTATGGTCCAAAATTACTAGCACAACTTGTACTACAGCATCTTTGATACTCTGATCAATTTTCTTCCATGACTTCACTCCCTTTAGGGGGTATAACCGCCATATTTGCAAGGCCAACTCATTTGTTGCAGGCGTGGCATTCCCTCCAGTGAGTGCATTCAGCATGCGATTGACATATACATGTAGTTTCTCCTACTTTTTTTCTCGCAAGCCTTTTTTGCACTCCTTTTCCGACTGTAGGACTGCGTACACGAGTTGATGTACTTTTCCCTGGCCAAGAAGGGGCAACAAGTGTAAGGCCTTCACATTCAATTAGTGCCCCAAACATATAATCAACAATAATTAATATTAAATTTAACAATCATCCAAGCAAATTTTGTAAGGGATCATAATTTTTTAATACATGCAAGAAATTGTTCTTCTAGATGAAGAAAAATCCATTGCTTAAGTCAAGTAAAGGGATCTTTACTGGCCGAAACACACCTACAAAACTACCAAGAAGAAGAATAAACATTGTAGTCCACAGTCAGTCAACCCTGAAGATGCAACAAAAATGTATAATGGTCTTACCTACGTCGTGCGCCTGTGTCTCTTCCGCAAATGTTTGTGTGTCATCCGGCAGTTGTGTCTCATCGGATAAAGTTTGTGGTGTGACAATGACAGGTGCAAATGTTCCTGAGGGTGATTCTATGGGGTTAGTTGATGTTTTCTTACGCCGCCCTATTTTCGTCCTAGGAACCATGCTGGTACCTACAAAGTAGTTGCAAACATGATATATTAAGTAAACACATCACATGCATCATCGATATTATGACCAATATGGATTGTTTACAGGAGCTTAAGTCAATGAACCCAATTTTTGTCCATGATGCTAAGTTAATTCCATTGACTATATAAACCCAACAATAATATCAATTTTAAGTCAATGAACCCAAATTTTGTCCATGATGCTAAGTCAATTCCATTGACTATATAAACCCAAGAATAATATAATAACATCCAACAACCCATCCTCAATAAATAATAAATAAAAATAAAAAATTGACAATATGGGCATTTTAGGAGAACATTATATTATCCCTCACTCACAAAGAAATTTATAACCAAAACCGTGAAACCTAAAAAATGAAAAATGGATCTTCCAAGGTCAGTTTGTTCCATTTATACACTAGCTATTTTAGTGGACAAATGAAATCCTTCACAAGGAAAACATACTATAATCTTTCCCATGATGATCAAACTAAATCTTCATATTGATTATCATAGGGCCTGCTATCAACTGGAAAGGAAATAGCTGTCAAACGGCTCTCGACAATCGCAAAACAAGGTCTTAGTGAATTCAAAACTTAAGTGACTTTGATCGCTAAACGTCAACACTGTAATCTGGTTAGGCTTTTGGGATGTTGCATCCATGAAGACGAAAGAATGTTAATTTAGGAGTGAATGCCAAATGGAAGCTTGGATTCTCTCATTTTTGGTTTGCCCTCTGGATACATTTTAGCACATATTTCATACTTATTGTTAATTTGGACAGAAAATGCCTAACAGTGAAATTTTTAGATATAGCATATGTATATCTCAAAAGGTTTGAAATTTTTCATCACAGTGGTGTTTGGTTCTGTGCCCTGTGAGAGAAGAGAAATAATATTAATGATAATTGGGGTTGATGCCCATTTTAATTCACTCTCTGTGTTCACATATATTTATATATTCTAAGAAAAGAATAAGCACATTGAAATCGTCGATCTCTCACATTTTGTTGCTATTTTAGACTTAAAGTTGAAATGATCATTCATCAACTTCAGTTCATCACTCCTTGCAAATAACTTTAGCTAAAAATAAAATAATAATAATAATAATGATAAATCCATTCATTATGGAGTTTAGGTTTCTCTTTCATCTTTTCCAAGGAAATAGATGATTCTGATTCACTGACTTGTGCAATTAATCCTGGTTAAGAATATCAACGTAACATGTTGATATAGTGATCTTGAATAAAATTGACTTAGAACAAGAGAAGTTGACTTAGAACTCTTGTGAGAGAAGTTGACTATTTGAATGAATTGACAATTGAACATTCTCCAACTAATTTCAACCTGGTTGGTCTAAATGAACAGACCTCCTCAATCACCTTTCTCTTGAAGAAGAGTATATTGGTTATAGGTACCTCTAGATGGTCCCAAAGCAAATGAAACTGATTGTGTTATAACGACTTGGATAACATGGAGCACTGAGCATGTGAATAACCACTGAAACTAGTTAGAAGTTCCAAACATCAATCCAAGGGTAGGGTGGTAGGACGAACCAATATACTTGAGCTCGACTTCAAAATCGACTTGTTATGTAAACAAGTCAATTTTGAATACAATTTGAAACTCGTTAATTTTTTGAGCTCAGATTGATAAATTTATATACACTATAAAAAAATAAAAAAATAAAACCAAGATTCTCGAGCACGGTTTGACTTAGCCCATTTACAGTCCCGTCCAAGGGTAAAAACCTGGCTAAATAGAGTAAGCCTAGTAAACTGGAGAGTAAAAAGGAAAGAATATACATCATTAGAAGATGTTATATAAATTAGAAAGGGAAAAACAGAAATGATAAGATTAAAAAGTAAGCTCCACTTTAATTCTCATTGGATTGGAGTCTGGGAGGGGTAGCTGAGAACAAACCTAACATTTGGTATTATTTGCACAAAGTGGCTCCCCTCATACTCATACCCGCAACCTTAAGGTTAAAAGGCAAGTTATTATATAACTGTAATATCAATTCGAAAGTATGATTACATTGATAAGATCAATTGAATCAACAAAAAATTCTCAAGCTTCTGATTCTTGAATGAGTGGTCCAAAAACTTGATGATTAGTGCCACCTTCTATCGTATTGACTAAAAAACTAAAGTAATCTCTGATGATCCTAAGTCAACTTCTCTTGTTTTGGAATAATACACAGAGGCACACACATTAAACATCATGTTCGAAATTTTTAATCAATTACAGCCACATATTTGAATGAACCCTACAACAATAATGTCAGAAATTGGGGAAACACAGAAAGGGGGAGACAGAGAGAGAGAAAGAGATAAAGAGAGACAGAGACAGACAGATAGATAGACTGTGTGAGAGAGCACGAGCGAGAGAGCGAGAGATGGACGCACAGACAAACTAAGAAGTAGAGCGCGAAAGCAAGAGAGAGAGAGAGAGAGAGAGAGAGAGAGAGAGAGAGAGAGAACCTGTGATGTGCGGCTGCAACGGTGGTGATTTGCGCCGGTGGCGGTGGCGATAGCGGTGGTCGTCTCAATGTCGCTCATACAGTAGGCTACGGTGAAGGGGGCTGATTTCTGTGAGATTTGGTGAGGTGTGTGTGTGATACACTGTTATTCACTTGTGTGTGATATACACTGTTGCCTATACATCAACACGTGTGCATCAATTAATGAAGTGGCACGAGTTGAAATTTCAACCTTTAGCGACTAATTTTGTACTTAGTCGGGAAAGGAATCAATTACCACTCAACAGCGATGAAATTTTTGGTCGCTAAAAGTCCTATTTCGCGAATAAGTTCTATTTTAGTCGGGAAAAAGAAATATTACCGATTAAATTTTTTTTAAGCCAAAATTGTACACTAACAGCGACTAATATCCTATTTAGTCATTAAAAAATTTAATTTTTGCCGACTAAATTTAAATTTAGTCTCCAATTACAAATATTTATCGACTAAAATATTTTAGTAGGTAAATATTGAACCAATGCCGACCAAATTAAATTTTAGTCACCAAAAATTATACTTTTTTAGTCGCCAAAATTAGTCGGCAAAGGTGCATTTTCTTGTAGGAATTCCACAAACTCGAAAACGACGTTAACTTCCTATTCACTTATAAATGGTTTTAACGAACTAACTGTTGTATTTGATATTATTCACTGGGCTATCGCTCACGCTCATTCATGTGTTTGTAGGTGAGCCAAGGGAAGTCCGAACCCAGCCCCAGTGAAGTCTGCTAGGAAAATCCGAGTTTTGGGGAAGTCAGCCTTGCGTCTCACTCTTGAGACCTACCCTTGCCTTTGCTATGTAATTACATTTTGTCTTGCCGGCAGGGACTTTATGTATCTATGTAAATAGTTTGTCATAGGTTGACTTGTTTGGGATGATCCTGTCTGTAATGAATTTTGTGAAACTGTACTTTTGAACTGTGGGTTATTAACGTAACTGAATATGGTCTGTTGATGTGCATATAAGCACGGCTCTATGGACAAAGTTTTATTTATTGCTTCTGTTTGGCCCCTTTACTCTGACAAGTTATGTCTGTTTTGGTCTGAGGTCGTAGGTAATCTCAGGATTACTGGCCGGTTATGTCCTTAACCCATAGGGGCGGGTTTGGGTCATGACACCTGCGGTATTATAACCCCCGGATGAGGGTGTAGGCCGCAGTATTCTAACCCCCGGGTGAGGGTGTAGGCTGCGGTATTCTAACCTCCAGGCTTAGGTGTAGACCTATGGTATTATAACCCCCGGGTGAGGGTGTAGGCAACGGTATTCTAACCTCCGGGCGTAGCTGTAAGTCACGGTATTCTAACCCCCGGGTAAGGGTGTAGGCCGCGATGTTCTAACCTTCAGGCGTAGGTGTAGTCTACGGTATTCTAACTCCCGGGCATGGCTGTAGGCCTTTGCTGATGGTGCTCCGTGCCGAGTGCGAAGATTACGCTGAACTCGGAGACTTTTGCTAATTTTAAGTGGCGATCAAGTGCCAATATTGCAAGGATTTTGAATAATGCATCCTGTGTTAGTGATGGCCTGTACCGAATGAGGTAGACGTGTTAATCAAAAATAATATTGCTGTCACGACCCGAACCCGCCCCCATGGGTTAAGGACGTAACCGGCCAGTAATCCTAAGATTACCTACGGCCTCAAACCAAAACAGACTTAACACATCAGAGTAAAGGGGGCCAAAATGGAAGCAAAAATTTAAAACTTTGTCCATAGAGCTGTGCTTACATGGCACATCAAAACAAACCATCCATATGTACGTTAATAACTCACAACAGAAACATAGTGACATAGGTTCTGTACAGATAGAATCATTCAAAATTAAGTCAACCCATAAAAACTATAAGCAGACATATACAAAACTTCGCCAACCTGACAAAATGTAAATACATAACAAAAAGGCGAAGGCGGGTCTCATGCGTGAGACACAAGGGCTGACTCTCTCAAAACCTTAGTGGTTCCATACAGACTTCACTGAGGCTGGGTCTGGACTTCTCTTGGCTCACCTACAAACACATGAATGAGCGTGAGCGAAAGCCCAGTGAATAATATCAAATCAAATACAGAAGTTACATAACAATGTAGAACAACATGTTCCAAACGGCCTTAGGCCCAATTCATATTTCCATTTAACAGATATATAACTATACGAAATTCAAATCAAGTGACTGTAGTTCTAAACATTTTGGCCTTTGGCCCATTTAGATTTCCATTCATGTCAAAACGGTCTTCGGCCCATTCATTTATGTCAAAACGGCCTTCAGCCCGTTCATTTCTGTCAAAATGGCCTTCGGCCCCATTCATTTATGTCAGAATGGCCTTCGGCCCATACATTCGTGTCAAAACGGCCTTCGGCCCACTCATTCATGTCAAAACAACCTTAGGTCCATTTATTTCTATCAAAATGACCTTCGGTCCATTTATTCATATCAAAACGACCTTCGGTCCATTCGTTTATGTCAAAACGACCTTAGGTCCATTCATATATGTCAAAACGACCTTCGGTCCACTCATTCATTTCAAAACGGCCTTTGGCCCACTCATTCATTTCAAAACGGCCTTCGGCCCACTCGATTATGACAAAATGGCTTTCAGCCCAATCATTTATGTCAAAACGGCCTTCGGCCCATACATTCGTATCAAAACGGCCTTCGGCCCATACATTCATGTCAAAACAGCCTTTGGCCCATTCATTTATGTCGGAACGGCCTTCAGACCATTCATTCATTTCAAAACGGCCTTCGGCCCACTCATTCATGTCAAAACGACCTTGGGTCCATTTATGTTTATCAAAACGACCTTAGGTCTATTTATGATCATCAAAACGACCTTGGGTCCATTTATGTTTATTCATATCAGACTTACATCCATAATCCCAATTAGCAATTCATAAAGCTTATAAGGGAGTAAACAATTGGACATTCACAAGCATTCAAATATCGATATTACTCACAGTGATCGGCTTGTGGATTTGTCCCGGAGCTTGACCCTACACGTTTCATGAACACAAAAGGGTCATTAACAGTTCAATCCGTTCTTTAATTCACATATTCCTCTTTAGGCTTTATTATTATCCCATTAACTCATTTACAATGCTTAACATATGCCTAAGAGTGCTTACAAGTGAATGAGAACGGAAAACAGAACACAAATGCAAAGACAAGATTTCAGAAAATAGGGTCCCCACTCGAGCGTAGTCTTCCCCGCTCGAGCGTACCCTTAAGGCTTGTAAAAATACTGGTTACATCAAAATCATGCTCGAGCGTGAACTCAGCCGCTCAAGCGGATGGCCTGTCTACATAGCTCCCCGCTCAAGCGTCAACTTCCCCGCTCGAGCGGGAACCATGTCTGCAAAAAGTGTTGGGAGCACGATTTTCCCGCTCGAGCGGCAGTTCCCCCGCTCGAGCGGACAGCAAAATTCTGGAAATCCCAGGTTGAGTTCTTGAGCTCCAATTCGATTTTCCAGCTACATTACTTGCATGCAATGGCTCAAATCTCAAATATAATCATACCAACATGGTACCAATGCAAGATTATAACATTATGAAGCTCAATTTCTTGATTTATCTACATGCATGGCCCAAAATATGTCAAACTCAACATCAACATAACAAATTCATGCATTCAAGCTCATATCTTCTCAAATTGTACATGCATGTTATGAATTAGCCACATTCTCAACTTGGATAACCCAAATGGTGATCAAAACATGAGTTTCCTTTAACATTTCACATGGATTACACACTTTTGTGCTCAAACATGCAATTTAAAAGTAATTTCTTACATGCATGCACATATTAAGCTTCAATTCAACAATTTCAACACAATTTCATTTCAATCTTACTCTTGATCACCAAATTAGCTTGGACACACAAAATTACGAACTATAATCCAAGAATTACTCACCTAGAAGCTTTGATCTTCTAAGCTCTAGTCAATTCTTGAGCTAAATCCCCAAAATTTCCAAGCTTTAAGCCAAATTGCACAATTTCTCTCCCTTTCTCTCACTAAGGCCGGCCCTCACTCTCTCACAATTGAATCCCTCAGATTTTTGAGTTCATAAGAGTTAAAGGGGAGTGTAGTGCTATCATACAACAAGCCCCACTAATATAATATTTTAATATAAAATATTTGGGCACTTAATTCATCAATTTAATCAGTTTAATCTGACCAGAATTAATTTCTAATTAAATTTCACCGTAGGCTCTAAAAATTATGCCAATCACAATGGCGTAATCAGGTTCTGTGGCCGATAAGGCCCTCAATTTAATTTCCAGAGCAGATTATTCAAACAGATATTCCTACGGTGAACAGGTAGAATTCCAAAGTCGCATATATTCACATAATGGCATACAAAAATCATATCAAAACATATAATCACATACGTATTAGGGACCAATTAGCATATTACGGAACAGGGGCATCACAATTGCTCTGCTTGTAAGGAATTGCCAAGTGGATATCTTTCCAACTATTTAATTGCCGAGTAAATTTTGAGCCAATTAGCATTGCTCAGTTTGTGTTTAGTCCAATATAGACTTGCCCCATTGATTTTGAATGACAGGTGTTAGTTGGAAGGAATGCAGATTGGACTTGCCCCATTGCCCTATGTTGCGAGGCAGGTTCGACTTTGGTAAAATGACAGTGTGAAAAAATATGGGAACTGTCGACTGCCAAATGTAATGTATTGCCCTAAAACTGGCGCTTGCTTGAAACAGTGTGAAAAGGAGCGGGAGCTTGTAACTCAAGTAAAGTTCGTTGTAATGTTTGTACCAAGTTGGCCGAGTATGCATGCATAGCGGAGGTACTGAGATGATAAACGGCGGATATGCCCCAAGTGGAAAGTGGAAAATAGATTAAGTTTTCTCATTGGCAATAAATGGCCAAGGTAACGAAATAAATGAGTGAGAAGGACGGAGGATTTTTTCCTAGCCCCACGATCCTGCTACTGAAATTGCATGCCGATCAGATATAATTTGACCGTTGAGCAATCTTGTAATGCCCGAACGTTCCAGGTCGTTAATCCAAATATTAGGCGCAGAATTTGTAGAATTGGACTCCAATGTGATTCCGGAGTACTCGGGAGTTGATCTGTGAATACAGACGCTGCCAAGTTGTGAATTGAAAGCGCTGAGTAAGTGTAAGTCGTTCAGTGAGTTTGGCGATGAGCGTTAAGCCGATTAAATTATATCATCACCACATTGAACTATCGTAGAATTAGTTGTAGAATTGCTTCCATGTTGTGAACATGTAACAGTGGATTGCCATTGCCCCATTGCTTGCGAATGACATTAGTTATTCGGAAGAAATTCAGATTGGACGTTGGCCAAAAGTGTCGATGAGTAAGCCGAGAACAAATTGTTAAAATGGATTCCTTGCCTCAGTGTTGTGGAATGAAAGTTGTTATTCGGAAGAAATTCATCCTTTGGTGACAAATGAGTTGAGCTGGGAGATAGGCAGAGAGTCGTCAAATAAGATGTAGTTGTTGAATTCAGCATTAAGCAAACTCCAGGTACGACGACAAAAATGTTGTTTTTAGTTACGATATGTGGCATTGCATATAACATCTATGAATGTTTGGTATGGAATTTGAAAAATTAGACCATACGGATGTGTTCAAAAGGCTCTAAATAGTTGGAAACGACTATTCGATTGTTGGAATCGGACTCCGGATGGCGTAATTGTAGCTAAAATGGATCCGACGGCTCAGATCGGTGCAGAATTAGGCTTCACAAAGCACTGGATAATTTCTATGACTTATTCTGCATTTAATGGCTCAGCTTGATTTCTTGCAGCTCGGCTTAGTGGCTTGGCAAAAAATATAAACAATGTTGTTGCCTACAAGATTTGAACTCCTGCCCTTGTGAAGAAAGTTGAATACTTAACCACTTTGCCACCTCAGATCTTTATGTATATATTTTTCTCATTATATATTTGAACTTGATTGTTTGGCTATGACATGATGTAACTTAGCCGCAATGCACACAATAATTTCTTTTGTTTGCCAACTTGTGGTCGTCTTCTTCGGCAAAATAGGTGAATTTCTAGGCAAATTTCGCCTAGCTCGTACGGCTTCGTTTTAGCTTTGATTTTGACGCGGCTTGTTGTGTTGGACTTGGCTTAATGAGTACTTCACACTGGTATGGCCAAAACTTGATTTCGACGATTTTGAAAATTTTAGTTTTCTAAAAATTTGGTCCATTTCGCAACTACCGGCGAACTTTGTTAGTTCTTGGCTCCTCGGGTTGGTGGGTTTGGACTCCTTGAGTTGACACGAGTCTACTGGTGTTATGCCGAGATAGTAGTGTCGAGCAAGATTGTGTAGTTTGTAGCTAATATAATATACGTGTGCCAAATTGATAATATGTGGAATGAAAAGTCGAATTGCAGAGTTGAACAACTTTGCGGCATAATGCATTGCCGAATAATTTTCCGAAGCCGAATAATGTTAATGAATTAATAATGGTGAAATCACTTTAGCTTTGTGCTCTACAAAAATGTAGTCGGTGGAAGAATTTGTATGGGGGAATGTATTCGGCAAAAGAGCTTGGTGCACAGGGTTATAGAGCTATGTATTCGGCGGTGAGAAATCGAAGTCGTTCTTGTGGCCAAAGAATAGAGCTCAGGGTTGTAGAGCTACTGAGTAGCTATGTAGCTTTGTCGAGCAGTGTGCTATGAGGCATGGCAGTGCCGAAATGCAAATGCATGGTCTCACTGTAACGCTGCCGTGCGGCCTCGTTGAATTGCCAAACAGCTCCATTGTTCGTAACTTATGATCGGCAAGTCCGTAATGGCATTTGTGTGAATTCAACATGTTGGTAGCTATTTGGCATGACCGTGGCATTGTCGAATAATCAATGTGCTGTCGAGGGCGATGGATGAGCTTCAATGAACTGGCAAGCCGATAGGCCAATGGCATTTTGCCGAATAATGCTGCTTGGTAATGATGTTGCCGAATTGCGGTGTCATCTTTTGACTTGATGGATGTAATTTGGTTCTTTGGTGTTGTCATGCCGCAGCGTATATAATGAACGGGCGACTCTTGGATTTCTTGCCTTGCTGAGGCCTCTTTGTTAACTTCTTTTGCTGGCCGAAATGCGTCTCTGGCGATTCCATTCGATAGCACTACTTCAGCGGAGCCTCACTTTGGCAAAGTTAGCGAGGTTCATGTTGGTTCCCATTATTTTCTCGGCAGAAATTGTGCACACTCATCGGCAGTTCGTGAGTCTTTTCATCTTGACAATAGTTGTTGAAGTAACTTGTAGAAAGAAAGAATTGAAACCCATTTGTTGTTCCCATTTGAACTTTGCCCCTCAAGATATGCAACTATCATAGGTTTCTAGCACCAATACATGCAATGTATAATATATAAATAAACTCCAAAAAAAATGCCGATTTCTGAGTTTTACTATCGCAACTCGTTTCTGAGAGAAAATAATTAATTATGGAGCAATATTTCTTCAAAAGTAAGCCCAAATATTAAGATAATTACGTGCCAGGAAATCTTGCCAAGTAAGCAATGTTAGCTGAATAATGATACCGAACCGATTCTGTCATGACCCGAACCCGCCCCCATGGGTTAAGGACATAACCGGCCAGTAATCACAAGATTACCTACGGTCTTAAATCAAATCAGATATATTTCATCAAAGTAAAGGGGCCAAACGGACGCAATTTCAAACTTTTGTCCATAGAGCTGTGCTTACATGGCATGTCACAACATTTCTCAAACATACATTAATAACTCACATCAAGGAAAGTTAACATATAAGCTTTACACAATAGGATCATTCAAGTCATGGTCAGCCAATCAAAACTATATACAACCATAATCCAAAGTTCTCGCCAACATGACAAAATATAACAAAATAGCAAAAGGGCAAAAACAAGTCTCGTGCGTGAGACGTAGGGGCTGACTCTTCAAAACCTTGACTGTTTCACACAAACTTCACTGAGGCTGGGTTTGGACCTCCCTTGGCTCACCTACAGACACATGAATGTGTGTGAGCAAAAGCCCAGTGAATAATATCAAATAAAGAAGATACACGAACGGTATTTAGAACAACATATATCAGACGGCCTTGGGCCCAATTCATATTTCTATCTAGTATATATATATATCTAGTGACTGCGGTTCCAAACACATCAAATGGCCTTGGGCCCAATTCATTCATATCCGATGGCCTTTGGCCCATTCGTTCCTATCCGACGGCCTTTGGCCCAATCATTCGTGTCAAATGGCCTTTGGCCCATTCATTCATGTCATATGGCCTTTGGCCCATTCATACGTGTCATACAGCCTTTGGCCCATTCATTCCTTTCATACGGCCTCTGGCCCATTCATTCATGTCATATGGCCTTTGGCCCATTCAATTGTATCCAACGGCCTTTGGCCCAACCATATGGCATAACAAACATTTGTCCACAATTCAAATTAACAAACTTATAAGACTTATAGGGAAATAAGCAATTGGACAAATAATATACTTCAAAATATCTTTACTAAGATATTACACACAGTGTTCTGCCGGTGGATTCACCCTTGAGCTCGACCCTACATATTACATAACACATATGGGTCACAAACGATTCAATCCGTTCTTAATTCATATATCCCTCTTAGGCTTCTTTCTTATCCTTTTAATTCATTCATGATGCTCAATGCATGCCTAAGAGTACTTAGACGTGAAAGAGAACGAAAAATGAAATACATAACTCTTTTACAAAATTTCTAAAACAAGGGTTCCCTCTCGAGCGTGGGTTTCCTCACTCGAGCGGACCCCGTGGGTCTGCAAAAATACTGGTTGCCTCATTTTTACGCTCGAGCGTGACTTCGGATGCTCGAGCTGAAAGTCATTCTACGTAGCACCCCTCTCGAGCATGAACTTCCCCTCTCCAGCAGACATCAATGTCTGCAAAAAGTTCTGGGAGCTCGCATTTCAAGCTCGAGCGGCGCTTTCCCCGCTCCAGCGGACATGCTAAATTCTAGGTTTTCCAAAACTGCTCTTGAGGCTCAAATTCAACATTCAAAGGCTTTAAAGCTCGAATCAAGGCACCAAAAATAGGGAAACACATTACATATCATGAGTATACAAGCAATATGAAGCCAATTGCTCAAAATCATGGTCACATTCTCAAACTATTCAACATTTCTTTTGTATAATCAAAACTCATGCATTCAAACCTCATATATGCTCCATACCTTCAATAATCAAACATGCATGTCAATTTTTGGCTTCATTTCTATTTCAAATGGTGCAAATGGTGTTCATTCTCATGAAATTCAACAAAACCATGCCTCCATGTATGATCCAACTCTCAATCTTTTATAATTGACATGCTACATGTTAGATTATGCAAATTCATGGCAATTCTATGCATGCATGTGCATATAGACTTCAATCTCATCAAAATCAACACAACTCGTGTTCTTGATTACCATTCAGCTTTGAATTTACAAAGTTACAAACTAGAATCCATGAATTTACTCACCTAAGGGCTTCAATTCCCACAATTGTAGCTAAATCTTGAGTCTAGCCCTCCAATTCCATAACTTTGAGCCAAATGCACAATTCTGCTTCTCTCTCTCTAGAGCCGGCCTCTCCCTCTCTCTCTAGAGTATAAAATCTGATCTTGAGCTCAAAATTAAAGGAAGGTGGGTGTATAATGCCCCTTTTATAGCCCCACTTAATCAAATTCCATTAACACTAATTAATTGAGAACTATTTCATAAATTTAATCGATTTAATTTGATCCGAATCAATTTTCAATTAAATTTCACCGTAGGCTCAAAAAATTACGCTAATCACAATGGCGTAGTCAATTTCGATTTCTGTGGCCGATAAGGCCTCCAATTTAAATTCTAAAGCAGATAATCAAACAGATTTTCCTACGGTGAACAGATAGAAATTCAAAACCATATATATTCATATAAATGGCACTCAAAATCATATCAAACACATGATCACATTCGTAATAAAGATCAATTAGCATAATACGGAACATGGTTATCACAGATTCAATGAAGGGAATGGAGAAATTTGATTGTGAGAAATTTGATGCTTCCATGAATGGGTGTATCGAACAACTTGGTGTTCTCACGGCTGATGTATTGTATTTTATTTATTTATTTTAATGTTGATTTATATTCTTTTTTTTTTAATAAATGTAAGCAACAATATATATATATATATATGCACATATATTTATAAACTTGGTCAAGTCATTCAATAAAGGTTGGACACCACCTATGAGTCTAAATGTATATAGATAAATGAATTGAGTTTGGCCGAACAACCTTATTGAATCGCCGAAAAGAGGCTCTCTTTAAGAAAAATGAAACCCATTTGTAGAGAGAGAAAATGGAAATGCAAAAGTAGACCATGAATTCTATGTTGTTTTAAAACTTTTTAATGAGATTCACAATGAACAAAAAGCTCTATTTTGTAAGCACAAACATATGTACCTCCAATCCAAGAACCAATCTTAAACTAATTTGTACAGAGCAAGATCAATCAGTGTTGTTAAATTTTTACTTACAAGAACATGTTTGCTCCTCTCTTCGTTGAACTCTTGCAGACGTTTCCCACAGATGGCGCCAATTGTGAGCTCATGAAATATCCTCTTGCATGGATTGTAGAGATCCAACAAAGAGATCAACTTTGTCCCTGTAGACCTGTAAAGATAAGCGTGATCGGTGCCACACAACCGAGGTTGCCGGCTGGAGACACTCCGATGGTGAAGTCAGTCACTTCATTGACAGAATGAAGGTATAGAAAATGAAAAGTGTTGGTGTGTAGTGTAGAGAGAGAGAGAACACATCTCAACTTGGGATGCCCCCCCCCCCCTTTTTCTATAGGTGGGGGTTTGTGATATTTGTTTGGGATGGACCCATTGTAGGCCTTGTTTGGGTTGGCCCCAATAAGCTAATATATATTTTTTTCTGGCTCCCATATGATCAATTGGGTTACTAAATGGCCAGTAAATGATGAATTAATTGTGATTCTTGGAACAACCTTCATTGAGATTGACCGCATAGGACTGTGAACTATTAAATAATTGAGAGATGTTGTATATCTGAGACGGAACTGGGCTATGGTAGGAGGCTGAGATTTATGAATTGGATTTGTGACAGGTAAGTCAAGTTTGGAGGATCAAACTTCTTAAGGTGGGGAGAATGTAACGACCCCAAAATGCGTATCAGAAATTATCTTTATTTAATTATGGATTAATGTACTGTAATTTAATTATATTTGTTTGAATTGAGGAATTATCTGTTGAGTTACAACTTTGAAACTGAAATTGCCGACTTTCATAGGTTCAAAAATCGAAATTGAGTACATGGATATGCTAATGGGAATTTTTAGAGCTATTTGGGAAAGTTAATTGAAAATTTATTTCGTCTGATTCGTTAAGGTGTGTTTGGGTGGTTAACTTTGCACTGCAAATTGATGGGCTTAGAGGCTTCAGAAACTAGAAGGAAGTAATTCTATGTTTCGATATGTTGTGCTATGTGCATTGTGATTGCAGGTCAAGATTCGAGGACCGGTCAACCATTTCTGGAAACCACTGTGAGTAATAATATTGTAAAGATATGTTCATATGTATTATTTTGATACATAAATGTTGTGATAGTCTGAAATCATGTGTTTCTTTGAATGAATGTGCGACAATAATTGTAATATGGACTATGGATATGAAATGTGAACCGTTCCGTTATTATTGGGCCCGAGGTCATTTTGTTATATGTTGGGCCTGAGGCCGTTTTGATATATGATTGGGCCCGAGGCCGTTTTGATATGTTGGACCTGAGATCGTTTTGTTATATGTTGGGCCTGAGGCGGTTTTGATATATTATTGGGCCTGAGGCCATTTTGATATATTGGACCTGAGGTCATTTTGTTATATGTTAGGCCCGAGGCCATTTTGATAGATGATTGGGCCTGAGCCCGTTTTGATATATTGGACCTGAGGTCGCATTGTTATATGTTGGGCCTGAGGTTGTTTTGATATATGATTGGGCCCGAGGCCGTTTTGATATATTGGACCTGAGGTTGTTTTGTTATATGTTGGGTCTGAGGCCGTTTTGATATATGATTGGGCCCGAGGCCATTTTGATATATTGGACTCGAGGTCGTTTTGTTATATGTTGGGCCTGAGGTCGTTCCGTAAATGTGATTAAAAGAAAAGTATGAACTTCGCTATTTGTTAAGCTATGAAAGGATCAATGAATGGTATTTGATGCTATGTGCTTTCGAAACGATTTTTAAATATGCCAAGATCTTTATATTGATTCAATTAAACATGAAGTTCATTCATTTAACCCCCTATATGGAGATTACTCATTGGGCTTCCAGCTCACTCTGCTTATTTGTATGTATGTAGGTGAGCATCAGGAAGTTCCACATTAGAGACCACATCGGAGTCAGCCTTTTATAAAGCCACCCAAGTTGCACCTATATGTTGGGCTCTGGTGGTGTTTGGCCCAAGCTTGAGAAGCTTGGGTTTTGTATAGTCTATGATGTTATAAGTTTTGCTTCTGGGTTATGTATATATAATGTATGTGTGTAAATGTTATGGCATATGACATGAAGTGTGATGTGAGATATAATATGTATGTTTCTGATCATGGCATGTATGCACAGCTCAATGGACTCCTTCTCATTATATGCTTCCGTTATGGCCCCATTAACATAAATATTTTGTATGTTCGTTTGAGGCCTTCGGTAATCCACAGATTACTGGCCGGTTATGACCCAAACTTTTAGGGACGGGTTCAGGTCATGACATTTGTAAATTGTGTCTAACAATTTTCATAAAAATCCGCTTAAAAGGCATAATATATACCTTAGTTAAGGAATGACACATGAATTGGAGATGATGCATAGGTTCTAATCAACCGATTGGATAGATTGGTCAACACTAATTAATTGTTCAATAAAAATTATAAACATTCATGCTATCATGCCTCCCAATGTTCTAAAACTAGGAAAAAATCAACTTACTATTTTCCTTTATCCATTATCTTAGATAGCAAATTATTCATCAAACAAACAATAGCTACTAATGAAAAAATAAATAAATAAAGAGACTCAATTTTCTAAAGTATAATCAATTATATTCTATTACCAACATTCCACGACTAGTCTTCATATGGTTTCAAACTAGAAAACACTTCCCTTAAATAAAATAAATGAATGTAAATCCCATATTTAGGTAGACTATGACAAATTTAAAGCTAAAAGTAACAACAAGGCCTAGAAAACATTCACCATATTGCATAAACAAATTGTAAACAACAAAAATAACTAAACAATAGAATGAAAATCATAGTATTGACAATTTACCAAAATACATATGCCATCATAGTTTTGTAGCAAACACTTAATCTATCCCCAACTTAAACTAATTACCCGATCCAATCATTGAACCCCTGAAGTTTAATCAATGTGAAAACTTCAATATGGTAATCCAGTGTCAATACTCATTTTCAAATGTCAACAAAATATACAAAAATGAAGGTTTAAATAATAAAATTAGGTAAAAAAAATACTACTTCACGAACTTCAAAAAAATCAAAGGGATGTGAAGAATACCCGAGATCCTTTGCAAGAAGAATCTAAAAAATAAAATAAAAACAAAGCACATGGAAACCGTCAAGGTTGTTGATCTTTGTTTTTGAGAACTACCTTGATTTTTGTTACTATCAATAAAACATCAACATTTCAGACCATTGGTTTTTGTAAACTAATTCATTCATGTTAATGTCCACAAATTGATTCATCAACATTTCAGCTATTTGAATTGGGTTTGCTATGTTTTAACTTCAAATCCGTCAATTATGCATCAACTTCAGTACTCAAAGAAACCATTTGTTTCTAAACATAAGTTCCGGCATTTTAAAGATATTGATTACTACAGTTTTTAAAACAGAATTTAAGCTTTTAAACTTCAATTCAAGCACCAGAAAGCAAGAACAATTAGTACTATTAAGATTTATGCTTCAATTAGTATGTGATGCTCCTAATGAACGACATAGCAAAATATTTTACATATGGGATAATGTTGGCCCGCATTTGTTGGTTGGTAGTTGAGAGACACTGAATGACTCGGTGTGTTTTGTGGTTCCTTAAGAGCAAACAACCAAAGTTACTATCGCGAGCAAATAACCAAAGTTACTATCACGAGTCACAAGCAGCAATGAAAAGAAATATGTAAAATAAAAATGAGAGAAAATAATTTCCTAAAACTAAAGCCAAATAGAAGGATTATACGTCCATCAATTCAATAATTTTAAATTTTACACTTTCTTTACATTGTCTCAATTACCAAACAAACATAAAGCACATCCACAATTAAGTTATCAGAATATAAAATTATAAAATTCTAATGAACAAAGTTTAAGCAATGTGAAAACTTTAATATGATAATCCAGTGTCAATACTCATTTTCTAATGTCAACAAAATATACAAAAATGAAGACTTAAACAAGAAAATTTGGTAAAAAAATACCACTTCAAGAACTCCAAAAAAATCAAAGGGATTAGATAATTTTCTTAAGGTTTACCTTGTGCTCAATAACAATACCACTTGTAGCGGCCGGAATCGAGAAGGGCGTAGGTGAGCTGCTGTGGGAGAGAGGGTAAGAGAGAGGAAAAGTGGATCTAAGAGGAAGGAAGAAACTAAAGAGATGAGGTCTAGTGCGAGAGGTGAGAGAGATTAGGGGTGGGACAAGAAAAAAGCATAAGAGAAAAGACAACAGTGGGCATGAATTTGTCCAGCAAGTACTCTATAATTCTAAAAAATTAAAATTAAAATAAAATACCAAACATTGCACATGACAAATTATTATCTCCAACAAACAATATGAACCAAAAAGATGGTGTCATGATCACCATTATAATTTCTCACATGTAACAGCTTTCAGAGAGCTTCCCATTTAGCTCAAATTTTCTTTTCAGTAGAGCATATAGCAAAGAAACTTGAGAGTAATGTCAAAATCATCCTTCTCTACCAAAAAATAATACACAACGCTCTTTTACTAACAGTTAGCAGGTAACAAACGAAGAACTAGACTTGAATACAATGCTAGTGGGGTTGCATGATCCAGTTAAATCTCTTGGCACAAATGTAACTAAAATTAAATAAAAAATAGAGATAAAAACAAAAGTTATATTCAAACTCCTCTTTTTTTTTAATCAAAAAACCAATACCATAAAAGTTGTTATGACAAAACTTAGTTACTGGTTCATAAAAACAACATAAAACACTGCAACTATAACTAACTTATGGATTTATCTTTTATAGCTATAACTCATTCATCAAATAGATGGCCTACTCCTTCTTTCATGTCTCGTCGTGCTGCCCTAGTATGCATCCCATTGATGTTCTCAAGACCGTGAGATAGATGAGTAGGGGTCTGCCTTCATCTCTCTTTCAAGTTTAACTTTCTCTTTTGTTTCATTTCTTCTGGACTTTTCTGTTTTCCTCATTTGCCAGCAGTGTAAACTGTGTCCGTTACTATGATCACCCGGGGATCGCCTTTTCTTGCTGCCTCAAAGTGCTCACACCACACCTGTAAATCAAAAATCACAAAATGGCAAACAATTCTAATCGTACGACCCTTTAAAAGAAACAAAATAAAAAAAAAATAAAAAAAAGAAAAGAGAAAAGCAAAATGCAATGCCTTTACATGTAGAGATGTAAAATGAAGAACGATGATGTTATCAGCCAAAATTACTTTGATCAGTCCAAACACTTCCATTCCAAGAATTTGTTAATTGTGAATTAAAGTACTCCATCTAAATTAAACTATAAACCATCCCCAAATTATGAAATTTTAAATCAATGAATTGTAAACCCGCTTCTTGTAATGATATTTGGAGGATTCAATCTGAAGCATCATACCAAACCAAAACAAATAATAATAATAATAATAATAATAATAATAATAATAATAATAATAATAATAATAATAATAATAATAATAATAATAATAATAATAATAATACTGAAAACCAGAAACCAGTTACCCTTCACCTCAAGCGGTTTTAAGATGATTAATGTTTGTTTTGTTGGACTAATTGCATACATTTTTTCTGTTGTGAGGTGCCTTGTTAGTTCTTTTCCTCATGTTCAAATAATATACAAAACCAATCATACATAATAAATTACACACATTATAGCAGTGCAAGTCAATAAATTGATTAAGTAGACTAGGTTTTTTCAAATTTTCAGTTCACACTAGGTTTTTTCTTCCAATAATTCATGTGTACATCCAACATAAATATATTGTGTGTTTAACTGAATTTGCAATTGATCAAAGAAACACAAATGCGAAGTACCTGCAACAACCCCGACCTATGATTAGCTGATTAACCATGATTAATTATGCCTAATGAGTAAGTAGGATAAAATTATGAATTAATTGCATGTGTGTTACATTATTTGTGTATCTATTTGTCTATTGTAGGAATATCTATTTGAGATTCTATTATATTTTGCGAATTGAAGGCCTTATCGGCATCCGATCACGAAGTTGACTCGGTATATGTATTATGTGGGATTTATAGAATTTTATGGTAGGTTTAATTAAAATTTGATTCGGAACAATTAAATTAGAGTAAATAATGTCAATTGATTAACCATTAATTAAGTCTTCCTAATTGAGCCTATATAAGGCATGAGTGGGCTCTAGAGTGCATTTTTACACTCTCATTTTATCTCCTTGACAGTAAAAACGTAGGAAAGTGAGAGGGGAGCCTAGAGAGAGTGTTTGAACTCAAGAATTGGAAGAGGACTTGTGGAGAGTTGAAGGTTTGGATTTGGAAACTCAAGCAATTGAACCTCTAGAACACCATTAAGCATCAAAAGTAAGAAATCCAACCCTTAGTTATGTAATTGAGTTAGTTTATGTAAGAATTCAAGTGAAAGAGGTGGAATGACATAAGGATTAAGCTAGAATTATAGAATTGTAACTCAAACCATGCATGCAAGCATAGTTCATGGCATTGAGAAGTTGATTTTAAAGAATTTTCCTTTTTGCATGTCCAATTCCATCATAATTTGAGTTTGATTTCAAGAAATCTCACATGCATGTGTTCATCTTACCTTAGTTATGAGAATTCATCAAGTTTCATGCCCTTTTACCTTGTATGATCATGATTTGGAAGGTTGAATTCATAACAACTCATGCATGTTCTACATACATACAATTCAAGTTTGGTTTTGCACAATTAGCAAGCCTTGGGCCTTGGTTTTGTGAGATGATTTAGAATTCACTATGTTTTATCCATTTACAAGCATTTCCTCAAGTTTTCTCGAATTTTTGGCCCAAAAGACCATGATTTGCAACTTTGAAATTGAGTTTTGCACTTAGCAGAGCAATCTAGAAATTCCAGATTCTGCCTCTCCGCTCAAGCGACGAATCTTGTGCTCGAGCGACCACTCTGTGTTTTGCATCTCCACTCGAGTGACCAAAGGTTGGCTCGAGTATAAAATGTATGCTCCCAAAAGTTTACATGTTTTGCAGACTACTCGAACGACAAGAGTTACACTCAAACGAGGACCTGAGTCTCACGCTCGAGCAAGCGTCAAGCGAGCATCGAGCGGAAAAATCGAGCAACCAGTACTTTTACAAAGTTTATAGACCCCTCGAGCGAAGGAAATTGCACTCGAGCGACCACTTACATTTTCCATGTCCGCTCGAGCGAAGGAAGTTGCACTCGAGCAGGACCCCTGTTTCCAGCATTTTTGGCCAAGTGTTTTCAAATGCATTTTGGCATCTTCATTGCATCCTAGGCATTCCTTGGCCAAGATTAATACATAATATGAAGAACAAGGACTAGAAACACACTAAGAATAAAACGAAATAAGTTAAGTACGATCCGAGCGTGTGTTTCAAAATGTGTATCTGTTACATTTTGTAGGTCACGCGCCGTGAACTGTTGACCCATTGGCTGCTATCAAAGTTATCTATGCAATAATCTGTGAGTAATAACTCTGTAAAGTTATGTTTGACTTTAATTATTTTCTGATGATATGAAATGATCAATTTTCTAAAATGCTATGTTTTATATAAATGAATGATTGTACAAGTTTCTGAAATGTATTCGTGGCATCCTTAGCATCATATGATATGCATCCCTTTATGGGTCATCAGAAACGTCTCTATGCACATGAGTCATCAAAATGCTTTTATGGCCATCCCTTTATGGGTCATCGGAAATATCTCTGTGCACATGAGTCATCGGAATGTCTTATGGTCGTCCCCTCATGGGTCATCGAATTTGTTAATGCTAATGGATGTGCCACATACTATAATGTGAAATGTATGAACTTTGAATACAAATATGACTACACATATGAATTTGTTTCTGCTTTGACATCTAATCATGTACAAGACTCTGTTTCTGCATGGACATCATTTAGTAAAATCTTTACTCTGTTATTATTCATTGGGCTTCGCTCACCATTTATAAATATATATATATATATATGTAGGTGATCAGGTGCGTGACCAAGCTCAATAATGACCTCCTGGAGAGTTTTTTCCAAACAGCCTTTGTACCTCCCGAAGAGGTTCCATACGTGTTGTGGTCATGTTTTGTGAACATAAAAGGCTTTGTTTTTCTTTTGAATTATGAACAAGGTTTCTGTTATCTGTATATTGGGCTAAGTCCCTTTTGGTTATATCTGTAATGAATGTGATGTTAGACTACTGCATTATGACATCATGTATATGTGTATAAAGGTTTAAAATTTATGTCCCATATATGTCTCCACAGCTCATTAGACTATGCATGTTTCTATAATTGCTTCCGCAGCCCTTAATTATAATATATTCTGCTCAGAAGCCTTTGGTAATCCAAGGATTACTGGCCAGTTAAGACGCTAAACCTATAGGGGTGGGTTTGGATCGTGATAATACCAACACAAAATACTCCTCGAATTACCAAATCTGGAAATTAACATATACCAAGAACGAAATATGGTGGCTAAGAGAGAGAGAAAGAGAGAGATTAGGGCATGATGGCAAGAAGCAGGAGAGGATGTAGAGGGACAACAAAAGCAATGGAAAGCGGGCTTACTGGTGGAATTGGCTGGTGGTAGCGATAGGCCATGCGAATGTGAGGATTGTGGTGATGGAGGGGGTTTTGCTGTAATCAGAGAGACAGTGCCAATGGTGGCATGGTGCGGTAGTGATTACAGAGCGGTGAAAGTTTGTAAGGTAGAGATTGCTAAGAGAGGGATTCGATTTGTGAGAAATTAGGTTAGAGAATAAGATCCAAAGAGAGAAAGAGAAATCAACTTACCTGGTCATAATGAAATAGCCCGAGTTTGTGAATCGGCGATGTCGACTTTGGATTTCAGGCGGTACAACGGTGGAATAGGAGCAACAAAATCGTCCGTAAGGGAGGAGGAATGAGAGGAAGTAGTTGTGTAAGAGAAAGGGAGAGAAAGAGACATGAGAAACGTAGGAGGGATTAGGGGCAAAATTTTAAGGGTCTTAGATTTTGAGAGGGAATTTCAAATTAAGGTAAAATTTCAAATTAAGGGATTATTAGCGTTTGGTAGAATTTTTGAATTATGATTTGAGAATAGAGTTGTATTTTGAGTTTGTGAGTTTTGAAAATATGATTTGAGTGTGGAAATTTTGTTTGATTATGAGTTTTGAATTGAGTTTGAAATTTTTGATGTGACATATGACATTTGATTCAAAAACAAAGACTTATAACCAAACACACAACCCAAAATTATATTCAAAGCACATAAAAAATTTTAAAAATTTTCCAAAAATATTTTTTATTTAAAATATAAAAAAACAAGGGAAAAAAAAAAAAAAAAAAAAACGAACACTACTCCGGTCAATCGATCGGACGTCCGGGGGCACGTCTGGGAGAAAGATCAAGTATACGTGTTTTGAAAGTGGGTGTGGAATTCATTTTTGAAAACTGTAAACAAACACCATACTAAAACCAAATGGTGGAATCACACTTTGAAAGTCCAACCAAACACAACCTTTGTTTCTAATTTTTTTTTTATGTGAAAAATATGTGACGCTTTTAAAATTAATATTTTATAATTATTATTGATTGTTTATAATTTTTATTTTATTGGAGTTTTATGACTCTGTTTGTGAAAAGAAAAAAAAAACTACAAAATTTAGATACATTTAAAAGTATAAATTTTATTTAAAAAATTAAAATTACACCAAATATAATAATATAAAAAATATTTATTTTTTTATTTTTTGTATTTATAGATTTTTTTAATAAATATTGTACTTTTTAATTATATCTAGATTAACTGAATTCAAAAATTAAATTTTTTAATGAAAATATTAATAAAATTCGCTTAAAACAAAAAAAAATGTATTTAAAATTCAAAAATAACTTTTGCATTTCTAAATCAAATATAGTATTAGTTTTTCAAATTTAAAAAAAGAAAAGAAAAGAGGATATACTACTTTTTATTGTCATAGATAAATTATCGAATATCTATACCGATTGTCTATCACCATACAAATTCTGTCTCATGACAATCCAGCATTATGTAAACTCTGTCTCATGATTATCCATCACCATTGTTGCAACAATAAGATTTTAGATCTACTGACATTCATTTAGATCCATCACAAGTCTTTATTCTTTTTTCTACCTTGTTAGGTCCCTAGTTGCTAATTCCGTGAACACACTCAGTTTAATGGTGTTGTAATTTTTTCCTTGGTTTTGGACTTCCCGCTCGAGCGGGTACATTTGCGCTCGAGCGTCGTATGCACCTTCTCAGTAGTTTAACTTGTCTACAAAACTACTGGGAGGCGTGTTTTTGCGCTCGAGCAGCAGGTCCTCCGCTCAAGCATATGCCTGTTTATCGCACGCATTTTTAGTGATTCCGCTCGAGTGGCAAGACCTGCGCTTGAGCGGGGTGCGCGGCCCCTATTTTCTATATATATGTGTTTATGTCTTTTTTTAGGGTTAAGTCTTTAATATCTGTTTTGGGGGCTCTAGGGTTTTCCTTTGAGACTTGTTTGCTAGTTTTCCTTTGATGCTTGCTTGAGTATTAAACTCACATGGTTGGATAATTCACATCAAAGGGTTGTTTGAGTGATCTTCTTCAAGAGTGTTCTTCTTCGGTGGAATCCGGAGATTCAAACGTGGAGCGTTCGAAGGTGTTCGAAGCTGTGCGTAGTTGTTGAGTTGACGTGGATGGTGTGGATTCAACATCAACCTAATCAATTCCGAGACGAAGGTTGCAGTGAAAGACTTATAGAAGATTTGATGACAAATTGGAAGCACTTGGGTAATTTGTTTGGTATCTTTGTAATCTTTCTTTCTTCAGTAGTGGATTGATTAGTGGCGTTTCGCCCATGGTTTTTTTATCACAATTGGAGGTCCTTCAATTGTGATTTTTTCACGTATAAATCGTTTGTGTCGATTTATTGTTTTCTAAAACAACAATCTAAATCACGTTCTTACATGCTTGAGGATTTAGATTGAAAGTTTTAATTGGTTGGGAATTGGAACAATTAAAATCTTGATCTAATCACGAATTACTTAGGTTTTTCAATTGGTGTCAGAGCAGGTCACTCTTTGTTTTTATCAAAACTATAGGAGTGTGATTATGTGTGATTGGTGATATGGATTTAATCCACGAAGATAACTTGATCCATAGACCTCCGTTACAAGATTGTACAAACAATTCTTATTGGAAAGCTCGTATGAGAGCGTTTTTAAAATCTATCGATGAGAAAGTTTGGCACTGTGTAATCTACGGGTAGAGTGAACCTATTGTCACCATTGATGGTGTTGATATTCCCAAACCCCTTGATAAATGGGACGCATTCGACTATCAAAACTTGAGTTGGAACAGTAAGGCTCCCAATTCCCTTTTTTGCTCCATCACACCTGAAGAGTTTCGTCGTAATTGCACGTGTGAGGTAGCAAAAGAGGCTTGGGACATTCTTGAAACAATTCACGAGGGTACTACTTCTGTTAAAAGGTCAAAATTTCAACGTCTCACCTCTGCCTTTGAAACTCTTTTTATGTGTGATGATGAGACGTTTGATGATTTTTATGCTAAACTTAATGACATCGTGAATTCCTGTTTCACACTTGGTGAAAAAATCCCTGAAGCTAAGGTTGTTGGAAAAATTTTGAGGTCTTGACCTGAGAGGTTCTAATCAAAAGTGACAGCTATTGAGGAGGCTCAGAATGTTGATACCCTCAAGCTTGATCAATTGGCTGGAAACTTGCAGGCTTATGAAGCCCACCATATTTCTACGAAAAAACAAAAAGATAGTGTGACTTTCACTAGTGCTCATGAGACTGCAAAAACTCCTGAGACTGAGTTTGATCTAGAGTCCGAGATGGCAGCTATGTTTAATAAACAGTTCAAAAAAATTTAAAGAAAAAGAAGCCTAATTTTAGGGACCCTATTTCAAAAGATAAGAGTAATGAAAAACCTAAAACTTTTCCACCAAAACTTGCTCCAAAAACTGAAAAGAAGATTGTGAAGGGGCAAGGGGTCAAGTGTCATGAATGTCAAGGGTTTGGACATATTGCTCTTGAGTGTCCATCGAAAAAGAATCGGAAGAAAGTTTATACAGTGACTTGGGATAATGAAAGCAGGTCAAAGCAAGAACCCGAAGAAACCGAATCCGATGAAGACGGAGATAGTGCTTTCATGTCATTCTAGTCCACTTTCACTCAACCCCCTCTAAAGCCAGTGAAATTTGCTCATGGTCAGGATTTACACCGTGCTCCTACCTTTGATGGGAGTAATTACTTGCACTGGAAGATCCGAATGACGGTGTTTCTGAGAGCTTACGACCCTGAGGGCTGGAAAGCCATTGAAGAGGATGTTGAAAGCACTGACAATCCGAGTAATCAGAGAGCTCTGACTGCCATTTGTTGAGCAATTCCTGATGAAGAACAACAACGGGTTGCTCACTGCACAAAGGCCAAAGATGCATGGGACATTTTGAGTCAATTTCATAAAAGAGGAGAGTCATCTTCACCACCGTTTATCTCCTTTCCTGCCTTAGTTGCTCGACTGGATGAGGTCCAGGAGAAAGAGGAGCAAAAAAAAGATGATGAAACATCAGAAGACAATGATGAGATCGATGGTGATGATCTACAACAAGCTTACGAAAGGTTTTACAATGAATCTCTGAATCTGTCTAAGATTAATGACAAACTCACTCTCAAAGCTCAAAGCATGTGAAAGCGAAAATGTCAAGCTAAGAGGAGAAATTGTAACAGCCAAGCAGAATGTCATCAAGATCTCTAATGATAGGCAAGACCTTTGTGGGAAACTTCTATCTTGTG
The DNA here is from genome assembly GCF_004153795.1 of Camellia sinensis. Classification (NCBI taxonomy): domain Eukaryota; kingdom Viridiplantae; phylum Streptophyta; class Magnoliopsida; order Ericales; family Theaceae; genus Camellia; species Camellia sinensis. Next base: position 459,327 of record NW_021024827.1, read on the forward strand.
AGAGCGAAAGGAATGAACTTCTGAAAATATATGCCACATATGAAGAGAAGATTGAAAGCCTTGAGATGTCACAAGCTACATTAGAAGAGATGGTTTGTGATAACTCTGTTCCTTATTATGCTAATTGGTCCTTATTATGAATGTGATTATGTGTTTGATATGATTTTGTGTGCCATTATGTGAAAATATGTGGTTTTGAATTTCTATCTGTTCACTGTAGGAATATCTGTTTGATTATCTGCTTTGGAATATAAATTGAAGGCCTTATCGGCCACAGAACCCGAAATTGATTACGCCATTGTGCTTGGCATAATTTTTAGAGCCTACGGTGAAATTTAATTGAAAATTTATTCAGATCAAAATAATTAGATTCAGAACGATCAATTAAGTGCTCAATTATCTAATATTAAAATAGTATGATTTAGTGGGGCTATATAAGGGCCATATACACTCAATCTCTCTCTTTTACTCAACTTGGCTAATTTAACTCTAAGAAAAAGTGAGAGGGTCGACTAGAGAGGGAGGAAGAAGGAGAATTGGGTGTTTGGCTCAAGTTTGTGAGGATTGGAAGGTTGGACTCAAGATTCAACCAGAACTTGTGAAATTAAAGCCTCTAAGTAAGTAAATTCATGGACTTTAAACTGTAATTTTGTGAATTCAAGGTTGAATAATGACCAAGAACATGAATTAAATTGGTTATGATGAAATTGAGTTGGTTTTGTTGATTTGGAAGCCTATATGTGCATGCATGTAGAGAATTCTTATGAAATGGCATAATGTAGCAAGTAATATGTGAATTGTGAAAGATTGTGAGTTGAATCATACATGTAAGCATGTTTTTGTTGAGTTCCATGAGAATGAACACCATTTGCATCATTTGAAATAGAAATGAGGTCAAAATTAGCATGCATGTTTGAATAGTTAAAGATATGGAGCTTGTATGAGGTTTGAAGACATGAGTTTGAATTATACAAAAGAAATGTTGATTAATTTTGAAGATTGGCTCCATATTGTTTGTGTGCTCATGCTATATGTTGTGTTTCTCCATTTTGATACCTTAATTCGAGCTTTGGAGATTTGAATGTCGAATTTGAGCTCAAGAACACTGCTGGAAAACCCAAAAATTTTGATGTTCGCTCGAGCAGGGGAACCGCCGCTCGAGCGGGAAATATGAGCTCCCGGTATATTTTGCAGACATGATGTCCGCTCGAGCGGGGGAAGTTCACGCTCGAGCGAGGAGCTATGTAGACAAACCTTCAGCTCGAGTGTCCGAATTCGCGCTCGAGCGTGAAAATGAAGTAACCAGCACTTTTACAGGCCTCATGGATCTGCTCGAGCGGGGAAGTCCACGCTCGAGCGGGGACCCCTGTTTCTGAAATTTTGAAAATGCATTCTGTGTTTCATTTTCCGTTGTCTTTCACTCCTATGTACTCTTAGGCATGCATTAAGCATTGTTAATGAGTTAAAAGGATAAAAATGAAGTCTAGAGAGGAATATGTGAATTAAGAACGGATTGAATCATTTGTGACCCATATGTGTTATGTGATGTATAGGGTCAAGCTCCAGGGCAAATCAACCAGCCGATCACTGTGAGTAATATCTTAACAAAGATATCTGAAATATGTTGTTGTCCAATTGCTTACTTCTATGTAAGTTTTGTAAGTTCGTTAATTCGATTGGTGGACAATGTCGCTATGCCAAATGAATGGGCTGGAGGCCAGTTTGACCTGAATGATAGTATGAATGGGCCAGAGGCTAGTTTGACATGAAAGTATGAATGGGACAAAGGCCAATTTGAGATGAAAGTATGAATGGGCCAAAGGCCAGTTTGACATGAACGAATGAATGGGCCGAAGGCCAGTCTGACATGAATGAAAGAATGGTTGGGCCAAAGGCCAGTTTGACATGAATAAAAGAAAGGTTGGGCTAAAGGCCAGTTTGACATGAAAGTATGAATTGACCAAAGGCCAGTTTGACATGAACGAATGAATAGGCCGAAAGCCAGTCTGACACGAATGAAAGAATGGTTGGGCCAAAGACCAGTTTGACATGAATGAAAGAAAGGTTGGGCCAAAGGCCAGTTTGACATAAATGGAAGATAAATGGGCCAAAGGCCAGTCTGACATGAATGGATTGGGCTCGAGTCCGTCTGATGTGTCTGGAACCGCAGTCACTTAACCTACATATGTATATTTGTATGTATTAGACAGAAATATGAATTGGGCCCAAGGCCGTCTGACGTATATTGTTCCAATGTACCTTCTTTATTTGATATTATTCACTGGGCTTTCGCTCACGCTCATTCATGTGTTTGTAGGTGAGCCAAGAGAGGTCCAAACCCAGCCTCAGTGAAGGTATTGTGTGGAACAACCAAGATTTTGAGGAATCAGCCCTTACATCTCACGCACGAGACTCATCTTCGCCTCTTGCTATCTGTTTTATTTTGCCAAGTTGGCGAGGATTTTGGTTTATGCTGTATATAAGTTTTTATTAGGATGACTAAGACTTAGATGATCCTGTATTTATAGAACTTTATGTTATTACATATTTTGATGTGAGTTATTAACGTGTATGTGTATGGGTTGTTATGACGTGCCATGTAAGCACAACTCTATGGACAAAAGTATGTAATTGCTTTCGTTTGGCCCCTTTAACTCTGTTAAAATACTTTTGGTTTGGTTTGAGGCCGTAGGTAATCTCGTGATTACTGGCCGGTTATGTCCTTAACCCATGGAGGTAGGTTCAGGTCACGACATGGTTGGTCAAAAAGATGAAGAATTCAAAGATGCTAGAGCCACAATTGCCATGCGGAACAAAGGTTCCAAGTCATTAGAAGGCATCCTTGGGTCTTAACAAATGGGTTGTGACAAAAGTGGGCTAGGCTATGGTAATGCGATAGCTCACAAGAGACAAGCCTCTATATCACATGACTTGAAGACTCAAGCAAAGGGAAAGCTGAAGGTGCACCAGGGTGATCCCTCTCTTCATCTGCCTAACGGGGGTAAGATCAACAAAAAGGAGGTAAAACCTGTTTTTGTTTGTCATCATTGTGGTAGGTATGGTCACATTTGTCCGTATTGCTTTGAGTTGTTTGGTAAGGTGTCTCAAAAGGGTAGAAATTATAATACTTTTTGGATTAGGAGACAACCTTACATGTCTAGGTGGAACACCAAGATTCATGAGGGTGTTCAAAACACTAAGACATTTACCAAGACCACCAGTCCTGATTTTATTAAGACCAAAAAGATATGGGTGAGAAAGGGTGACTTGACTTGTTTTGTTATTCACACTGCTCTAAAAGCACGTGACTCACACATGTGGTACATTGATAGTGGGTGCTCTCGTCACATGTTAGGTGACAAATCCTACTTCTCTTCCCTTGAAAAATATGAATGAGGAATTGTTACCTTTGGAGATGGTGGCACTTCTAGAGTCATTGGTAAGGGCTTTATAAGTGTGGCTGGTCTTCCCAAGCTCGAAAATGCATTACTTGTTGATGGCCTTAAAGCAAATATTGTGAGCATCAATCAAATGTGTGATTCCCACCATGAAGTATTATTTTCAAAAAATAAATATGAAATTTTAGATAAAAAGGGAAATAATGTCATGCATGGGGTTCGCACATCTAATAATTGCTACGGGATTGTTACCACTAATGATCTCACTTGGCACTCAGCCATCATAAGTAACATTGATTTGTGGCATCAAAGATTAGGTCCCATGAATTTCAAAGACCTAACTAAGATAGCCAACAAAGAGCTTGTGCGAGGAGAACCTAAACTGGGTAAGAATCTAAACCGTGTGTATGGACCATGTCAACTTGGGAAGCAAACCCGTGCCTCTCATAAAAAGGTAAACAGCTTTACAACCAAACATCCTCTTGAATTGGTTCATATGGATCTTATGGGACCCACTCGCACTGAAAGCATTGAAGGTAAAAGATACATTTTTTTAACCGTTAATGATTTTACTCGTTTTTCATGGGTAAATTTTTTAAGAGAAAAATCTGATACGTTTAATGTTTTTTAGGCCTTAGTCCTTAAAATCCAAAATGAATAGGGTGTTTCTATTGGGCGTATAATAAGAATTCGAACTGATCATGGTCGTGAGTTTGAAAATAGTTCATTCTCAGATTTTTGTGATATGCATGCATTTAAGCATGAATTTTATGCACCGATTACTCCACAACAAAATGGAGTTGTTGAGAGGAAGAACAGAGTTGTTCAAGAGATGGCTAGAGCCATGCTTCTTAGTAAGAAAGTTCCTCCAAAGTTTTGGGCTGAAGCCTTAAATACTGCTATTTATGTCATAAATCGTGTGTATTTAAGGCCTGTCACTTTAAAAACTCCATATGAATTGTGGAAGGGATTGAAACCTGATGTAAAATACTTCAAAACTTTTGGGAGTAAATTTTACATTTTCAAAGATAGAGAGCCTTTGGAAAAATTTGACTCCCGAAGTGATGATGGTATTTTTCTAGGGTATTCAACCACTAGTAGAGCTTTTCGTGTCTATAACCTGCGAACTCTATCTTTAATGGAATCAATCAATGTAGTTATAGATGACACAGGTTCTCCTACTTCAACGATAAATGAGGAAGGAAATGGTGAGTCTCCAATCCTGGATACTGAACCACAAAGTCAAAGAGAAGCTGAGATCCAAGCACAAGAAGTTGAGACAGCACTAACTTCTCAGGTAAGCCAGAGTCCAACGAGTGCACAAAGAGACACCACTTATGATGCTTATGTCACCACAAGTCCAGAGTTCAAACCATCAGCAAGGGTGAAACTAAATCATCCAGCTCAACAAGTGATTAGAAGTGTCTCAAATCGAATAAAAACCTAAAGACAAATTCGGGAGGAGGTATCTCATATGTGTTATGTTTCATTAGTTGAACCTAAGAATATAAAAGAGGCATTACTAGATGATAGTTGGGTCAATGCTATGCATGAAGAATTAGGTTAATTTGAACGTAACAATGTTTGGGCTCTTGTTCCCAGACCTAGAGACATGAATCTGATAGGTACCAAATGGATCTTTAAGAATAAATCTGATGAGAATGGCATTGTGGTTAGAAATAAAGCTAGGTTAGTTGCTCAAGGCTATACACAAGTAGAGGGTGTTGACTATGATGAGACGTTTGCCCTAGTTGCACGTCTCGAATCTATTCGTATTTTACTTGGTGTTGCATGCTTTCTTGGGTTCAAACTGTTTCAAATGGATGTGAAAAGTGCCTTTCTGAATGGGTACTTAAAAGAAGAGGCTTATGTTGAGCAACCAAAAGGGTTTGAGGACCCTAAATGTCCAAACCATGTCTACAAGTTAGACAAGGCTTTGTATGGGTTGAAACATGCCCCTCGGGCTTGGTATGATAGACTTACTACCTTTCTTCTTGATAATGATTTTCAAAGGGGTAGTGTGGACAAGACTATTTCTGAAACATACTAAGTCTCATATACTTGTTGCACAGATTTATGTTGATGATATTGTGTTTGGATCCACTGCTGATCATCTTGTTAAATACTTTTCGGATTGCATGACATATGAGTTTGAGACGAGAATGATGGGAGAGTTGTCTTATTTCTTAGGTCTTCAAATTAAACAATCTCCTTCAGGTATGTTTGTTTCTCAAACTAAGTATGCCAAAAACCTTGTGTCAAAGTTCGGTCTTGAGTCGACCAAACATGCACGCACTCCCATGAGCACCAGTCTTCACCTTTCCAAAGATTCTTCTAGTACTGATGTTGATCCTATCCTTTATAGGAGTATGATAGGGAGTCTTTTGTACCTCACAACCAGTCGTCCTGACATTGCATTTAGTGTAGGTGTTTGTGCCTGTTACCAAGCCTGTCCTAAAGAGTCTCATCTGATTGTTGTCAAACGCATCATTAAGTACGTGAATGGGACATTGGGTTATGGGATTTGGTTTTTGACCGACACTACAACTGAAATCACTGGTTTTTTCTGATGCTGACTGGGCAGGGTGTGCTCATGATTGTAAGAGCACATCTAGGGGGGTGTTTTTACCTTGGGAATAATTTGGTTGCTTGGCATAGCAAAAAGAAAAATTCCATTTCTCTTTTGACAGCTGAGGCTGAACACATTGCTGTAAGGAGTTATTGTGCACAAATGCTGTGGATGAAGCAAATGCTTCATGATTATGGAATTGACCAGAACACTCTCACTCTTTTTTGTGATAATACAAGTGCCATTAACATTTCTAAAAATCATGTCCAACACTCTTGCACCAAACACATTGACATTCGTCATCATTTTATCCGAGAGTTAGTGGAAGAAGGCCTTGTTGTTCATGAACATGTACCCACTAAGCATTAAAAAGCTGATATTTTTACAAAACCCCTTAATCTTCTTAGGTTTGAGTTCTTTAGAAAGACATTGGGTGTTGTGCTCAGTTACTAGGGTGTTACCTGTTACTTGAGGGGGTGTGAGCGATTGCTTTTATGTGTACTTGGGTGCTATAATCTCATTCTCATTGATTCTTGCCATCCCTACATTTGGACTCATATGAACACCTCTCATGTTGCTTGCTAGATTTCACTTTTCTTTGTTCATAGCTCATTCTGAATGCCCATGCTCATTGACTTCATGATCTTATTTTGTACACATTCTTGAGATAAACTGTTGCAGGGGTTTTAGCACAAGTGATCAAAGTTTTCTATGGACCACTAACAGTGTTTCTTTTACATTATTGGAGGAATTGACCTATACTGGTATATCATGGGTGATGTTGAGTCTCTTAACCATCTACCATCATTTTTCACTTCCATGGTTCCTCCCTCAGTTCATTGAAGTCCAGGCATTAGGAAAAGGCTACCTCAGAGGCACCAACTAGGCCATCCTTTCTGATTTCATGCTTCTCTGGTTTGGTCTTCATACTCTTGAGCGTACAAGCCACCAGTGAGTGCCCACAGAAAAGAAAAGTCACAATATATATATATATATATATATAAAGGACTCATTGATTGAAGGGGAGCCTCCGCATTTACTCAACCAATACCCTGTGATTCCTAGTGGTTTGACTTTTCTCTGTGATGTTTAGTTACTCTTGCCGGAGGTCCAGCCATCCGATCACTACGAGGATTAGCTCTAGCTCTATAGCCTCTCAAGGATTGCACACACACACTTTCATTATGTGAGCTCTCATGTTTGTTTTTGAGTTGTGCATTCTCATGTAGCTTATGATCGTTGATTATATTTTATTTGATTTGCTCATGATTTTGTGATTCATAATGTCAAAATTTGCGAGTTTGCAGGCTTCATGGTTTGTTGATTATCTCATTTTTGTATCACATACTTGTTATTGTGCTCACTTCCTTTTATTTCAGGTCCCACTTGGTAGTGTGAGCTGGTTTTAACTGCTTAGAAAGGTGTTTTTTGGTCTTTTTTTTTTCTTACCCGCTCGAGCACGTTTTCTCTTCATCCAGCACTTTTACAGCATACACGAGATTCTGAGAGCTGTTTTTTAATGCTTGAGATTCCTTTTCTTCGCTTAAGCGGCATGCCCTAGTATAAAATCCTTCACCTGTTGTTTCAGACTCTATTTTCCCCACTTTTTGCGATTGTCTCTCTCGCTTTCCCCTAGGGCTTTGATTGCGACTTCACTGGGCTGTGATTTGGTCATTCTCCATCAATTTTCTTCTCTGATTCATCCTTGGTAACTCTTTCATTCCCTTTTTTTTCAGTTTTTTTTTCTTTTTTTCTCTTTGGTTTGTCTCTCGTTTGGACTATTTGGGGTTTGGTTTGCTTTTGGTCTTTGGTTTTCTTTTTGCTTATTCCTTGATTCCTCCGCTTAATTCACACACTTTCACAAAGGTTCTTAGGCTTGTTGGTGAGTTTGGGCATGTTTTGATCCATGATGCACTTGTTTTCATACTAATCTCATTGTACAGTTTTTTTCTGTCTTGTGTGCTCCTTTGTTGCTACTGCATTATTGTGATGATTTTGTTTCTTCATGGATTATGCTCTGTAGGGTTTTGCTTTTTGAAATTTGGTTTTACACCTTTGTGTATTGCTATTATTTCCTTGCATTATTGTCTAATTGCTTTTTGGTTACTAATGGTTTTCTGTTCTTGTTGTGGTGTTTGGTTTGTGTTTTGGGGAAGGGGGGCTTGGGGTTGGTTTGGGTGTGGTTGGTTTAGTCATGTCTACATCTAAACGCCGGAAGTCTACCGTTACCCGCCCACAGTTTAACTCTGACAAGTTTCCTTCTGCTTCCAAAGCCAAAAACTATAGGGAAGCCTTTTTATCCCGAACAGTCCATCTTGAGCGTAATGTGCAGCTATAGACATCCCATTTTTGACCGTCCTAAAGACTTGGACGTCATCGTTCGAGCGCTCGATGATTGCGCATGTTTACGCTCGTTTAGAGTCCCCGGCGTTTTTGGTTGCGTGCCTTGCCCCTGAGTCTCTGAACTCTCTTGGTTTTGTGCTTGTTTTAAGCCAAAACCTTGGTGCCCTTTTTGCCTGGAGGGAGAAACAGTGGTGTAGACCACTTTTCTCCCCTGTCAGCCAGTTTTCTCTTCTGTAGACCACTTTTGGTGGTCGGTCAGCTAGGGTTAGTGGTCGGTCGACCACCTCAAGTGGTCGGCAGCATGCCACCACCTTCTTCTCTCTTGGGAGACCCCTTTTTTACCCTGTTGACCAGGTGTTTCCCCTGTCAACCACCTGGGGTGGTCGGTCGACTAGGTGGGGTGGTCGGTCGACCACTCAACCATTTTTCACTTTCTGCAGATATTTTTGGTGCCAACTGTGCCAGCTGTTAGGCACAGAATGCATCATCCCTACACATGTAGGGAGGGATTTGAGCAAGCTTTAGCTTGCATTTCTATATAAGGGGAAGTGCTTCCCCCTTAGAGAGGGTTCAGATTTTTTAGAGCAAAAAATCTACTCTCTCTCTCTCTCTATATATATATATATATATATTTTTGTGCTTAAAAGTGCTTGAAAGTAGGAATTCTTGGTGGATTTGCAAAGGAACTCTTGATCAAACACCACCATCATTGAGCTAAGATACTTGGGAGCCTTATTTGAGTGACTTTGACCTAATTTTGCCTCAGAAGTGGCTGGCTTTGAAGATTGGGCATCAAGGGTGAGTAATAGCCTCTTTAAAGTTTTATTTTCATTGCTTATTTAGCCACCTTTGCATGCTATTTTAGGCTTAGCTTTCAACTAAAAAAAGTTCTATTTTGAAGTGTTTAAAATGGTTGTTTAAGGCTTTGTTTGAGTTAGGGGTGGTTTACCCCCTTTGGTGGCTTGTTTTGACTTGCTTTGTGCCATCTTTTAAGGCCTTTGAGACCATCTCTTTTTGGCCTTCTCACCACTAAAACTCAGAGGAATTTCAGTGGTGGAAAAGTGGTTTTGAGGTCCCAAATGGGTGGGGGTGGTCCCCCCCCCCCTCTTCTCTTGTTTGCATGTGTTGATGTCCCTCCAAAAGAGAATGTGTTTCTACTTCTTAGAGGCTTTGTTTAGGCTCATTTTTGTGACTTTTCAGACCTATCATAACTCTATTTTTGGCTGTCTTGGTCACCTCTTGCATGCTTCTTATACTTGTAGTGTAATCCTACTTGTAGCCTTGAAAAGTAGCATGTCTTTGTGACTTGAATTGGCTCCATCTCAGCATGTTTTTAACCATTATTTTCCATGTCATAACTCTGATTTGTGTTGGTTTGGTTGCCTCTTGCATGCTCCTTGCACTTTTAGTGCAATTTTGTTCACTAGCCCATTGTATTTGGTGTTTTAGCCTATTGATCTAGCATGTGTATGCTCTACTCCAGCACATTTTTGGCTATGTTTTAGCATGCTTTAGGTCTATTTTGAGTGGTTTTGGTCATGCATGCTTGGCTTTGCATAGCTATAGTATATTTTGCTGTACTAGCCTTGCACTTTGGGACCCCTAGCATGCTATATTTGAGCTATTTACATGATATGGCTTCATTTGATATGTAATTTCAGAGCATAAACTTCAACCGTACTCTCATGTTTATCACTCTTTCATTGTGTTTAAGAGTTGTGCCCTTATGTCTTGTTTGTGAGCTAATACGGGAGCATATCTTTCTTGCCATCTATGTTGCAAGTCTAGCATGTTTTTGCTACCATTTTGACCTGCCTTGGGTCTGTTTTGAGTGCTTAAGGTCATTTGAGCATTGCGACAAAACAAGGGAATAATCGACCTGGAATCGATTAGATGAGCCCACTCGCTGAAGCCGTCGGTGACAAGGGAGATATCTCAAATGAGGGTACTAGTTGCATTATAGTTCCCTAGCACTAAGGACTTTCCAAGAATGTCATCAAAACAAATATAATACTTGATACAAAAACTAAAGGATAATCATTCATGCTTGATCAAATACTTTCCCAAAACAAAACAAAGCTTATATCAAAACATTATAACATAGATTTATTAAAAATACCGCTCACAATAGCTCTTCGGGTGTAGGGCTTAAGGCAAGGATCTAAGACCTAAAAATACATGGCAAAGTCCACTGAATGCAATTCAAGAAGATAATAAGGAATGATCAAAGATGGTTATGCAATGCACTCTTAAAAAAAGCTTCAAATGTGTAAGAAAGATCCCGACATTTCTTTCCAAAACCAAGTCAAGACAAAGCAAAACATGTGTTGGGAGTTAAATCAATGTTTTTTCTTCTTGGAAAAGCATGCTGGGTACAAACTAGGTCTCGGAATGAATGCACAGAGATGAGCTGGGCCAACGTGGCTTAGCTTGGTGCACTCAGGAGGTCCTGGCAGAAGTTCCATACCTCTTGGCCGAGGTGTGGTCTCCTTGGCTGAGATGTCACAAGGTGCTGGCAAAAGGTGTACAGTGGTCGGCCTAGATGTGTAGTGGTCGGCCTAGGTGTGCATGCAAGATAGACTAAGGTACAAGTGATCATGCAAGGTAGGCCAAAGTGAGATACAATGCTTGGCTTAGGTGTGAAGTTTGGGCAAGAGTGGGTCTCGGTGACCACACTTAGGGAAACAGTGAAATCTGGGAATCTAGGTTTCCTCTTGAAGAACATGACGAACATGAATGCAAAAATCATAAGTTCTTATTCAAAATCTAAGATTTCATGATATGAGTTCAAAAACATGGACCTGGGTACCCATACTTGGAGATTTCAAGAAAACAAACACAAAAACATGGAGCTTGATACAAACTTTCGGATCAAAACATGATTTTTCTTCAAGAACACAAGAACACCACTTTCTCTTTCTAAAACAAAACTTTAAATCAATGCATGGCTCATGAATCATGCTAGATCATGCAATGTGATCAGATTAACATAAAGAACAATAATAGTAGATCAAGAATCTAACCTCAAAACATGAATCTGATGGTTCAAGATACAAAAATCAAGCTTGGCAATCTGGTTCTCACTCTAAGAACACCTTCTTCTCCTTCCTAAAGCTTCTCTCTCTACAAGGGAAAGATATGGAAAAATGATATGGGTTTTTTACTTCTAACCTGTCCAATACCCACTTCAGGGACACGTGGCATCATCTGATCAAATCTCCTCAAAAAGGTGCCAGAATGAAAAGACAAGAGTAGGTCAAAGTGTGTATAAAAAGTAAGGTGGCATGGGCACTTTGACAAAGCAATGATCCCAAATCAAGACATAGGCTTCGAACAAGTAAGGTTTCCCCGATCTCGGCTAGGAAGGATAACACTTGGCCTAGATGTGCCACACCTCGGGCTAGGTTGTCCGGGTCAAGGAACAAGATTGCTAGGTGCTGGCTAAGGTGCACAACAAGGCTGAAAGGTTCAAGGATCAAAGATCTCGAATGCCTAGATAATAAACATCTCAGCCTAGATGATACACATCTAGGTGATGTATACCTCAGCCTAGATGATGTACATCTCGGCCAAGATGCCAGGGTGAGGGTTAAGGTCAACTAAAGTGGTTTCAAAATGGTCCTAGGTGTTGATGCTCAACGGCTAGGTGTAAAAGGTTCAAAGGTGTGACCTATGCGTGAGGTAGCAAAGATAGATAGCCTAGGTTAAACACACAGAGCAAGGAACAAAGCATGCATATAACACTTAGGCAAAACACAATAGTACAAAGCAAGTCAAGAACCTTTACTTAGGCAAAATGAATCAAAGTTTGCAGATGCAAGTTTAACAAGGCAAAATCATGTAAATTCATATGAGCATGACTAAGACAAGAATGAGGGTTGTTATAGTCTACCCCCCTTAAAGAAGTTTGGTCCCCAAACTTAAGTTGCCTTGCCCCAAAAACAACTCTGGATGTTGGATTTTCATCTCTTCTTCTATTTCCCATGTAGCATCTTTGCCATAATGCTCCTTCCATTCAATTTTCACCACCGGTATCGACTTATTCCTCAACTGTGTCACTTGTCTATCAATAATTCGTATCGGCTTCTCCTCATAACCCAAATCTTCTTTAACTACAATCCCAAAATGATCAATCACATGCACTGGATCTCAAATATACTTCCTTAACATCAAAACATGAAACACATTGTGGACTTGACTTAATTCCGGTCTTGGCTTAGTGATAATCTCATCAATTACTTTCTTGAAAAAATTATCCTCCATCTGCCTTGTCTTTACTTCCTCAATAATAGTCGGCTCCACTGAAATCATTGCTAAAATCCCCTCATCTCGACAAAGTCGGACATCAATATCTAGGCCTTGCAAATCCCGAAGTATGCTCTTCTGCTCGGTTAGTAAACATGCTAAGCTCCCTATAGATTTTTTGCTCAATGCGTCGGCCACTAAGTTAGCTTTACCTGGGTGATATTGAATTTGCATGTCGTAATCCTTCAACAACTCAAGCCATCTTCTCTGCCTCATATTCAATTCCTTCTGAGTGAACAAGCACTTCAGACTCTTGTGATCTATGAAAACTTGACAAGAAGTTGCATACAAATAATAACGCCAAATTTTCAAAGCAAATACTACGGCCTCTAATTCTAAATCATGGGTAGGATAATTCTTTTCATGAGATTTCAACTGACGAGATGCATATGCTATGACTTTACCCCCTTGCATCAATACACAACGCAAACCCTTATGTGAAGCATCACTAGAAATTTGAAATTCCTCGTTACCTAATGGTAGTACAAGAAATGGTGTTGTGACTAGCCTCGTCTTCAGCTCCTTGAAAGTTGATTCTCTGCCCTCGGTCTATTCATATGTCACTCCCTTCTGAGTCAACTGTGTCAATGGTACTGCAATCCCAAATCTCAAATGTTGATTTTGTTTGTTTGGAGTTTAAAGATTTTTTTCCCCAAATACTTTTTTGTATTTTTTATCATTTAATTGACCAAAAAATAAATGAAACATTTTTTAAGAAAAATTTTTATTATCGAATTACTTACTATTAAAATTTTCGTAAATTAATTTTTAGAAAGCTTACCTTGATCTTGACCTTTTCACCAAATTAATTTTTTCAAAAGTGAAATGGTAGCTTTTCATTAATTTCAATCCAATGTATATAATCAAGAGTTGGGAAATTCTACTATACACACCCACTGCCATATACACCCCTAAGCTATGTTATTGTCTTCCTTAGTTATAATTTTATTTTAATTATGACTTATAAGATTTTGTGTTATGCCTTATGTATTGTTTGGTATAATTTTTTATTTTTATTTTTTTAGTTATGATTTAGAGAGTATGAAGTTATGATATTTTTTTTTTAATTATAAGTTGCATTCGATATACACCTTTTGAGAGGTGTATACCATAGTCATTCCCAAGAAAATTATTTCAAGTATCAACCAAACATCAAAAAAATAAAAAGAAAAAATATTTTTATGCGAAATCAATTTACATAAAATTATTTTCAATGTAAAATATTTTACGTCAAAACAAATAGGACCCTAATTTTAGTGTGTCTAGTGCATATTATTCTCAGGTTGTCAAAGATTCTTTTTTCTTTAACTGGCTTAGCCTTACAGACTTTTTAGAGGCTTCTTCTATAGTTTTGTGTGAATTATTTTTTCAGTACAATGGTGAAGAATTTTGTGTGAAATATGAATTTGAGAAAAGATTTATGAAAAGAAAGAAAATAAAAATTAAAAAAAGTATACAAATAGCTATTAAAATTTTATTATCTCTATCTACAATTTTTTATTCAAATTTGTGATCTAGTATACATTAGATTAGTCTTCTTAATGTCTTTTGAACATGTGTCTTGATTTCTATTCTCTATATAGATATATTTCTAATAAGTGTCAAGTCCATATTTTCCTGATTTTTATTTTACCATAATTTTTGTGTGTTTATTTTATTTATTTTACTTTTATTGCTTGGATGAGATTATTGCTAACAACAAAATGCAGACTAAAGCATGATAATCTTACTTTTTTAAAAAAAAATAATAATAAAAAAATAATAAAAAATAAAAATTTATAGTCTTTCAGAATGGACAAAGTCTTCGTACCTCATAATCATCCAATGCAGCACACCTTTTTGAATTGTTTTTCCCAAAACACATCAGTCCAACTGATAATCGTTATTTTTTTATTTTATTTTATTTTATTTTAAGGACTAAACATCACATTATATTAAATAAAAGATTTAATTACACCAGTTGCCAACACATGCCCTGGTTGGATTACATTTCTGTCTACCTTAATAATACAAACATAATCTCAAAAGGAATATTTACCAATAAATCCTATCTCACAAATAGTTTTATCGATTGGTCCTAAGGTTATTTCTATTGTTCTGATTAGTCTTATTAGTGGGGAAATATCTTACCAGTTGATCCTATTTCCTTTGTTTAGTAACATTGAGTGGTCAATTATACCCTTCCGTGCGTGTGTCATGTGACATACATCATTCTAAGGCAAAAAACATAAAAGCCTTAGTGTACTTTGTTGATGTTTGGCACCCATTGTGCGTGTCACGTGACATACATCATTCCAAGACAAAAAGCATAAAGAGCCTTAGTGTACTTTGTTGATGTGTGACACCCATTGTGCGTGTCACGTGATACACCCTCATAAAGAGTCTTGGTGTACTTTGTTGATGTGTGGCACCCATTGTGTGTGTCCCATGACACACCCTCATAAAGAGCATGCATCTAATAACATCTAAATGAGGACATTAAGGTCCCTCAAAATATCCAAAGACTAAGCGGTTTATTAAAAAAAAATTAGAACCAATTGATTCATAAGTTTAACATTTGGGATTTATTTGTAAATCTCCCTAATCAAAAACCTTACTATAATATCTAATATCATTAATAAGAATAGCTATCTGCCATTCCGAATCTTTTCCTTGTTGCTGGAGCATACGAACCAAAACTTGGCAATCTGTTTGAACAGTAATTCATTTTAACCCATTGTCCTGTGCCCAACAAATAACTACCAAACATGCCTTCCTATGAAGCACGGATATTTCAAAAAGGGAGACGTATCCGTATCGGATACTTATCGGATACCGATACTCCTTAGATACTCGCGGATACGTATCGGATACTTCTTAAAAGTATCGGATACTTCTTAATTGATTTTTTATTAATTTTAAAGTATCAGATACTTAATTTTGAAGTATCGGATACTCAAAGTTACATAGTACTTGTAATATTTTGTTTAGTTCTTTGATAAGAGGAATATAGTGAGAGTTAAAGTAATAAAATTTGTCAAATTGATATATCCTTATTGTCTCTCACTTTTCTCTTGCTTTCTCACTCTCTCACGTTTTTTCTCTCTGCACTCATTCTTTTTTGGTGTTGGCATGTAAGGATGATGTTTAATTTGCATTTGCTTTTACTTTTAGTTTTGGATGTTTTATGATTGTTTGAAGACTTTTAGGTTAATAGGAATCCCTCTCTTTATTTATTAATTTACTTTAATTTTTATTTTCATGTATATTACATTATTAAAATTACAAAAATATTTTTTTACGAATGTATTCCCGCTGTGCATGTATCATACTTTTTCAAATTTTGACGTATCGCCATATCCATATCCCCATATTGTCATATTCGTATCCATATCTGTATCCATACTTCCTAGGTTATCATTGATGACTTAAAAAAGTATATTTGCTGAAATTTTTATTTAAGAATGGTTTTTTGATTTTAGCTAAGGTCCTGTGATATTCACTGATGAAAGGGAACAAGTTGAAACTATTGACCTTGAAAACTCTTAATTTTATAAGAATCTTTCTTCTTTATCAAGTTGTCTTTTGTTTTAGGTTTTATTTTTATGCATACTGCATTACTAAAAATTATAAAAATAATATTTTTTACGAATGTATCCCTGCCGTACCCGTATCCTAATTTTTCAAATTTTGTCGTATCGCCGTATCCGTATCGTATCGTATCCGTATCCCGTATCTGTGTCCGTGCTTCCTAGATGCCTTCGCTTCTGCCGTTAGTGGACTCTGAAGAGGATTCAATGCAACCGCATTTTGATATATTATTTGATTCCTACTGTCTATGCAAAGCCAAGCGATCCCTGCACCACTGTAAGGCGATTTCCATGCTCCATCAATGATAATCTTCAAGGATTGAGGCTCTCCAATGTGATCCTGTGTTCGCTGCAAAATACACAAAGCTTGTTGTTCACTCCCACTAGCAACATTATTGTCATTATGGCTAATGGAGTCTGATATTCATTAGAAATAGCCAACGTGAAAAATTGCTTTGCTTCTTCAATTGTTTCATTGATAGTCTTAGGATGTTGATGAAATACAAAACTGTTCCTTTATAACCATAAAGCCCAAAGAATAGCCATTGATTGTGTTGAATATTGGCTACAGATTCTGGCCATGTGATGGAAAGTGGCAGCCAGCTACATGGTGGGGAAGCCATGAGGCCATGTGAGTTGGCCATGAGGCCACGAGAAGCCATGTGAAGCATCAATCTGGAAAGCCACTGAAAGCACAACAATGGGCTGGCAGCCAACTCATTTCAAAGACTTTCTCTTGCATTTGTAATCTCTATATATAGAGAAGCTAAGGAGAGTTGAGAGGTACAGCTGAGATAACAAAGAGGTGTGAGCTTAGAGAGCAAAGAGAGAGAGAGAATTATAGAGAGTGTTGTAATTCTTACCATTTTGTTCAATATAGTGAATCTGCTGCCCGTGGACGTAGGCGACATGCCAAACCACGTTAAATCTTGTGTGTTATTGCTTGTTTGAGTTCCCTGGTGTGCCCCCGATCCGCAACAATTGGTATCAGAGCTCGGGTTGTGAAAAATCGAATTTTTCCCGAAAGTGCCCAGATTTCGAAGTGCTCAAAATCCACTTTTGACCATACCAGGAGGAAGAACTCCCCGAGAGGAGTCCAGAACAGCAAAAACAGAGCCCAGAGGAGCTTTGACGCGCCGTCACGCGCCAGGAGAAAATTGCGCGTGAAACCCACGCGCCACACGCGCCCCACGCGCCGCTCAGTGAAGAAGACGACCTAGTCAGCCGACACGTCAGCCACGTGTCAGCCACGTGTCCTGCCCAGTCAGCCTGAGCCGCGTTGACCGAGCCGGAGCCTCGTTGACCGCGCCGCCTGCGCTGCCGTTGACCGCGCCGCCTGCGCCGTTGACTGAGCCGTTGACCAGCCGTTGACGGGAGAAAGTATCCGGTGCATCTCAGCGCACCAGATTCTGCAGATCTGACCCGTCCAAAGTATTTTTGCCAGATCGGAGCCATTCGGAGTCCGTTTTTGACGATCCAATAGTGCTTCCCAACTATTTGGAGTATTCCGGACACATCTGTACGGTCAGTTTTTTGAATTGAAGTTTCTAAAAAATGGCAGAATCTAGATCAACCGAGTCCGTAAGTAATTCAGCCAGTACAAGCACTTCTAGGCATTGGACCCCGGTGTCCCATGCCAAGTTCGGGGTAGAGAAGTTCGATGGAAGCAGCAACTTCGGCATGTGGAGATGCGAAGTTAAGGATATGCTTGTCCAAATGAACCTGCACTTCACTCTGGGAGACAAACCAGATGACCTGGACGAGATAGAATGGGAGAGGGTGAATCTCCTGGCCTGTAGTTCCATCCGACTTTGCCTTGCAAAAGAGGAGAAGTATGCCTTTACAGAATATGATATTGCGAAGAAGCTTTGGAAGGCGCTGGAAGATAAGTTCATGACAAAGAGCATTGAGAACCGGCTCTACTTGAGGAAGAGGTTGTTTCGTTTCGACTACATTAAAGGTATTTCGATGAACGAACACCTAAATAACTTCAACAAAATTATTACGGATTTGAAGAATTTGGATGATCAAGTTGGTGATGAAGACAAAGCACTGTTATTGTTAAATTCCTTGCCTGACTCGTATGATCATCTCACTACTACTTCACTGTACGGTAAAGAGAAGATCAAGTATATTGATGTTGCAAACGCCTTGGTGAACATTGAGTTCAGAAGGAAAGATAAGTCTGCAAACAGGGACTCAACATCCGAGGCATTAACAGTCAGAGGCAGAACAAATAACAGAAGAAATACAGGGCGAGGAAAGTCTCGCTCAAAATCCAGGGGGAAACCTTCAGACAAAAGACGTCTTGCAAAAGACGAGTGTGCGGCTTGTCGCCAGAAGGGGCATTGGGCAAAAGATTGTCCAAATAAAGACAAGACAGAAGAGAAGGTGAATATTGCACGAGATAGAGATAATGATGAAGGAGGAGCCTTCACAGTTTCATCATATGGCCAGTCAGATGAATGGATAATAGATTCCGGATGTTCATTCCATATGTGTCCTAACAAGCAGTGGTTCTCGAGCTTACGAGAGTTCGATGGAGGAGTTGTGCTGATGGGCAACGACCAAGCTTGCCAGACAAAGGGGATTGGAACAATTAAACTGAAGAGCCATGATGGAACAATCAGAATTCTTGAAGATGTACGGTATGTACCAGATCTAACCAAGAATCTCATCTCAGTGGGAGTTTTAGACTCCAAAGGTTACAGAATAACCATGGAAGGTGGAGTCCTTAAAGTTATTCGAGGAGCATTGGTTGCAATGAAGGGTACTCGACAGGGAAATTTATATTTCCTAGATGGCTCTACAGTCACAGGGAGAGTGGCTGTCTCCACCAGTTCCAGCTCAGAAGATGATGCATCAGACACTTCCAAACTTTGGTACATGCGCCTAGGGCATGTCGGTGAGAAGGCTTTACAAGGGTTGGTAAAGCAAGGCCTGTTGAAAGGCGCCAAGACGGGGAAGCTTGAGTTCTGCGAGCATTGTGCATTGGGCAAGCAAACAAGAATCAAGTTTGGTACTGTAATTCACCGTACCAAAGGGATTCTAGCCTACGTCCATACCGACGTATGGGGTCCTTCCAAGAATGCTTCGTTGGGAGGTAAACACTACTTTGTGTCGTTCATTGATGATTTCTCTAGAAGAGTTTGGATTTATACAATGAAACACAAAGATGAAGTCTTAGACATCTTTCTTACGTGGAAGAAGATGATTGAGACCCAGACAGGCAGACGGATCAAGAAGCTCAGATCTGACAATGGTGGAGAATATACATCAGATCCCTTCTTTGAGGTTTGCCAGAATGCAGGGATAGTGAGACATTTCACAGTTCCTAGAACACCGCAGCAGAATGGAGTTGCCGAACGCATGAACCGCACTTTGGTGGAGAAAGTCCGGTGTATGCTGTCACAGTCTGGATTGAGCAAGGCATTTTGGGGCGAGGCATTGAACTATGCTCGTCATCTTGTCAACAGACTACCTACTGCAGCATTAGATGGGAAGACTCCCATGGAGGTATAGTCAGGAGTCCCAGTTACTGATTATGATCAGTTACGTATCTTTGGATGTCCAGCATATTTCATGTTACAGAATCTAAGTTGGATCCAAGAGCCAAGAAAGCCATCTTCTTGGGCTTCGGTGACGGTGTCAACGGATACAGACTGTGGTGCCCTGAATCAAAGAAAGTTCTCATCAGAAGAGACGTTACCTTTGATGAGTCTGCAATGCTGAAGCAACAAGATCCGCAACAGAATGAGGAAGCATTGAAGAAGTCAGTGCAGGTGGAGTTTGAGACTCCAGCAAAAACTAGTCAGCCAATCAACCATCCTGAAGAAGTCTCAGAGGATAGCTCTGAAGAGAGTTCAGATGAAAATGAAGATCCAGAGGCTCCGCATCAATCAGAACCCATTGCAATCAGGAAAGGAAAAAGGGTTACTAAGAAACCCAGTTGGATGACCGATATGGTAGCCTATGCACTTCCAATCATTGAAGACAATATTCCTTGCACTTTCAAAGAAGCCGTGCATAATGTAGAAAGTGTCAAATGGAAGGAGGCTATGGATGAAGAGATCGGGTCACTTCACAAGAACCAGACTTGGGAGTTGGTGCAACTTCCAAAAGGCAAGAAAGCAATTGGGTGTAAGTGGGTTTACACCAAGAAGGAAGGCATTCCAAGAAGAGACAACATCAGATTCAAAGCTAGATTGGTAGCTAAAGGCTATGCTCAGAAGGAAGGAATAGACTACAATGAGGTATTCTCACCTGTTGTGAAGCACACGTCTATTCGCATCTTGTTAGCTTTGGTTGCACAGTTTGATCTCGAGCTCGCCCAACTCGACGTCAAAACTGCCTTCTTACATGGAGATCTTGAAGAGGAGATATACATCTCCCAGCCAGATGGTTTCAAAATTGCTGGAAAAGAGAATTGGGCCTGTAAGCTCAACAAATCGTTGTACGGATTGAAGCAATCCCCGAGACAGTGGTACAAGCGATTTGATCGGTTCAGTGGTTCTCGAGCTTACGAGAGTTCGATGGAGGAGTTGTGCTGATGGGCAACGACCAAGCTTGCCAGACAAAGGGGATTGGAACAATTAAACTGAAGAGCCATGATGGAACAATCAGAATTCTTGAAGATGTACGGTATGTACCAGATCTAACCAAGAATCTCATCTCAGTGGGAGTTTTAGACTCCAAAGGTTACAGAGTAACCATGGAAGGTCATGTGAAAGGGGTGATCCTCATGTCAACAATGGAAGGCCACCAACCATGTCGGGAAGACTCCCATGGAGGTATGGTCAGGAGTCCCAGTTACTGATTATGACCAGTTACGTATCTTTGGATGTCCAGCATATTTTCATGTTACAGAAACTAAGTTGGATCCAAGAGCCAAGAAAGCCATCTTATTGGGCTTCGGTGACGGTGTCAAGGGATACAGACTGTGGTGCCCTGAATCAAAAAAAGTTCTCATCAGAAGAGACGTTACCTTTAATGAGTCTGTAATGCTGAAGCAATCAGATCCTCAACAGAATGAGGAAGCATTGAAGAAGTCAGTGCAGGTGGAGTTTGAGACTCCAACAAAGACTAGTCAGCCAATCAACCATCCTGAAGAAGTCTCAGAGGATAGCTCTGAAGAGAGTTCAGATGAAAATGAAGATCCAGAGGCTCCCATTGTTTGGACTTGGTCAACATCTCTCGGAACTGAGCACCTTCGGGTGTATGGCAGCGTTGATCGATCACTATGTTGGATAAGAGAATCCTCGCCAAGGTGGAGATTTGTTGAATATTGGCTACAGATTCTGGCCATGTGATGGAAAGTGGCAGCCAGCTACATGGTGGGGAAGCCATGAGGCCATGTGAGTTGGCCATGAGGCCATGAGAAGCCAGCCACCGAAAGCACAACAATGGGCATGGAATGGGCTGGCAGCCAGCTCATTTCAAAGACTTTCTCTTGCATTTGTAATCTCTATATATAGAGAAGCTAAGGAGAGTTGAGAGGTACAGCTGAGATAACAGAGAGGTGTGAGCTTAGAGAGCAAAGGGAGAGAGAGAATTACAGAGAGTGTTGTAATTCTTACCATTTTGTTCAATATAGTGAATCCGCTGCCCGTGGACGTAGGCGACATGCCGAACCACGTTAAATCTTGTGTGTTATTGCTTGTTTGAGTTCCCTGGTGTGCTCCCGATCCGCAACAGATTGAAGAATAATTTTTTCATCCTTGACCTGATCCACCCAATCCTTGAACCACCTAAAAAAAGATATAGGTGATCCTATGCTAAAATCTAGTCCCAACATGGATCCCCTCCATACCCTTTGTGAAAAACAACAATCGAAAAACACATGTTCAAGGGTTTCATTGTTGTTGTTACAACAAGCACAAACATATCGACTTCCATGCCTCGCCTTCTTAACTCCCACTGTACTGAAAGGATTCTATGGAGACACTTCCAAATAAATAAAGCCCATTTAGAAGGCAACCTTAATTGCCACAACTTTTTCCACACCAATTGATCAGGATCTGTCTGTCCAAACATCAGGTAATATCTAATCAATGCTTGTTTGTACCCAGACTTAACCGAATATTCCCCGCTCTTAAGAGGACTCCAAATTATTTTATCCTCACAAAGATATGTCAGAATATGAATTGTGAGAATGTGTTTAATACAATCTTCAAGGAAAAAAAGTATAACCAGAGATTCTTTCCAACATTTCTGCTCATTATCTATAGAGTGCTCTGCTGTCATTCTAGGCAATAGCCTATTGATATCCCTTCCCTTCAATGGATTAGATACCACCAGTATCCATTGATCCTCAAAAGGCATAATCTGTTTACCATTCCCCACAACCCAATGGATGCCCAAATTTAGGAGATCCCTACCCCACAAAAGACTACTCCATCCTCACGAAGCATTGTTGGCCTTCTTAGCAAGCAAAAAGGATTGACTAGGGCAATATTTTCCTAATCGAACTTGAGATAGCAACATATTCGAATTAGACAGCAGTCTCTATGCTTGTTTAGCTAGTAAAGCTTGATTAAAACACCTAAGATCTCTAAACTCCAATCCACCCCATTATTTTGGTAAACACACATGGGTCCACTTCTTCCAACTAACACCTTTGTCCCGGTTTGAATTCCATAAGAAATTCCTAATAATGCCTGTCAACTTTTCCAAAAAAGAAACCGGCATTAAATAAACTGGAATAGAATTAAAAAAATCTTCCCCCTTCCAGCAAAGTTCAACAATTCACATTTCCATCCTTTTAACTTACCCCGAGTTTTGTCAAGAATAGTATTAAAAATTTCCCCTTTCAATCTACTAGAAAAACCCAGATTTGTGCCAACATAAATACCTGGTTTATCCACTTTTTTAACACCCAACATGACCTCCAGCTTGCATTGATGGATAAATTTGGGCTGGAATAAAGTTCCGATTTTTGGAAATTAATGAGCAAACCTGATTGCGAACAAAAAGCACTCAAAAACCATTTTAGACACCAAACTTCCGACATTTCAAAATTTTGAAGAATGAAACAATCCTCAGCAAATAACAAGTGGGATATAGGGGGGATTTCTTGCTAATGGCAATGTCCCTACAAATACCTTGATTTGACAGATGCTCAAAACTGATAATCCTTGCATAACCAACAAAATTAGATAGGGTGATAGTGGGTCACCCTGTCTTAGACCAACATTCGAATGGAAAAATTCAGATTGAGTCCCATTAAACAAAACCGAAAAAGAGACCGTTGAAATACATTGTGAAACCAGCTGCACCCATTTCTGAGGAAACCCCAATTCACCCATAATTGCTACCAAAAAATCCCAACTAACTCTATCATAGGCTTTATTCATATCCAATTTCAATCCAAAAACAACATTCCTTCCTATCCTTTTTTCCCTAATAAATTCCGCAAGCTCATGTGCTAAAAGAATATTATCTGAAATTAACCGTCCCTTCAAAAACGCACTTTGATTGACTGAAATCACCTCTGGCAATATCTCTCTTAACCTATTAGCCAACACTTTAGCTCCTATTTTATACAAAACATCACAAAGACTAATTGGTCGATAATGATTTACTGTAAGGGGACTCTTCTTTATAGGGATTATGCATATAAGAGTAGCATTGATGTTCTTAAGCAAGTACCCCGAATTGAGAAAGCTGAGCACGGAATCACTAACCAACTTGCCCACCTCTACCCAATATTTTTGATAAAAACTCGCAACAAAGGTCCTGTTTGGTGTAGCTGTTAAAACAGATTATAAATTATAACTTAGCAGATTATAAATTATGACTTTAATCAGAAGATGTTAATCTGTTTGGTGTAACTGTTAGATTATAATTTATAGATTTAAGTTGCTGACTAGTGTTTGTTAAATAAGCTGTGAAATAGTTTTTTCAATTAACTTTTAATTTTTATTATTTACTATTTGTCTGCATTTCTCATAAAAAATAATAATAATATTCTATATTCCATTTGGGTCTTTTTCTATTTTTAAAAAAATAAAAAATAAAAAAACCTAAGAGTATAACCGTGAATTAATATGTCAACAGCAGAAACTGATAATCAGAAGCAAGGGTGAGCAGCTTCTCAGAATCAGTTTTTTTGACTTAAAAAAATTGTTAGAATCAGAAGTTGTTTGAAATAAGTTTAACCAAACAGTCCAAAATAACATTTTAAAAGCCAGAAACCATAAGTTGGCTCAAAAAAACCTACCAAACACTCCCAAAGTCATCCGAACCTGGCGCCTTAAACTTACCCATTTGAAACACAGCCTGACAAATTTCCTCCAGTGTAAAAGGCTTTTCTAACATATCAACATGTGCAGAACTAATTTACATTTCACAGCATTTAGAATATTAAGTGGTTAGGAAAAGCACCTGTATCCGAAGAGCCATCTTCTACACTCACACACAAGAATAATTTGCAAGGTGCCTGAAAAATCTCTATGAATAAACACAATACAAAATATATATATAGTCAAGCAGATCTACAGCTTAGTTCAAAAAAAAGAAAAGAAAAAAGGCAGATCTACAGCTCATACTTAAGCTTGCCCCAACATATATAGACACTGATAGGAAGAGTTTGTCACTGCTATCAAACCAATAAGTCTTAATAGTTAGACTTAATTCTTATCAAATCTTATTAAAAATAAGTTTTAGTAAAATCATTGTTAAAAATATTTTTTTGCGACGATTTTTGACATATATCGCTAAAAATTAATAATTAATGACTTTTTTTTATCTCGATTTTAATAACTTGTTACTAAAACTTACAATTAGTGATATTTTTCTGTGATGAATTTTTCAACTGTCATTGAAAGTTGAAAATTAATTACTTATTTTGTGATATTTTTTTAAACTGTCACCAAAATTATAATTAGTAACATTTTTTGTGATAAAATTTGTAAGCTATTGCTGAAAACTAACAATTAATTATATTTTTTAATAGTGTTTGATAAAACAATGTCATTAATTATTATGGACCTATTGGATTTACACGTAAGTCCCTTTAAACACAATGAATGTATGAACTTAACCATCTCATATGTTATGCACCTATTCGTTTCGCAATGGGCTTTTTACTATCATTTCACTTTTTCTTTTTTAGAAGTTAAAAAATTTCAAATTAAAATAATCAAAAAATTAAAAAAATTAAATAAAAAATTTATTGCCAAACGACAACTATGAATGGTTACAATGAATGGAATGTTGAAAGAGAATTGCTTTGAATATTTTATGAATATTTGCTTTGAAATATTGCCTTCCGTTAAGAAATTTGAAAAAATGATCTCTATGCATTATGATTATAATTTTATGAGTAAATTTAGAAATTAATACGTTATTAAAAAATTTACATATTATTAAGCCAATCTCGTGCATAGCACAATTTACCACTAGTAGTTACAATGAATGGAATGTTGAAAGAGAATTGTATTTCCCCAGTCAGAACCTATGGTTTTGTCATTAGAAGAGCAAAAGTTTCTGATTACCTCCGGAACAGAGTAGGCCCATTCTGTTATTGGCTCATTGCTTGAGCAGTTGTGGCTGTTATTATGCATAAGGTAGTTGTACCTTTATGTGGCAACAGTTACTCCTGTTCTGGCAACATCCAAAAAGTCAACCTTTTTTAAAAGTACTATTCAAAAAAAAAAAAAAATCTCAATAGCGTTCAAAAGTTGAATTAGCTCCTACAAAATTAATTTGACTAATTATTCTTTCAAAATGTCCAGAAGCACAACTTGTCTCCTAATTTAAAAATATAAATAAATTTTAAAAAGGTGTTCATGTTCAACCTTGAAAGATGTTTTGTTTGAATTGATTTTACGTTTAAATATTTTCCGAAGCGTAATATAAAATTTGTATATTTTAAACATATTTGCAAATTGTCAAAAGCGGTCAAAAAAACGTGTGTAAAACTTCATGAATGGTGGAAAACGTGTAAACGTCAAAGATGAAAGAGAAGCACAAAAAGATGATGAACAAGAATAATATGATTTGACAACAAGTTTTTCAAAACCGTTAAAAGAACTGTTTTTAAGTTTGTTTTTGGTTCTTCAGGAAACGATCGATCTCTGAGAAGCATTTTGGGATTTGTAATTAGGGTTTTTGAGATTTTCTTTTTCGATTTGCGATTCGTACAGACGCTTCAATGGATGCTTCTCGTTCTCAGATTCAGTCATTCGGTCATACAGAGATTAATTGGGACAAGTAGGTTTTCTCTTCCCTTTTCACCAGTTTCTACATTATTGTGTTATTCAATAAATCCGATAGTAATTCTGGTTATTGGGGGATTTATATGTGCTTCTTCTTTTGCATTTGCTCATTTACTTCATTTCAATTTAATCTTCTTTATCTGTTGATTATCAGTATAAAAATGTTGTTGATAGTGATCTGAGTTTTTAAATTTTTTATTTATTTATTTATAGCAAGTGTGTTAATGATAATTATCGAGAGACCAGAATTAATTCACAGGGAGTTGTTTGAGTTTGTGTTTCTATAAATGACTTTTTTTTCTAGAGACGACCTTTTATCCTTGCCAGCATTTCCTTTTCTTTTTAAGGGACAAAAAATCAGGTGATGCCATCACATCACATGTACATAAAAATTGTAATTAAGAGCATTTCCAATCTTTAATCATTTTTTTTCTTCAAATTTGAATTTGATGAAAAAGTGCTCAAAATCATATCCAATTCTTTCATCAAATGTTTATCAAATCAAGGGAGAAACATTTTTTCATCAACTTGAGAATTCATCAAATCCTTCAACAAACTTGAATTTGACGAAAATTTAAAAATATAAAGCATTGGAGATGATTTTTTTATATTATAAAATTTGATGAAAAGTGAAATTTGGGATAATAGGGGGGAATCTTTAAAAAGATTTTGATGAAAATTTGATGAAGAGTTGGAGTAGTTATCAAATTAGATGAAAAAAGCAGTGAAGGTTTGCAGATGCTCTTAGTCCCCCATGATTTCTGTCATGCCTGTTTTTTTGTTGTTGTCATTTTTGCCATTGTTGGTTTACTCTTATTTAAATTTTCTTTTCAAAGAGATTTCCTGCTCTTTTCTTAAGCTCTCTTGTACATGGACTCTTTTTTTTTTTTTTTTGCATAACTAACCTATCCTGCAGGCTTGAAAAAACTAAGTTTTTTGTCGTAGGAGCTGGGATATTTACTGGGGTTACAGTAGCTCTGTATCCTGTTTCTCTCATAAAGACCAGGTTACAGGTTGCTTCCAAGGATGCTGGTGAGAGGGGTGCATTTTCTATTATCAGAGGCATATTGAGAACTGATGGAATTCCTGGATTATACAGAGGTTTTGGCACAGTCGTCACTGGTGCCATTCCTACTAGGATTATATTCCTTACTGCTTTAGAGACCACAAAAGCAGCTACTTTCAGGTTGGTTGAGCCATTCAAATTGTCCAAACCGACACAGGCAGCCATAGCAAATGGAGTTGCCGGCATGGCAGCAGCAGTTTGTTCTCAGGCCGTATTTGTTCCGATTGATGTGGTACGTCAACCATGTTCTTATTTGAGATTTATTTTTTATCTTTCGTATAATGTGAAAGTTATCATCTGTTGGGTGTGGTGTGTAAATAAAGAAAATGAAACACAAAAGGGTGCAATAGAATTTTTAAATTTTTTTAGGCATAACAACATTTAGTTCAAGTTCTCATCGGCTTCCTACTGAGAATTTTCATGTCATACTTGGAAGGCAGATATCTGTATTTTGGAAATTCCTTTCACTTGAAGTGATTTACACTTATTTTCTTCCCAATTTCACTATAAGTTGTGGTCTAAGTTGAATTAACTCCAAAATTGGACAATTTTCAATGGGAAAGAGCATCTTTATATTGGAATGCATTTTTTAACATTTTGTTCCTTCTTGATACTAAGTCATTGGGCACTTTTTATTTTACTTTTGGTGTATTATTGTTTCTGCTTAAGAACATTTATGGATGCTACAATCTCCATTTTGATCAGGTTAGCCAAAAATTGATGGTGCAAGGATACTCAGGCCATGCGACCTATAATGGGGGACTAGATGTTCCTCGCAAGGTTTTGAAGGTGGATGGCATTCGGGGACTATACAGGGGGTTTGGTCTATCAGTCATGACTTATTCCCCATCTAGTGCTGTATGGTGGGCAAGTTATGGTTCAAGCCTGTAACAAGCCCGCGGGGGACCTCGCTACAGCTCGGACTCGACTTTGTGTCAGTCACGGTTCCTAATCTAAACCAAAGAGTCCAAATCTGGCAAATCGTTTTGAGAAATAGATTTTTGAAAAAGTAGTGCCAAACATGGACTGCTTTGCCAGATACAGAGTCGCCACCTAAATATTTTATTTTGGGAAATTTAGGAAACCCTGACTCGGTGCCAAAAGGCCACGTGTCCGTCATCACCAAAGTTGCCTCGGCTCGGGAACTTGGGTACGATTGGGGAAGGTCACTTCGTGAGCACCCCCGCTCGCCCGGTCATAGACCGGCCTCTACTAACCATGATATCAATTTTTGGAAAACATTGTGAGTTCTTATTCCGGTTATTAGCCTAGGTTACTATGCGATGCTCACAACATATAAATATAGACTGGGTCGCCCAAATTTGAATGAAACATTTCATGCTTGTTTTTTGAAAATGGTTTGCTACCCGCAGGTAGGCTTGAAACATTTTGATGATTCATTCCAATTCAGATAACCCAACCTTCACCCACAGGCATTCAGGCAGATATATCACATAAGCATATAGCCTCATGGTAAGCATGCTATCATGGCATTCACTCACACGGTAGTGCCTCCACTAAAGCATAAAAACTTACCGAGTACTCCAAGCCAAAAACAGAAACTACATTAGAAATCATGCATGATCCTAAGTATCAAAAATGCTTAATGCAACACATGCCAAAATGCAACTATAGTAGCTCGCTATTCTAAGATGGCATATGAAATGCTACAACTAACAGTATCAACTTGGAATTGAAAGTAAATGCAGTTAGCTATGATGCGCCGAGCCCGATGCATGCAATACAATGAGAGATGCAAACATGCTGTCAATATGTATGCTAATTTAAACATGCCCTAATCTAACCATCATAAGCAGGTAAATAAAAGGGAGAAAGACGTGGGTGGAGAGACATAACATCACACTCACCCACACTCTATTACAGTTGTGCCCTCACTCGGTGGGTCAAATAAATAATACAGTCCAAATATACAGTCCCCAATAAAAGAATATTACAGTCCAAAATATTACAAAATTCTAATTAATTAATGAATTAACTATGAAGAGCAAAATAAAACTGGCATGCAAGCCAGGGACTGTCTTGCTTCTGATGGATGATGCATGTCCGGATTGTCTTGGCGCGGAAATCCACCGGAATGCCCCAATTAGCCTCTGTTTACACCGTTCTTGAAATGCGTGCCAAGCCCCAAAAGGTTGCTGATTCCTGGTTTTGCTGCAACAGAGGAGGAAAGGGCATAGCAATGTATTTGCACAGATATATGCATGTCTCGATCCTCGTGCCACAAATCACGCATACCGAAGCATGATGGTCGAGGAGTCGAAATGCACAACTCAATATAGGATGAATGCACATGAAAACTACAGCTAAAACCTAACTCCTCATGGATAATCCGGAGTGTCGGTGACTGGGGAATTGAGACAATTCCGTCACTCGGAGTACGAAATGTACCTCGTTTCCCGTGCCCGGCTAACTCCTATCCGAACACGATGCAATATGCATGATATGCATGAAATGCAACTAAGATATAATCCTAACATACTCAATGTTATGGAAAAATGCCTCGGAATGCGTGCACGCAGGCACGCAAACCGAGAAAATGCACGAATGCAATGAAAATGATATGCCTTCGAATGGCGACACCCCGAGTAAATCTCGAAAATGCGCAGAGGCACGCAAACCGAGCGGAATGGTCTGAGTCTCACGCAGGCACGCAAACGAGGATGATATGTGTCTCGAAATGCGTGCAAGCACGCAAACCGAGCGATGATATGTGTCTCGAAGTACGTGCACCACACCGAGGCATGATTGCGAATACGTGCACGGCACGCACCGAGGCAATGAATGTGTCTCGAAGCTCGTGCACCGGCACGCAAACCGAGGCATGATATTGTTTCTCGAAGTACGTAACGCGGGACGCAACCGAGGCAATGATATGTGTCTCGAAATCGTGCCCGCGGCACGCAAACCGAGGCAATGATACGATTGTGATGAAATGACATGGAAAGACAAATGGGCTTATACCAACATGAGAGAGCCCTCGCCACACTCACATCGGATGCCGGTGGCAGAAAATGAAGTGCCTCGAAATGCGTGCACACGGGCACGCAAACCGAGACATGCTAAAATGTGATGAAATATGGCAAAAGTGATATGCAAGCATACTAATGGAATTTCAGCACTAAAATATGGGGGAAATAGTCCCGAAATGAAGCGAAATACATGAAATGCAAGAAAATGTCCCGAAATGCACATTAGGCACCCGAAATGGCCTATAGCTAATAACCAAACATGCACAATTTGGACATGCAATGCAAAGACAGAAGCTGAAAGTTCCAAAAGATGCACTTTCACAGTTATTAAACATGGCCAAACAGCAAGTATAAGTAAGGAAAATAGCATGCAAGAATAGGGGCCAAAAAGAGGGGTAATGAAGCAAGTGGTATAAGAAAAACTCAAACTGAAAAATTTCCTTCTACAACACTGAAGATGGACCAAAAATATGAACATTTACAGTATATGGCAGACCTCAAATCAGTATATAAACATGCTAAAATGTGATGCAAAACAAGGCTCAAAAGGTGCTATAACATGAAGTATATAAAATATTCACCAAACAGAAAAAAAGTGTGAAGAAACATGAAGTATAGGCCAAAATAAGCCACTTTAGTCCGGACACAAGAGCCAAAAACAAAGCAAAGAGGCTATCAATTTATGCAAAATGGGCCAAATTAGGGGATATAAACTACAAGTGACACATGGAAACACCAAACAATGTTAAGCCCTTCTCCAATGTTGAAGAGGGGCTCAAAATAAGCCTTATATCAGTTTTAAACATGCTCAAAAACAGATTGCTCATGGGCAAAAAGATAGCATGCAAAATCATGACATACAAGTGATCAATGAAAGCAAGTATATTATGGAGGGCTCAAACAAGGTTGAGCCCTTAATGAGAAGTGAAGATGAGCTCAAAATATGGCCCTTTTCAGTTAGGGCCGGAGCTTGAAACCAAAAAGAAGTGGGGTTTAGAAATAGATCAAGAAAAAGGTTCAAAAGGTTAAAAGTGTAACCTACCCTTGAAGATTCAAGCTTTGTTGCTTCTTGGCGATGGATTTGCAGCTTCTTTTGCCTTCTAGAAACCTTCCTTTGCTGCGGAGGTGAGGTGGTGGTGGTAGAGCGGTGGTGTAGAAGAATGAAGGTTAGGGACTTAGGTTTTTTTGAAGAATGAGAGGGAAGAAGATGGAGTTGGCTATGGAGCTTTGAAGGAGAGTTTTTCTAACCTTACAAAAGAAGGCCACCAGCTGGTTAAAGGGTTCAAAATGTGGGTGTAAAGGTGGGGGAGAAGGAGGGTAAAACTCCCCCACAAAATATCCCCGGATACAGAAAATATCTGGGGGACATTGCCCCCACAGCTGTAAAGTGGGCACAGTGCAAAGAACACGGCCGCCCATTACTTTTGCTGGAGGTGGCCGGCCGGCCACACCCCTAGCCGGCCGGCTAGGGGTCCAAGGGTCAAGGTGATTTTCTGGCCGGCCAGCTATTGGAGAGGTACCTCTATATGTGTACAACACAACCTGTAGTTGAAATTCAAGAAAGTGGGCCCAAGGGGTTCAACAATGGCTCGGAAAAGAGGGGTCAAAAGGGTCCAAGTTGACTTACTGGCCGCATGAACCTTTTAGGGCTCTCAGGTGTGTACATCACAGATATTGGTTCAAAAGTTCAAAGAAAAAGGGTCCAAGGGGTTCAAACATTAGCCCCGGAAGAAGGGGTCAAAGAAGGTCAAGGTGACCTTAATGGCCGGCCACCAACTTTTAGGGGCCTTCAGATGCTGTAGATCACAGATATGTGGTTGAAAGTTGCACCAACTACACTCCAAGGTATTCAACATTAGCCCCGGAAGTGCGAAAAACGGGCGCGGAGGCTCCGGAAGAGAGATAACTGGTTGTTCAAAACAATGCTGGCCTCCCACCCTTCAGTGACCTTCCCTGTGAAATAAAACAGAGGGGTACCTGCCAAAAATGAAGAAAACCGTTGCAAAACAATGTTCCGGGTCCAAAAAGACGCACATCTGGGTCCCGAAAAATGGGCTGTTAAGCACCGAAAATGGTATTCGCCACCTCCGAAGTGGGTTTCTCAGCCCCAGTGTCCCTCAAAAGGGATGAAAAGATGTATGCCAAAAATCAGAGCAACAGGAGATGGTTAAGCGGTCCCGAACCGAGGCACACACCTGACGGCCTCGAAAACCGGGAACCGGACTCCGAAATGGGCACAAATGGCCTACGGCACCAAATGTAGCCTACGGACATTTGGAGAGACGGTCTACGAGACCTCTCCCTTCCCTCAGGAAAGCAACGGGAAACCGAGTCTGGTTCGCAAACCGAGACAAGGCACAGAAAAGGGTTCGGAAGTCCGGAGGCAGGGCTCACGGCCGCGACTCTGAAACTTCTGAACGAGCAAATTATGCAACATCACCTAGCGCTCAATCGGTGACGTCTGAGTCTTAAGGTCGGTCAAAAATGGGGTGTCTACAAAGCCAACGCTTGATCTGGGGGTAATGCAGGTTTTTTTGAACAAGAGGTAATGCATGTTTGCTCAATTAGATTTAGTGGTTGATGTGTTGTGGGAGATCATTAAATTTAGAACTCTGGTCCAACAAGTGATTGTTCCTTGTTTAGTTAATCTTCTTAACCCCTCTGTGGACTTTGTTTTATAATTTAGAAAATTTTCTATTGTAAACCCCCGAGTTGGTTATCCTCAATGAAAGCGATGTCTGTCCGCAACTAGTGTTCACTACACCTAATGATCTGAAGATTTCTTACTTTCCTGTAATATTGCCTTTATGCGAAGGCAATACTCGAGTGGTCTAGGTATATAAGTTGTGTCTTTCTTGGATTACGTCATAATGAGGAATGGGTCATTTTTAAATGCATTATATATTTTGCATCATCCATTTTGGTTCTCCATTCACATGATATAATATATATTTTTTTAATTTAAAATTTTCCTGCACGATTTTCTTTTTGGCAGGTTCTTAGGTCATGGTACTACTGAGCATGAGGAATCTGCTCCTAGCCTGTGGACGATAGTGTCTGTTCAAGCTGCTGGAGGGATATTTGCTGGTGCCACGGCATCCTGCATCACAACGCCATTGGACACTATTAAGACTCGCTTACAGGTACACCTAGTTGGCTTCAATTTTTTTCCTTTCTCTTGTCAGTTCTGATACTTTGTGATGAAGTACTGATTATTTATTTATTTTTGTGTGCTATTAGGACAGTGAATTTTTCACATTTTTTTTTTTTTTTTTTGTTCATGATGTGTTGTTCTGTGAGTTGCACATTTTTTAGTGAAAGAAAGTAGAGCGATTGTCATGCACATAATAGTTAACACTCTAAGATTGTTACATTCAAAATTATTAGAAATTCCCAACTCGTGCATCTGTTTCAATTCCTTGTTAATACAATTGGTAGGTGTTCCAGAAAAAACCTCAGGGTTTTCACATGATTTTACAGCTTGCTGTTTGCACTACTATGTTCGAGCAAATAGATTCTTTTGTTGATTTATCCATTAAACTAGTTGTTTTTGCAATATAGGTCATGGGACATGAAAAGAAACTTACCGTAAGAGAAGTTGTTGAAGGATTGGTTGCAGATGATGGCTGGAAAGGTTTATACAGAGGACTCGGTCCAAGGTTTTTCACTATGTCAGCATGGGGAACCTCGATGATACTTTCCTATGAATATTTGAGTAGGGACTCTTCTTTCACATTGTTATTATATAGAATTATATTTGTTGTTGTTATTATTATGCAGAATGATGAGATTGCTAAAACATTTGTGGATTTGATCATTGTGAATTATTGGATTGGAAAGTTTAAACCTATGAGTTACCCTTTGTTCTCTGCTTATAATCATGCTCAATCAATTTGATTAATTGTGCTTATTCTTCTTTTTTGTACAGAACGCTTGTGTGTGAAAGATCAATAGATTTACCCTTGAACAACAGAGAATTGGTTTGCAGTTAACTGGGATTTCACATGTTAAAGAAGATAGTTTTGCTCGGTATTTACAGGAATGCTTACGCGGGCGTCCACATAGATAAACAGTGTCAACAAGTTGTAACCCTTGTTAAATTGACTGGGTAGTGACCTTCATACCTATTAAAACTGGATTACTTCCTGATTTCCTGGAAGGCCTTGTGAGATCAATCTATAATTCTTTTTAGCTCATTTCTTATTGCATTCTTGGGCTATAATTGAACTGATTTGTATCTGTAATTTGTGTATTCTTAAATCATAGAATTTCATTTTATATTCCTCTGTTGTGTTCCCCTTTTGGTTGTTTTCTGTTTCATAGATTACATCGCCCGGGATAATGATTATTGGTTGATACAATGTTAACGTATTAAATGCGGGAGAGACTGTAGAACAAATGAAGATATGCTGGTTCCCTACTTGTAATATAGACGCTCAGTTCATTCACAAGTTTTGGTACCAAGAGACTTTAGCAGATTAGTTAGTTAGCACTTGAAATGAGAACTTCCCAATTAGAAGGAAAAAGAGAAGGAAAATAAAAGTCCCGAATAACTTTCTTAGGATGTGAAAATATTTTCGTGTACCTTCAGTTACAGAGAGTATGGCTGGAGAGACACTAGTGAGAACGTCTTGTTGGTTTTTCCAGAACAGCAGAGAAAAACATCTCATCACCATCTTTATTAGTCTTCGGCACCACCCCCCACTGCAGCTTTTGATAGCCAAGTCTGGTGAACTCATTCAAGTAAAGATTCATATATTCCTTCTTACAAAAGAACCAGTCCACCCAGAGAATACCATTAGGCTGGAGCACACGGTCCCAATCAAACAGGACAAACTGAAGGAGTTCAATTCCAATCAATCCATCCAATCCAATCCAAGAATGGAGTAGATTGAACAATGTCAAGTGTGTTGTCAAAGAAAGGCAGTCTCGAGCCAACTGAGACGTACAGAGGAAGAAGTCCTCTCAGTGCTATCACCTCATTAAAAGATGCCCCTAAATTCAGCGTGGCTGAAGCAACGATAACATTTTTCTCTCTCATAATTGCAGCAAATGTGCCAGTTGTTGGGGCGAAATCCAGCCCAATGCGGATCTCCCCTGGCTTTAGACTCAACCTCAGCGATTGTGAACTCTGCCAAGAGAGACTTATTGGTTGGCACTTCACATCCTCGCCTTGAAAGATTGAAGCAATCATAGCATTTGTAGAAGCCTCTTCTGTCAATTGTTTCATTTGAAACAAGACAGGTATAGTCTTTGCATTTGTAGTGCTTCCATAAAATGTTGACGTCACTAGGTTGAGTCCAGAGAGAGGTTTTCACAGGAAGCGGCTTGTTGTAGTGTTGAGGTGATCTTGAGAAGCACCTTCTTCGGGTATTGGCTCACAACCACTGACTACAAGCTTCTGAGCCAGGTCCCAATCATCTTGTACGCCATGAACCGGTCTGTGTTTGAGGCCATACCGACACAACCTAGTCCGATGGATGGGTTAATCGCTTCCAGCCCAAGAAAATTCTTCTTCCCATTAATCCTGTTTGGTTTGGGTGAAATGTAACTGTGAAGCTCAGCAGAGTTGAAAACCTTTCCAGGTACTGATCCTTCTTCAACTTTGCTTTCTTCAGGTTCACTGAGGTCTTCCTCTATGCTCGATTCATTGCTGCTATTAGGAGCATTGCTGTACAAACCTGATAGAGTCTCTGCTAGCTTGTCTATCGATATATCGATGGTGAGAACTTGATCTGAAAATTTCAGTATTGCTTTTGGTTCTGAGGTTTCAGAATGTAGCTGTTCTAACAGAACTCCCAATTGGGTCTGCAAATGAGAGATCTGGTTGTGAAGGGAATAAGGTAAACCGGTTGGAAATCTGAGTTGTTGGTGGCAGAGTTGTGTATGAAATGACGGTAAGAAACGCTGGAAGTGAAGATTATGATTGTCAGGAGGGTGATAAAGAGAAGAGGACATAACAGTGCAAGAACAGAGCCTCCAGGAAGGCATTTTGAGGGCTCGGAGTTGCTTTGTTTCTGCATTCCTAAGATAGGTTTTTCTGTGCCTTTTGCTTCTTCCTCTCAGATCATTCTCATTTGGATTTTTGATCAATTAATTCAGCTGTTGACCCTAGGAACTAGGAAATGAGTTCAGACTCTCTCTCTCTCATTGATTTCATGTTTGATCATCCCTAGATGCCTTTTTTTCATTGTTTACAACATATTTTTTGCCTAGGAGACGTGCAAAACTTGAAGTAAAAGCAACTTTGATCTTCCAATTTTAAATTAATGTTTAAAATTGGTCTAGTTTAATTGCTTTGTTGGAGTAATTTCAATTTATTTATTTATTTATTTATTTTTTAAGAATTGGTAGGAGAGAAATAAATAAAGGAAATTTACATTTACAATAGTAATACTCAAATCTCGTTTAGCAAGGAGTGCCTCATTCATGAGCTAGCAAGAGATCAATTTCAATCGATAGGCCATACGGCTAAATTTATTCATTGCAATACAATATTTAGTAGAATTAAAACCAAAATATATCAAACTTTTACAGATTAAAAGAAAACTAAATAAAACTAGGAACTTTTGCAAATCTATCTTGCGCTAATCCATCTTAATTTTTGATATGCCCAAAAATCTTAGCCCCCACATATATTGAAGTTGATCTCACTGTCCATTTGGATTCATAATTTCAAAGAAAACAACAGTCTGATGAGAACCAAAACTGTTTCCACTCCTTGCACCACTCTCAGTCGTTGATGTCCTGGTCCCGTTGCTCTGTGACCCCAAAAACAACATATCATCGTCATCATCGGTCGTTGTCTTTCTCGCCTGAAGCAGAGGATCCGAGGGACTCATAAACCCATCTTCACCATTGATGTTCCTCTTGGCAATCTCTTGAAACTGCAATGCAAATTCCAGCCTCCAAATCATATCACCCGTTGTTGGCCGTTCGATCCCAGTATCACGCAGGCAGCTTTCGAATATCTCCCCAAACTTCTTTACATAGTCCGGCACAATCTGACTCGTCAGATCTGGATCCACAATCTGATCAATGGTCCCTTCTCACCAACATTTCCGGCCCCAGCCAAGCTCACTTGCTCCTTTTCTAGCCCTGTCACAATTGCGGGCCTCTCACACAACACTTCCAATAACACTACTCCGAAAGAGTACACATCAGACTTTTCAGTCAATTGTTGTCGTCGATAATATTCTGGATCCATGTACCTGAAACTACCATTTACTACAGTGCTAACGTGACTCTGGGCTACATTAGTGGGGCCAATTTTCGACAATCCAAAGTCTCAAAATTTGGCCTCCCATTTTTCATCCAATAGTATGTTGGTAGACTTGACGTTGCGGTGAATGATCATGTGCTTCGCTCTTGTATGGAGGTAATGGAGCCCATGTGTAGCATCGATGCAGATCTCGAGGTGTTGCTTCCACAAGAGAGGCGGATTGTCTGATTGTAGAGATGATCACGGAGGGTACCATTGGCCATGTAATCATACACCAAGATCATCTCACCATTGTCATCGCAATAACCGATCAGAGCCACTAGATGGCGGTGGCGTAACTTGGATAGCATTTCGATCTCCGTTCGAAACTCACGGGCCCCTTGGCTTGATGATGGTTGCAGCCGCTTGATCGCAATAATGGATGTGTCGTTATCGATGTACCCTTTGTACACATAACCAAATCCTCTAGTGCCAATCACAAAATCCTTTTTGAAGTCGAGCGTAGCAGATTTGAGTTCTGCTAGTGAGAATTGTTGGTAGAGAATAGACGGTAACGTTGAAGCGTTAGTCTTCGTGGACTTTGACGTGTGCGAAATTGAAAATTGGATCCACGATGACTTGACCACACTTGCATCGGAGTCTCTCACCCTCATTCGTTGCCGGAAAATCAAGAAACCAATCACTAAAATCAAGAATAATCCGCCGATTACACCTTCGGCGACGGCGACGACCAACGACGACAACGTTTTACTATTCTGTTTGCCCGGTAGCTTTGGATACGGTGTCGGCGGTGCAGGAACCATATCGTATACAGGATTGGGCCCGGCGAGACTATCGTCCGATTGATTCAATTTGAAGATCTCTAAATCGTTCAAGATTGCATTAGCATAACTGGGCTTGGAGTGCATATTCGGGTGCATCGTGAGCCACAAATCCACCTTACTCTGGAGACCATCGACGGCTGGTACTGAAAGAACATAATCTTTGAAAATAGGAATTCTGTGACCCCCACTCAAGTGTATAACATCAACCTCTTGATCAGCCGTCTGATTATTCATATGCACAGAAAATATCCTGTCATTTTCTGTGGTTACCTCTAGTTGAAACTCACAAAAATGAAGCGTAGCCAGGTACCAGAACCCAGAATCAACGGTGAAGATCCAAATCAAATTGTACTGCAAGTTTATATGTGGGTCCTTTCCCATGGTCTGAGCCGTAGTGTACACAGTCGCCGGAGCAGTGTACTTCGGTGTGTCGTTAGTGTACCGAATTGGGACGTCAAGGTGAGGTGACAAACCAAAGGCCGCGCCGTATATATACCCGTTGTACGAGCACGAAATAATCTTTTCGTATAATCCTGTTGATCAAGTTTGCACTCCTCCAAACGTCATTGCTTTACTCCTTGAAAACACAAACGTGAGCTAGCCGGCGGGTGCGTGCCAGATACCTCTCTGATGCCTAAATCAGCGAATAGACAATAGACAAAAGCTTTGTGTATTTGAGAGTCAAAATTGTGATACCTGTGCATAGGTCCTGCTACGAGCCTTTATAGATTCCGTCTGGCGCAATCCTACTAGGATTCCAATAGTCCTTCTAAGAATCACACACCCTACTCACTACTAACCAAGTGAGATGGTTTTCATAATCCTAGTAGGACTCTACTCGCCTTAGCAGAGCCCTCCTAGAAGTCTTAAGCTCGATGAAGAGTGTCTACCATAATAACACTATACCTTCCATCAATCAAGTAAGATGGTTACCTCCTTTGTCTAAGCTGCTCCAACCTAACCGATCTATATTAACTCAGTCATACACTCAATTAACTAATGATGCACATGGCGTTCGACCGAGCTATACCAAGCCCGACCTCCCTTCTCACAAACACCTCTGCCAACCACTAAGCCCATTTGCTTAGGTAGCTCGGTCCAAAATATCTATGCCAAGCTTGGAACTCAGAAAACATGGGATCGAGTTACTCGTAGTCCATACCTCGGTTTAGAATACTTAGACCGAGCTAATTGCAGTCATTTCTGACCGAGCTAACATGGTCCAGTTGCGAAGCCCATTCACTTAACCCACAGCTCGGCTCATTTTCTAACTGGTCTTAGCTCGGCCCAAGCTTCACATAAATTACCCTCTCAATTGCTCCTTAATTCCATCTGCAACGCATGATTTGGGATTACTTTTCTCCAGCCAAGCTAAAACATCCAAGCTGACTGAACTAAAGCAAGCAAAACCATCGAGCTCATTCTCTACCGGACTACCGATTTGCCTAGTTCAGAAATGTCTTGTCAATTACTCTGCACGTCATCCCGTTTCTCATATACGTATGAATCGTTACCTATTCCCATGGACACGTGGCTTGCTCCCACTGGTCAAGTACAACTGTCACGCCGTCTTCGCACCTCGAAAATTTTGAACAGTCCCGCCCATTTTAGTGTTTTATACACAAACCCTACTCTTTGAACCCTCACTCTATTGTTCATCTTCTCTCACTTGCCATCTGAGTCTTCATATTCACGACCATAGCACCTGCAAAGCTCATGTTCTCGCTGACATCCTTATGGTCTTGATCTTCATCCTTTCATCTCAAAACTGTAAGTGGCTCAATCATTTTCTCCTTCCGTTTATTTCGTATAGTATAGAAATATACAGTATAGTATACACATGTTTTTCAAAACACACTTGTATAGTTTTCACACAAATGGGTAAGGACCACATAGTGC
This sequence comes from Camellia sinensis, assembly GCF_004153795.1. NCBI lineage: Eukaryota > Viridiplantae > Streptophyta > Magnoliopsida > Ericales > Theaceae > Camellia > Camellia sinensis. The sequence goes on from NW_021024827.1 coordinate 499,729, forward strand.
CCAAAAACCATATGATAAGTCCTCAATCACACTCTAACTGGATTCTCAATCAATCTAGAATGTGATGCTTTTTGATCCAAAATAACACCACGACCGAGTTAGGAACATGTTTGCAATAGGTGCGTTTTCGACCGAACTGGAAACCTCACCCAATGACCGAACTAAATTCTTGAGCCACTCCCTGTGTAACGACCGATCTAAGAACCTTGCTGTCCCACAACCGAGCTAGAAACTCGTGCTATAACCGAACTATGTATTTGTTTTAGGCGACTTGTAATCTTGATCACGACCGAACTAAAAAAGTGGATATAACCCTGTATACTAACCTCCAACTGAGCTAGAGACCTTGTGTTGGCCCTTCTGTACGACCGAACTGAGAACTCCCCATCATCCAGATGAACCGAGCTAAACTTTTACAATTCTTCTGTAAATTGACTATTTATTTAGTCCGGTCTAGTTGTCTGGGCATAACTATTCTGTAAACCAAATACCGGGTTGTAGTATAAACTGGAACAAAGGAACTGCGAGTAAGAATACTTCGGTTTGAATTTACTTCGCTGTCCCAGCTTACCCACCGTGCTAACCCGGGCTTTCTTTTATGTAGACTTAGACCAGCTAAAATCACAATACCGGTACGCCAACCAAGACGCTCTTTGTGCCACGCTTCGGTATCATTATCGAGGTTGAGCCGAGCTGCTTAACTTCGAGCTGACCTACTGGTATAGTGGAAGGAGGAAGGTCAGGGTAACTGACTTTCTTCTAGAACCATCACCAGAACCGGACCCAAACTTGCCACAAATCAACCATATTCCCTTAACTGAAGAACAAGAAATGGCCAAGTGGCGAGCTGTTCGGGCCCTGATCACCGAGTAAACATCTGCTTCAACTGGCAGGGTTCAAACCGAGACACCACAAGTCGGTCAAACACACGAGGCTGTGGTGGCCCTCCCAACAGCTCGAGCTTCATCATCTCAACCGAACAAACGTCTGCGCACTTCCTCGACCGAGTAGCAGCGATTGATTGATGAGGAGGATCGCGTGCTACCTGAAACAACATTGCCGAGCCCTGAGCTGATGCACGATGACCGAGCTAGCCCTTCAGAATGGGTACCAAAAATGACTTACAAGAACCACGGTATATCGAACACAGACTCGGTGGTTGCAGACAAGGACCACACGCTTGCCTTTAACCTTGCCAAAAGCGTGTGTCTGCTGGCCGACATGGAGCACCACGACCACTTAACCGAGCTCAAGGCCATCTGCTCGGCAACTAAGTCAATGGTGCTGGTAAGTGCTCTCTTTGTTTGTTTTCTAATTTACACATCTGTTTGCTCGGTTTTAATCATAATCTCTATCTCTCATTTTGCAGGCCATGCAGAAGAACCACGTTGCTCATAAGCGTGTGCTGGAGCTGCACAAGACAGCGCGACTGGCCGTGGCAGATGCCAATGCTAAGACAGCCGAGCTGAACAAAGCCAAGTAAAAAATGACCGAGCTTGAATCTGAAATCGTTCGACTTACCGAGCTGGTCAATGCGGCGGAAGCGGACAAGCAGAAGGCTTTGGCCGTGAGAAAAGATCGCTACTTGCGCGAACTGGCCAAGCTTGAAAAGAAAAAAGATGCCGAGATCGCCGAGCTAAACAAGAAAATGGAGGACGATGAAGATAGGGGCTACAAGGAAGGGGAGGCCACCTATATCCTGCAATGTGAAGCTGCAAAGGATATATTTTTCAAATGCGGATGGAAGGCAGCTGCAACAAAGCTTGGTTATGGTCAAGAAACCGAGGTCTTTCAGAACCCTCATCCCCACTTCATTCCAAGTTATATGGCAAACTATACCAATGCCATTCTAGAAAAGTTACTTCAAGAGAGGGGGGAGGAAGAATCCCCAGAGCCAAACAATGCCCCACCTGTTACCAATGATCACGGTCTCCCAACTGCTTTATCAACTTGGGTGGAGCCACTGGTGCCAAGTACGGTTGATGATGTGCCCGTGACTGACCTACCTGCTGGAACCGAGCTACCGAGTGGTGAAGCACGGGTTGACCTTGATGCAGACTTGGACGATCTATTTGCTTGATCTTGTTTTTATTTTTTTGATGCCAACTTTTTGAACGAATTTGTAACCAGGCTTAAGCCCCTCCTCTTGTAATGCACATTTTTCAAATGGAATGGAATGAAGTCTGCTATTTTCCAATCTTTTTGTTCGGTTCATACCCTGCTTGTAATTTATCTTTCAATTTTAATTGGCATGTCTTGAGCTTTTTACTCAATTGCTACGTCTTGATTTTTCATGGCCGAGATAGCCATCTCGGACCAAGAGCTTTGTAATCTGTTTACTATGTGTTGGTCATACCTGCAAACTTTCTTTAGCCTAGATCCTTATCTTGGCTGAAGAGAGCTAAATGTTGGTCATATCTGCCAACTTTCTTCAGCCAAGATCCTTATCTCGACTGAAGAAAGCTAAATGTTGGTCATACCTGCCAACCTTCTTCAGCCTAGATCCTTATCTCGGCTGAAGAGAGCTAAATGTTGGTCATACCTGCCAACCTTCTTCAGCCATGACCCTTATCTCGGCTGAAGAGAGCTAAATGTTGGTTATTCTTGCCAACCTTCTTCAGCCTTTATCCTTATCTCGGCTGAAGAGAGCTACATGTTGGTTATTCTTGCCAACCTTCTTCAGCCTAGATCCTTATCTCTAGGGATGGCAATTTAAACCCGGCTCGGCGGGGACCCGACCCCTCGACCCCGATTAGAATGGGTTTTTCCCTGAAAAATACCCCCGACGGGCTAGGGATGGTATTCGAAAATAAATCCCCGATAATTTTTGGGCCGGGGACGGTGATATGCTTTTCAGCCCCGTCCTGGCCCCGTCCCCGACCCCGTTTTCCCCCCAAGCTGAAATTACATATATACCCCCTATATTTATTCATATATATATATACTAACCCTATATCCACCGAATCTGTGAGAGAGAAAAAGAAAGAGAGAGAAAGAGAGAGAGAGAGAGAGAGAGCAAAGGGAGGCAACGACGTCGCCTTCTCAGCAACCGTCGCCTCCGCAGCGACCATCGCTTTCTCATTCGCGCCACCGCAGCGACCATCTTCGTCGCCTCCTCCTCCTCTCTACCATGACAGATCTCTCTCTCTCTCTCTCTCTCTCTCTGCACTCAGATCTCTCTACTCAGACCTGTGTATGTGTGTGTGTGATATTGATGATGTTGTTGATGTTGTTTGATGATAATGTTGTTGCTGCTGCTCAGATCTCTCTCTCAGATCTCTCTTTCTACTTAGATCTCTCTGTGTATGATGTTGTTGATGATGATGTAGCTGAGATTTTTTTTTTTGGTCCAGGGAATTTTCGGGGTCGAGAAAACCCGATCCCTGTTAGGGGGCGGGGATGAGGACGGTGATAGGTTCCCCGTTGGGGATCGGGGACGGGGCCGGGGAAGTTTTCATCATCGGGGATTGGGGACGAGGAGTGTGTTCCCTGGCCCCGCCCCAGCCCGTTACCATCCCTACTTATCTTAGCTGAAGAGAGCTAAATGTTGGTTATTCTTGCCAACCTTCTTTAGCCTTGATCCTTGTCTCGGCTGAAGAGAGCTAAATGTTGGTTATTTCTGCCAACCTTCTTCAGCCTTGATCCTTATCTCGGTTGAAGAGAGCTAAATGTTGGTTATTCCTGCCAACCTTCTTCAGCCTTGATCCATATCTCTACCAAGTCTTCTACTGCCTTCTGTTCAGTTGCTTTGCCGACATCTGCAAACAGTTTATTGCTTTCTGGCTTTTCCATCATCTGTACATACCCTTTTGCAGCCTGACTGCCATTTACTGTGACGAAGCACTGTTTCGACATGATTTGGTCTCCTAAGACTTCTTCAATCACGCCAGTTTTGTTAGGGAATCGTAATACTTGATGGTAGGTTGACACTACTAAGCGCATGGCATACAACCATGCCCTCTCCAAGATTATGTTGTAAGTGGAAGGGACCTTCAATACCCAAAATTCCACCTGTTTTGTCATGATTCCTACCTTGACTGGGAGGATTATCTTGCCTACTGGTCACTCTGGCATTGAGTTGAAATCGACAAGGGGAGATGTCGCAGGTGCCAAGTCTTTGTCCTCCAATTTCAGCTGTTTGAAGGTCTCATAGTACATTATCTCGCATGAGCTTCCTTGGTCAATCAGAATCCGTTTGATGTCGAAATTCTTGACGCGCAAAGTCACCACCAGTGCATCATTATGAGGGCAATATAGCCTTGCTAGATCCTTGTCTGAGAAGGATATGACGTTTGTAGCCTCTGTTCTGCCATTTTTGATGGTAGGTTGTGCACTTAATACCTCTCTTAAGTGTTCAGCCTTTTTGATCATCCCCCAGAGCTCACATACCCGCTCAGCTTCGACGATCCCATGTATAACGTTGATTATGCCTTGGGGTGGACCGTCGATCGGCATCCCGTTTGGTTTGTTGAGGTCCTGGGGGGCTGGCTGTGTACCTCCTTCTATATACTGGTCCAAGTGTCTAGCAGCCACTAACTCTTCCAGATATTGCCTCAATGGTGTGCAATTCTTAGTGCGGGGCCCCTTCTCATCATGGAAGGTGCAACGGGACCTCTCATCATAGCCTCTTTGTGCTTCTCCCAACTTGGCTGGCCGCCGAACGAAGGGTTCATCACGTATCTCGCTGAGAATCCGATAGATAGGTTTATTGAATACGGTGGTGATGGCAGTGCGGATTCTTAACTTCTTTTTTTCTGGGTCCTTTCTGTTGGCTCGTCTGCCTCGCCCATTCTTGCTTGGTTGTTCCACCATGTTGACTTTCGCTGTAGTCTTTTTATCTGGCATCGCTGTTGTGCCAGATTTTGCTTTAGCACGGGCGCTATCTTCCTGTATTCGGATATGTTGATGCACTCTCTCCATTAGGGCCTCCATCGTGAGGGGTGGCATCATTGTCATTGAGTCCCTCAGTTTGTTACCAACTGGTAAACCCCGTTTTGTATTGTGCGATGGCGAGATTTGTAGGGCAATCCCCAATTTGGTTGAAGGTCTCCCAATAACGACTGTTGTAGGACCCCAATGTCTCCTTTTCACCCATGTCAATGGAGAGTAGCTGGTCAATCTCCACTGGTGTCTTGGTATTCGTTCTAAATCTAGTCACGAACGGTTCTGCCAATTGTGCCCATGAGGCTATACTGCCTTCTGGCAGCCTTTCGAACCAAGTTAGGCCTAGGTCGCCAAGGCTGGATGGAAACAGGATACACATTAGAGCCTTGTTTCGCTGGTATACTGCCATAACCTGGCGAAAGTGGCTTAAGTGCATGTAGGGGTCTGACTTCCCGTCATAAGTGGTGAATTTGGGTTTGTGGCAGCCTGAGGGTAGTGGTGTGTTCTCAATTGCCAGAATGAACGGCGAGCTTTGTAACCTTGCTAATACTTTATCTGCTGGTTCGTAAGCAAGGCGCGACATTGGCATCCCCACCTCGACACTCTCATGTGTCCTAGGTGCCAATCGTTGTAAGGCTAAAACCCTACGAGGGTCATGGGCCCTATAATCCTCTTTCCATCGGGCCCTCTCTTCCAGTACTGTTCGTAGGTCCGCTGACCTAGGCAACTTCGTGTGCCTAGATGTTGTCTGATGCATGTACGATGGCCGATAACTGCTTCCGATGTATACGACCTCTCAGTTCTTGTTCTCTCAGATCTAGAGTAACGAGTCCTTGAGGTTCGTGATTGTGTATCCCCTGTTCTTAGGCTTTTACTTTCAGCTTGAGATGGTGTGGCTTGTCTACCACGATTTTCTGAGTGGTGAGAGGGCGTGTTGCCTTTGCGCCCCGATTCCTTTACCACTCATTTGCCCTTTATCTGGAGCTTCATGGTTTCCATGTCAGTCGCCATTCTTTTTATTACTTCATCTTGCTCCCTCACGTGATCCTCCAAACCCTGGGGTTCCAACCTCCGCCTCTGTCTCTCTGGACTTTGAGAATGACGAGGACTGGAGCCCCGTCTCTCCCGTGTGTCCCTCTGGGAGTTTCATCGTTGGGGGTCTAATTCTGCCATGGGTGGGACAAAAGGTAAGCCTTCTCGCCTTCCGCCTCCCTCAGGGGTTTGCCCATCAATGGTAGATTGCGACAAATCCTCATCGTGTGCCATTGATTTCTACTAGAGAGGAAAACTTGATTCAAAAGGTTTTGTTCTTTTCGGACTTCCCACAGATGGCGCCAATTGTACGAGCACAAAATAATCTTCTCGTATAATCCTGTTGATCAAGTTTGCACTCCTCCGAATGTCATTGCTTTACTCCCTGAAAACACAAACGTGAGCTAGCCGGCGGGTGTGTGCCGGATACCTCTCCGATGCCTAAATCAGCGAATAGACAATAGACAAAAGCTTTGTGTATTTGAGAGTCAAAATTATGATACCTGTACATAGGTCCTACTACGAGCCTTTATAGATTTCGCCTGGTACAATCCTAGTAGGATTTCAACAGTTCTTTTAGGAATCACACACCTTACTCACTACTAACCAAGTGAGATGGTTTGCACAATCCTAGTAGGACTCTACTTTCCTTAGCAGAGCCCTCCTAGGAGTCTTAAGCTCGATGAAGAGTGTCTACCATAATAACACTATACCTTCCACCAATCAAGTAAGATGGTTACCTCGTTTGTCTAAGCTGGTGCAACCTAACCGATCTATATTACCTCGGTCATACACTCAATTAAGTAATGATGCACATGGCGTTCGGCCGAGCTATACCAAGCTCAGCCTCCCTTCTCACAAACACCTTTGCCAACCACTAAGCCCACTTGCTTAGGTAGCTCGGTCGAAAATACCTATGCCAAGCTTGGAACTCAGAAAACATGGGACCAAGCTACTCGTAGTCCATACCTCGGTTTAGAATACTTAGACCGAGCTAATTGCAGTCATTTCTGACCGAGCTAACATGGACCAGTTGCGAAGCCCATTCACTTAACCCACAGCTCGACCCACTTTCTAACCGGTCTTAGCTCGGCCCAAGCTTCACATAAATTACCCTCTCACCTGTCATCTGGATCCCACGTCCAGTACATGCCAGTATCTTGATTCACTGACAACTCTTTGCCACTAACGTTTAACCGGCACAGAGTTTCAAGAGCAGTGTTGTTATCGATATAAAAATATTGTTGATCGAGAGCCAGCAAGAGGGATACATCGCCTTGTTATATCCACAGTGGTGTATATAAATTAAATGTATAATTAAAATAAATATGTGATGTCTTAAAATTTAGATAATTAAATATTAAATTAGGATTAAATCTCAATTAATATTCTATCATCCAAATCCTAGGGGTGAAACAAAATCTAAACGTTCTCGTCTCCATAAGGTTGAAGCAAATATCCATGCTCAAAAGATTACAAGGGATAAAAAAACTAACAAAACGCCAACCAAATCATCCATCATAATTTTATACCTATCCAATACCTCCAACATTAAAGTAACAATAAATAGTCAAAACAATATAAATAATGTAAAGTCGAAAAATAACTCACAATGTCAAATTGTCAAAATACTAAGGTCATAAAAAAAAATAATAAACACATAAACTAATATCAATCCCTAAACTCTAAATTCCAGAAAATAGAAGAAGTCCAAATGACATGTCCAACAACTATAGTCATTTCTCATCACCACTGTAGTCCCAACTAATCCTGCAAAGGAAGCTCGGCTGCGCTCAAATAGAATGCACTTGAGTTGCCAAGAGACAAAACGGGTCAGTATACAGGTATACTGGTATGAGTACAAGATTTAACACCCACATGTCCACCAGACACAAACAAAACTACATTTAATTATTGTTGCTGGACAAGACAAGTAGTTCTACCGGCACTGAGACAAAGCGGTAGTTTCCCGAGATACAATGGCATTGAGATTGTTGCCCCGCACACAACTAAATATAAATTGAGTATAAAATAAACAAAATAAAAATAAAAATATGGTGGGACAGTCCTACATAAAAAGTTAGTAAGACCCATCATTCTATAAAAAAATTAACGTTAGTATAATTTAATCATAAGTAACTTGCTGAAGAATTATAAAATATGCATCGTTTCATGCTTAAATCATTCAAATTGATCAAAATTCAAAGAACAAAAGTTGTACAGAATCAAATTTCCTAAAAGGTAATGCGAACGAATTTAGTAGAAACTGAGCAAACGAATTTAGTAGAAACTGAACAGGTTGAGAGAAAAACTTGATAGAAGGACCTATACGGAATTCAACCGAAAAATCTAAAGCTGAAAAAAAAAATAAATTGTCCTAAGATGATTTTTTTTGAAAAAGTTTAAAACATAAAAAGTGTTCAGAACAATATTTTACTTCAGTTTGCATGAAAGCAATAAAAATGAGCTCGTTTTGTGGGTGAAAACAGCATCTAAAATCTGCATTGCTAAAATGAACAAAAACTGTTGTAACTAAGATCATCCGATTGAAAGTTCTAATCGATCTTTTTAGTAAAAAGTTAAAACACAAAAGTTGTCTAGAATTACGTATACATACATCTGCCCAAATTTCATAATTTATCAAGGTCGTTTACTATTTTTCAAGATGTACAAATCAATACAATTCACATTATACTAATAAACTTATATTTAATTATTTGTACCTTAACTCCACCACTTCGGCCCTCCATTTCCGGCCTACAGATATATCCCATGTGCCTTCCGTATACCTAACACTACTCCGAAGTCAAACTTGCACGGGGATATTGTCCCGAGTTTGACCCACACTCCTCGGATGGTTAGCATATACGTACGCGCGTAAATCAAAGCACTCATCTACGCCTGAGAATGAGGCAACAATATATGTATATATACACAATCTTTCATCTACTCATAAAAACAAACATAACAATGCCAAGCCTAAGGCATTCAAATAAAACTCATAATCCTCACCTTTTTTTTATACACTCTTTTTCACCAACACTCAAATAAAACAACAATCCATGGAGTCATGGTGGAGTGTAAGGAATTTATCTATGGGTTCCTAATTTATTTTAATTTCATATATCCATGAGTGTGATTACAATCATATAATAAATACATACAAAAACTCTAAACCTTACATACATAACTAATCAAAATAATTAAAATCAATCAATCATCTACATGCAAATACAAAATCAAATCAACATCAAATAAATAAAAATAACGAATTAAAGATAAATCAAGGGAAGTGGGTTTTACACTCACAATATTTTTTTGAAGATCAAGAAAATATATAGAGAATTAATAAAGTCACCAAAATAAAACCCTAATATCTTTTTCCTTTTTCTCTACCTCATCTCTCTTTTCACTCTTTTTCTCTGCTACACTCACACAATCCCTCTCTCGGCTGCACTAACACACACACACACACACACTCTCTCTCTCTCGGCTGCCACAGTGTCATTACCCAAGCCCACCCCTATGGATTAGAGTTAAAACCGGCCAGTAATCAAGAGATTATCTACGACCTCAATCAAATCAATTCAAAGTTAACAATAGGGGGTCAAATTGCAGAAGTAAAATTTGCAAAGATTGTCCAATGAGCTGTGCATACATGGCTTAACCAAAACATTCTCATATTCATATAATAACTCACACCATACAAACATTCATATTATGTATGTATTACATACGTCCAGGATCATTCAGTAGTCAGTATTAACAAAATCAAGGTTGTACAGAATTGGTCATACGTGACCACAAAAGATTAAAAGGACAAGTAAAACAAAAGTAAGGCCTTTTGCGTGAGGCGACCTTGGTTGACCTCTCAAAATTTGGTTTCTCATTGCTCATTGGGGCTAGGGCTGGATATCCCGCTGCTCACCTACATACATAAATATAAATAGTGAGCTAACGGCCAGTGAATAATACCAAAACAAAGGAGTTCATGAACAAAATTCTTATAATCACAATTCACTATTACGCTTGATAGTGGATGTTAAAGCAGAACGACCTTAGGTCCTTTCCATCATATCCAAACACAAAACGACCTTGGGTTCATCATAGACAAAACGACCTCGGGTCCAACTTACATACAGAATGACCTAGGGTCCAATTCATATACACATTTACGCACACACATTTAGATCCATGGTCATATACATATTCATTCCCAAACGACCTTAGGTCCATTCAAGTCCTTATTCCGAACAGCCTTTGGTCCATTTAACAATTGTACAAAATGACCTTAGGCCCAATCCACATCCTTACTAGATATACTGAACGACCTTAGGCCCCATTTCATACTCATATGTCTATCACTTCGCATATTTCATTTCGAATTAAGTGATTAGAATACATAATCATACTATCACTGCAAAGGTTTAGAACCTTACCACATAAGCATCATTTAGAAGATAATGTATATGCAAAAATATCTTTGCTAAGATATTACTCACAGTGTTCTCGTGCTTGATTCGTCCTTGCACTTGACCCTACGTAATTCATAACACATTGGGTCATAATACAACTCAATCCGTTCTTTAGTTTGCTTAATGTTCTTAGGCTTCTTTCATGTCCTTTAATTCATTTAGGATGCTCAATGTGTGCCTAAGAATACTTAGAAATGGAAGAGAACGGAAATTGGAACATAATATAACTTTTCAAAAGTTTCTGAAACAAGGTTGTCCGCTCGAGTGTAGTTTTTCTCACTCGAGCGGACCCCTTTGGTCTACAAAAATACTGGTTGCCTCACTTTTGTGCTCGAGTGTGACTTTGGTTGCTCGAGCCAAGAGTCAAAACATGTGAGTGGGCGCTCGAGCGCAATTCTTCTTCCTCGAGCGGACATCGATGTCTGCAAAATGGGAGCTTGATTTTTACGCTCGAGCGGCACTTTTCTCGCTCGAGCGGACATGACGAATTCTGGAATTTCCAGAACTGTGTTTGAAGTTCAAAACTTGATTTCAACTTGTTTTTCTTACAAATGACTTCTAACATGAAAATAAAAGTTAATTTTACAAGAATTGACGTTCAATTCGCCATAAAATTCTTCATACAAGCTCAAATCATTCAATTTCATGTTTATAACTTTGAGACCCATGCATGTATGATCTTATATGAATTCTTCATCTTCAAAACATGTAATTAAGCCTCATAACCTCATTATTCATGGATGCATGTCTCAAATGATTACCAATTCAACTTATTTAACATGTCTTATACACAAACATGAAGATTCATAGCAATTTGTTACATGCATGTACATATTGATCTCAATTTTATCATTTCCAACTCAAATCTTGTTCTTAACTTCATATCCTTTTTGAATTCACTTAGCTATGAATTTAAACTCATGAATGTGAGTTCAATTACTCACCTAGAGAATCTTCGAAACTTTAGCTAGTTCTTGAGCTAATTCTCCAAATTCTTGAATTCTCTAGCAAAATCTTCAAGGATGCTCTCTCTCTCTCTCTAGAATCGGCTCACTCTCTCTCTAGAGTGTTTATTTTCAGATTTTGAGCTCATGTAATGAGCTTAAACTCATTTAGCTTCTATATATACACTTCCCTAATCGACCTTAATTAGAACTAGTTAATTGTGCTTAATTTAATCAATTTAATCTAATTAATTCGATCCGAATCAATTTTTAATTAAATTTTACCATAGGCTCTAAAAATTAGGCTAATCGCAATAAAACAGTTAATTTCAGTTTCTGTCACCTCTAAGGTCTTCAATTTAAATTTTATAACAGAAAATCAAACAGATTTTCCTACGGTGAGCAGATAAAAATTCAAAAACACATATAATCATATAATTAGCATTCAAAATCATATAAAGCTCATAATTATAAGTATAATTAAGATTCATTAACATAACACAGAGTAGGGTTGTCACACATAGAGCCCTCTCTTTTCTTGTCGTTGCCTTCTAAGATTATAACCTAATCATTTATTAGATAACCTAATTTCCTATTATACTTAAATACAACATATATAAATATACAATATAAGATCAATATATATATATATATAACACATTTTTATATATACAAAAAATATATAAATATTCAGATTAATTATATATAATTGAATATCACATTAAATTAATTAAATACCACATTAAATTTTCATATATCCACACAATCAATAAAGCCAAAAAATAAAATACAGTAATAATAAATAAATAAATAAATAATGACTTACGAAAAAATTAGGGTCGCTACAATATACACACCTCAAAAGAATCTCATCTCGAGATTCGATAAGAGTGAGTACTAAGCAAAAAGCTTCGGGTGCATACGTCGAATTTTCTCTTATAATTCCCAAGTGATATCGTTCTTATCCTCGCTCCATTGCACTTTCACCAAGTTCACTTTCTTGTGCCGCAACTGTTTTACATCTCGAATTAGAATAGTAACCGGTCGCACCACATGCGTGAGATCATCACTAATCTCTTATACTTCTGATGATACTACTTGGGAAGGGTCTTGCACACACTTCCGCAATAAAGATACATGGAACACATTGTGAATCATAGCTAAAGCAGGTGGTAAGCTAATTTGTAAGCCACATTACCAATCGTCTCAGTGATCTCATATGGTCCTACAAATCTATGTGCCAACTGTCCCCTCTTTCCGAACCGCATAATACCCTTCATTGGCAAGACCTTCAAAAACACAAAATCTCCAACATTCAACTTAACCCCCTTACGTTTTCTATCAGTGTAACTCTTCTGACGACTCTATGCAGTCTTAATACATTCGCGAATAATGTTCACCTTCTCTGTGGTCTTTTTCACCAACTCTGGCCCTAACAACGATGCATCTCCTACCTCCATCCAACAAGCAGGTGATCGACATGGCCTTCCATACAAAGCCTCAAAGGGTGCCATTCCGATACTGGAGTGATAGCTATTATTATAAGCAAACTCTACCAATGGTAAGTGTTCTTCCCAACTACCACCAAGATTGAGGACACAAATTGTCAACGTATCTTCCAAGATCTAATTTACCCGCTCAGTTTGCCCGTCTGTTTGCGGATGATAAGCAATGCTCAGGTGTAACCTAGCACCCAAAGCATGCTGAAAACTCTCCCAAAACTCTACTACAAACAACGGATCACGATGCGAAACTATAGAAACTGGTGCGCCATGAAGTCACACCATCTCCCGAATATACAGCCTAGCTAGTTTATTCGTAGTTCGGTAAACACTGATAGGAATAAAATTAGCAGACTTGGTGAGTCAATCGACTATCACCCAAATAGATTCATTGCCTCGCCTAGACCGCGACAATCTATCTACGAAGTCCATAGAGATGTACTCCCATTTCAAGTAGGGATCTCGAGAGGCTGCAAAAGCCCAAACAGTCGTTGGTGTTCTATCTTAACCAGTTGACACACATAATATCGAGAAACATACTCTTCCATGTCCTTCTTCATACCTTCCCACCTGTGGACTCGCCTTTTTCCGCGCCTCGCCTTTCGAAAAGGGTTTGAAAAGAAGGCCTCACAGTTCGGACTTCCGCGGTTCTGAATCTAGTCTCACAAGTGCAGTGTGAAATTGATAATCACCAAAGAGTCCAAATCCAACAAACCTTTTTAGAAAATCGATTTTAAATCAAATAATGCCAAAGTTGGATTGCTTTGCCAGATACAGAATCGCCACCTAAATATTTTATTTTTTAGAAAATTTAGGAAACCCTGACTCGTGCCAAAGGCCACGTGTCCGTCATTACCAAAGTTGCCTCGGCTCAGGAGCTTAGGTACGAGAGGGGAAGGTCCTGAAATGAGCACCCCCGCTCGCCTGATCAAAGATCGGCCTCTACTAATCATGATATGTCATTTTATAAACATTATGTGTTCTTGTTCCGATTATTAAACTAGCTTTACTATGTGGCGCACACAAGCAAGAATAGACTAGTCGCAAGACTTGGAACGATTTAACTCATGTTTATTTGCGAAAATGGTTTGAATTTGCCACCCTCAAGTGGGCTTAAAGATGCGGTTTTGCCACCAATCATAGTGGGCTTAAAACACGATTTGCCACAACAAAGTGGGCTTAAAAATTACATTCGTTGAATCGCTCCAATTCAAACAACAAGCCTTCATCCACAGGCATTCATGAAGTTTAGCATTTAAGAACATAGCCTCATGGCAAGCATGCTATCATGGCAATATGGAAATCACACTCATGCAAGTTTGCTAAAGCATAAAACTGACCGAGTACTCCAAGCCAAAACAAAAACTAGTTAGAAAGATGCATGATCCTAACTATACAAGATGCCTAATGCAACACATGCAATATGAAATTAATAGGCTCGACTACTAATATGGCATATGATTCAATTTAAATAACATGCGATTAAACACGTATTCAAAGAAGATATAGAAATTGCAATACAGTTTGAATGATGTGCCGAGCCTCGGTGCATGTAAGACAAATGAATGGATGCAAGCATGCGAGCTAAGGTATACTAATTGAAAATCTCCCTAATCTAACCATCAAAAGCGATTAAATAAAAGGGAGAAAGACGTGGGGTTGGAAGACATACACACACACACACACGCACACTTATTACAACATTATGCCCTCGCGAAGGAGGGTCCAAATGAATAAGCTAACTAGCTACGCTAATTAAGCTGACTAATTATTACAACAATTGAAACGAATTTAACTAACTTATTCTAAGCTAATTAAATATTACAAATCGAATTAAGCTAATTAATTGCAAAATGACTTAATTAACTAACTAGTTACAATACTTGTATGAATTAGCTACAACTAATTAATTAAGCAAAGTAACTAAATGGCCCTGGGAATGAGGGATGCATGCTCGGTTTCTCCACCCGAAAAAGTCACCACCTTGCCACTGAATGCCTCTGTTCGCATATATTTGAACACTGAAAAGGGCTGCCCACTTCTAGAACACCTCTGCTCCACATCAGGAACACACAGTGCAATTTTCATTGGTGGCCGACATGGGGCATGTTGGCTACCACTAGTGGCCGGTCGGCTACTGGTGGTGGCCGGTCGGCCATTGGTGACAAGAACTCCTCCTTTTGCTGCAACAGAGAGTAGACAGAGAAAAACAATATATTTTCACAGGTTTGTGTGTACTATTACCCTCCTTATCATCACACAAGCTCAAAGGAGTGAAACTCCTGGCTCTCAAACCATCAACCAAGCAATTTTCATGCATGATCGCCAAAGAACCAAGTTTGTACAAGTTAATGAGTGCAAAACAAGACTCAAAAAGACCACCACCCTATCATGCATGATCAAGGGTGATGGTGACCAAAGAAAGTGGCACATTTCATCACTTTTAGTATGAAATGTCCCATTTTCTTTGTTTTCGAATTAACTTCGAACACATGCAATGCAATACGAAAGATGCTTTATCTTGCTTCTTTTACTTGTTCGTGTTTTGTTTACTCATTTTACATTACCGATTAATTCTTTAATCTATTAAGTCCATTGGTGAGTGTCTTTTAAAGCAAAAGAAGTGTGAATCAAGGGGTAATTTAAGGCATGAGAGAGATCATGCCGTTGGTAATGAACCCTTAAAGAGGATTAAACCATTAAGCATAACCTAAATCTTAAGCTCAAAAGATCCCAAGTTTGAAACGACTCTCAAACAAATGAAAAAGTGAATCAAAGAGGGAGATAGCAGAGACGTTAAATGCTGGAATTAGGCATGAAAAAGCATTAAAACATGCAACTAAGACACACAAATGATGCTAAAAGCCTAGAAACACTAAGCTAGTGAAGGAACTTGCACCACAACTATACAATACAAGCCTCAACTGAATTAACCAGCCCAAAACAGAGCCAAAATAGGTCAAAACAAAGGTAAAAACATGATGGACTAAAGCTAACTCATGAAGCTAACTAGGTATGCAAATAAGACACAAGGAGGGGAGGCTAACCCCTCTAATTTTGGACTTCAAAAGAAGGTTTTTGTCATCGAGAAACCTCTAAATTTCAGTGGTTAAAAGGCCCAAAAAAGTTATTTTCAAAGTGATGAAAAGATGGCACAAAAGCTTAACAAGCTAAAAAGCAAAAGGGGTGTACAACCCCCTAACTCAAAAGGGCTCAAACCACCACTTTTAGGCCACAAAAATAGAACTTTTTACATGTCAAAACTAGCCCCAAAATAGTTTAAAAGAGATAGCTAAGCAAGTATTGAAAGCAAGCTTAAGCAAGGTAAGTTCTATACCTTTGAAGCACAGCACAAAACAACCACAAATTCAATCTCAAACCTGTTTCAAGAGCTCAAACAAGGTCCCAAGTTATCTTAGCCCAAAGGTGAGAGTGTTTGGTTAAGGGTTGATGTGCAAAAGCTAAGTGAAAACAAGCTATATGGCACAAAATATCAAGAGAGAGAGATAATTCTAGAGAGAGAGAGAGAGAGAGATTTTTGTTCTAAAATCTCTAACCCTCCAAAATGGGGGAGGACACCCCTATATATAGAAAATCAAGGTTTGAGCTTAGATACATCCCACCATACACATGTATGAAGATGCAGCTCAGTGAGCAATAGCTGGCACAACTGGCAACAAATATCTAGAAATATCTGGAAAAAGAACCTGGTGGCCGACCGGCCATATCCACGGCTGACCGGCACATCCCATGGTTGACAGCCTTGGGGGGTAGCTGACAGGTCACCAATAGGTCTAGACACCAAGTTTTGGTCCAAAACAAGGCACTAAAAGAAGAAGGTTCAAAGGCTCAAAGACAGGGCATTCTGCCGAGGACTTTGGGCGCTCAAAACGAACACAAACGAGCACAATCATCGCGTGCATAAATGATGACGTCTAAGTCTTGAGGATGATAAAAAAATGGGGTGTCTACAGTTGCCCCTCTTTGACAGAATTCGGAAGTCCTAAAATGACAAGAGTGAATGTCAAAGCCCAGAGACGACCCATTTTTGACAAAGCCGAAGACTTTGACAAACAAACAAGCAAGCAAAACAAAGAACGGTTGCGTCCGCAGGCTGCCTACGTATCCCTTTGCAAGGAATCAAACTAGCGTAGTTCTGGGGCAAGATGCAAATGATATGCACGATCACAAAACATAACTTATGATCATGCAATGAGGCTGTAATGAAACATCTAGATGCAGATGTCATGCAAAGAAATGCTACAGAAATCTCATGCATAAAAAGAAGTAAGCCAATACGAACCAAACCACATTTCATGCAGAAAGGATGTAAGAAAATTATGCAAACTTAATTACGCATTACGCAGGAAAGGCAAAGAACAACACAACCATCGGGCGCAATCGAGGTGTCAAACAAGATCCTAACACGTTGCACGCGGAAAGAGGGGACGAATGGTATGAACTCCGGGACATGCCCGACCGTTCTAAACTAAAAGGAGAGATGATAAACATCGGAACACGTCCAAATGTTTGTAACCAAAACAAGGAGTGGTGATAAACACCGGAATACGTCCAATTGTTTTAACCAAAACAGGGATTGGTGGTGAACATCGAAACATGTCCAAATGCTTTTAACCAAAACAGGGAGTAGTGGTGAACATTGGAACACATCCAAATGTTTTTAACCAAAACAGGGAGTGGTGGTGAACATCGGAACACGTCCAACTATTTTTAATCAAAACAGAGTAATCAAAGGGCAGGAATGATCTCACCTGGAATTCTTCTAAATGAACCGTACACACATTATCGTGTCTGCATAAGAAAGAAACTCAACAAGCATAATATAGCAAGAGTGCATGTTCTATGCAAGGCAAATAAAGCATTGTAGACGTGCCCCGAGAACTCCCCGGGCTCCGCGTTACGAGGGCGCGAAATCCGTTTTATTCTCTAGCTACTACAGTTCGGACTCAATGTCACGATTTTGAATCTAATCTCAATGCGAGGCCGATAAATCACCAAAGAGTCCAAATCCGGAAAATCGTTTTGGAAAACTGATTTTTATAAAGAAGTGCCAAACATGGACTACTTTGCCAGATGCAGAGTCGCCACCTAAATATTTTATTTTGGAGCAATTTAGGAAACCCTGACTCGTGCCTAAGGCCACGTGTCCGTCATCACCAAATTTGCCTCGGCTCGGGAACTTGGGTACGAGAGGGGAAGGTCATGCAATGAGCACCCCCGCTCGCCCGATCAAAAGATCGGCCTTTACTAAGCATGATATGTTGTTTTTGAAAACACATATGTTCTTATTCCAATTATTAACCTAGAATTACTATGTGATGTGCACAACATACAAGTATAGATTAGATCGCCTAAGTTGGAACAAAACATTGCATATTCGTTTCTGAAAATGATTTCGAAGCTTGCTACTCACAAGTAGGCTAAAACGAGAATTTTGATGAATTATTCCAATTCAAGCAATCCAACCTTCATTCATAGGCATTCAGGCAGTTAATCAAATAAGCAGTTAGCCTCATGGCAAGCATGCTTTCATGGCAACATTAACACACATGCAGTATGCTAAAACATAAACACTCATAGTGTACTCCAAGCCAAAACAAGGAACTAGTTAGAAATCATGCATGATCCTAGTTCATGTTAAGATGACTAATGCAACATATGCGAGAATGCAATTAAAATAGGCTCGGCTATTCTAATCATGTCATATGAAATGCAACTTGGTACATGTATTCAAATTGGAATTGAAATACAATGCAATTAGTATGATGCGCCGAGGCCGGTGCATGCAATACAGATGAATGGATACACGTATGCAAACATAAGGTATGCTAATCGAAATATGTCCTAAAACTAACCATCGTAAGCGGTTAAGTAAAAGGGAGAAAGAAATGGGGGTTGTAAGACATGCATCACACACACGCACGCTTATTACAGTAATATGCCCTCTCGCAGGAGGGTCCGAATAAAAAGCTAACTAGCTAATCTAAGCTAATTAAACTAATTATTACATCACAAATTAAATAACTAGCTACAACTAATTATTACAACACAAATTGAATAGCTAACGCATTACCTAATTAAGTACATAACCAAAACATAAACTAGCTAAGCAAATTAGCTAAGTAAAGCGATAAATCAATGTCCTCAGAGGGAGAAGAATGCACGCATGCTCGGTCGCCTTGTTCGGAAAGCCGTCACGATGCTCCAACTTGCCTTTGTTTGCAACTGTTCTCAGAACCTTGCACCAAGCTCCAGAAAGCTTCTAACACACCTTGAGGACCTGTGGGAGGGCTGCCGACCAGTTGTTGGTGTTTCTAGCCACTGGCCGACCACCTATCTTTGTTGCAGACCAGAAAAAGTGGTTGGCCAGCTAGTTTTTCTGGCTGGCCGACCAGTTGTTGCTGCACTTCTCCAGTTTGCTGCAACAGAGAGCAAGAAAGGGCATGGCAATGTATTTGTAAGATATGTATGCATAACCACCCTCCCTATCATTTCATAAGCTCAAGGGGGTGTGGTTTTCGACCCTCAGGCCACCAATCGCGCATCTCGATGCATGATGGCTGATAAGCCAAATTGTACAATTCAATGTAAAATGAATGCACACATAAACACATAAAGCCTAGAACTCTATCATGTATGATCAAGAGTGTCGGCGACCGAGAATTGAGGCACGTTTCATCACTTCAAGTATGAAACGTCCCTCGTTACTCATGTTTGGACTAACACCTATTCCAAACGCAAATGCAATGCAACTCAAGCATGCAAACATGGAATGTAACTTAAGCATGCAAACATGCAATGCAAAACATGCAGAACACAATGCAACTACATGGCATACTTAATGCAATGCAACATTACATGCACAATGCAAAGTACATGGCATACACAATGCGATGAACATGGCATACACAATGCAATGAACAACATGGCATACTCAATGCAAAGAACATGTCATACACAATGCAATGTAACATGATCAACTTAATAAAGCTAATGACATGCAAACAATGCTAATGCATGCACAATGCAAGGCAACATAAGCATGCAACAACATGATGCATTGTAACAACATTCACATAACATGTTCGATGGACTTAAACCAAAATGGACAAACCTCAGTCATGTCTAAATCAGTGGCCATAATGCTAAAATTAAGGCATGAAAGGGCAAGGTAAAGCATGCACATGTATTGGCCCATCAACTAGGCCTATGAACACAACTCTCAAGCATGATGAAGAAGCGATAAACATGGAAGTGTGACAACACTAAAGGCTCTGAAATCAAGTGTGAAATGATGCAAAATCATTCAAACAACACAAGTAAAGCATGCAAGAGGGCCTAAGGTACAAAGCCATTAAAGGGACTACACAAGGGGCATGCAATACATGGCACAAATGATTGAACCAATCATGGACAGAGCTTAATTAGGTCTAAACAAAGACCAAAACATGCTGAGATGGGGCCTCAAATGTCTAGGCAAGATGGCATACATGCTAGGCCACAAACTAGGCAACAAATACGCAACCCTCAAAGGCACTTAAAGAGTGAATGAAGTGGGAACATGGCAGTCCTAGATGCTCTGAAATGTCATGGTAAATGATGCTAAATCATATACACAACACAAATGAAGCATGCCATGGTACCCAAAACTTGAAACTAGCATAGGCACATGCACTATAGCCATGCAAAACATGAAGCATATGGTCAAGACAACCCAAAACAGTCCTAGAACATGTCAAGGTGAGTCTAAAACATGCATGGAAGGAAGCCAAAACAAGCTAACATGAAGGGCCAAAACATGGATCATGCAAGGGCAATATGGGAGGATTACACTACACCTACCAAGACCAAGCATGAGATGGCTTTGCCAACAAAAATCAGAGTTATATCATGGTAAAATAACCCCAAAAACACACTGAAATGATAGCTCGCAAGCTTAGGCATGAAAGCATACGCAATGACTCATGTTAAGGCATAAAGGACCTACCCTCCAACGCATTGAATAAGTGACAAATGTGAGTGCATGAGCATGAAACATGAACTGAAATCACATAACAAATGATGTCAAATCATTCAAAATGGGCAAGCAATGCATGCTAGTAGACTTGATACACAAAGCTAACAAACTAGAATGCATTATAGCTATACAAAGCATGGCATGCATAACCAAAACAACACAAATTAGAGCTTAAGCATGCTAAAACATGGACAAAAGCTTCTAAGAGCTAAGCCAAAATCATGCTAGCATGACATATTAAAGCATGATACACATTAGGCTAGTTCATGGAATTGCACTACAAGTGCATGGAGCATGCAAGGGTCAACCAAACCAAACATTAATAGAGGTATGACATGGAAAAATAACACCAAGAATATGCTGAAATGGACTCAAAACAAGCTAGGAAGACATGCTACTTCATGAAGCATACAAGACTAGTTTGTGAGATTTACACTACAAGTGTATAAGGCATGTAGGGGCCAACTAAACCAACCCAAAATAGATCTAAGGCATGTTAAAAAAACACCAAAAACCTATTGAGATGGCCCCAAAACAAGCTAGAAAGACATGCTCAAACATGAGGCACACAAAGCTACTTTATGAAATTTACACTACAAGTGTATAAGGCATGCAAGGGATGATCAAGACAACCAAAAAAAGTGGCATGCCATCACAAAATAACCCCAAATACATGCTAAGATATGGTCAACATAAGCTTAACAAACATGCTCAAACATGAGGCATTCAAAGCAAGCAATCAAAACATAAGGAGAGGGGATGACCCTCCCCTATTTGGGACCTCAAAACCACCTTTCCACCATTGAAAGTTCTTTAGATTTTAGTGGTAGAAAGGTCATACAAAGGCTAGAGCAAGAGCCAAAAGGGATGGCTCAAAACAAGGCCTAATAAGGCCTAAGAGGGAGTAGACCACCCCCAACACAAAAGTGACCTCAAACAAACATTTTAAGGACCAAAAATCAGAACCTTTTGTAGTTAAGAGTTAAGCTTAAATCAGCATGCAAATAGGTCTAAAAGCTTAAGCAAAATAAGGGGTTAAAGGGTTAGTTGACTCACCCTTGTAGAACCTCTTCAACGCTGCAACTCCAGCAGCTTTCTTGGATCAAAACCAGTCCAAAAGCACCAAAAACAATCTCAAAAAGCCTCAGCGACAAAAGGATGGTGTTTGAGTGTGTGTTTGTGTGTTAAAGTGTGGTAAAACTACATTTTTAAGGCACAAAATGAAGAACAAGAGCAAGATAGATACAAGTATGTATGTATAACTCTCAAGCCTCAAGAACTGAACCTAGAGGAGGGAGGAGGAGGTTCTCTCTTATAGAGAACCAATGCTCAAGCTTGTTGGACAAGCTTAGGGTTCAAGGCCATCCCTCCATACGTGTATGGAGGATGGTCATAGTGCCTTCCAGCTGTGCCAGCTGGATGAAAATATCTCTAAAAAGGTGACAAAAAGTAGCCGGCCAGCTACTTGAAGTGGTCGACCGACCACCACAAGTGGTCTCCCAAGAAATAAACTAGTCGGCCATGGTGGGAGAGAGTCTAGAGCATGAAAACAGTGCAGTTGTGTGGTGGCCGACCAGAAAAGGTGGTCCAAAGACCAAGAACACCAGTTGGCCGACCAGAAAACTGGCTGGTGGGAGGAAAAGTGGTCTCCAAGGGGAAGAACTGGTCTCCCACCCTTGTACCACCGTCCAAACAAGGAAAACAAGGTTTGTACCAAAAACAAACCAAAACGGATGCAAGACGAAAGTTCGGGAGGCAAAGTGCGCAGCTGGAAACCTCGAAAACTAGTCTATCGGCACCAAAAGTGGTCTACGACCACAAAAGTGGTATCCCAGACCACAGTGTCCCTCTAGGTAGAGGCAACAAGGTGTGGTTCAAAAACCATGCCAAACGGAGAACATTAAGCGGTCCCGAGTCAAGGCGCGCGGTCGAAGGCTCTAAAAATCGAAAACTAGTCTCCAGGCGCGAAAAGTTGTCTACGACCATGAAAAGTGGTCTACAACCACAAACAGGTGGTCCACAAACCATCTCCCTCCCTCCAGGGAAGAGAAACAAGGCTTGGTCCACAAATCGAGTCGAAACACAAAGAGTTCAGAGGCCCGGAGGCAAGGCACCCAACCGAAACTCCGGAAACTCGAAACGAGCACAACATGCACTATCACCGAGCGCTCAATCGATGACGTTTAAGTCTTAAGGTCGGTCAAAAATGGGGTGTCTACAAACATGTTCTATGCAAATGTCGTAATAGCATGTTTTATACATGGTAATTGGGAGCATGTTCTATGCAAATCGAAATACATATTCAATGTAACAGTACAAAATGCATGTTCTATGCAGCACAAAATGCTTACTCAATGCAAGGTTAGCAAATGCATGTTCTATGCAACATCAAAATACATACTCAATGCAAGATTAGCAAAATGCATGTTCTATGCAACATTAAAATACACGATAAAACCGACTCAGCCACAACTTCCGAGTTACCTCTCGGAAGAGTTGCAACAAGTCAAAAAGGATACACCTCGTTGATGTTGATTAGCGATGAACCATCATGCACCGAAGACACGATTTAGTGCTTTTGCAGAGGCAATTTGAGTTTAAAAGTGAACTTTTCTTGCACTTTCTCGAGAACCAAGGACACAAAATAGCAGCAAAATACACAGGGAGAGCACTGGAAGCTTGCCGGCCACCAAGGAGAGGTGTCGGCCACCTGTTGGCCAACCCTAAGGGTAGTCGGCCACCAGTGGTGGCCGACCGGCCATCGATGGCTTTGCATTCGGGTGTTTAAGTATAGGGCATGGGGGCTCATTTCCTCCACACCCCATGCCCGAAATTCTTCCCTCTCCCTCTATAGACCTTCATTCTCTCTAGATCTGATCTTTACACGCGTTTTCCAACGCCCCACGCAAAGTTGATTCGCTCAAACCTCTTGATTTCCTTCGTTTTGAACCGATTGAAAATTGGGTATTTTTTTCTTCATTTTCACCACTTGAGGCTTGTTCCCCCCGAGTTTCTCTTGGGTTTGGCGCCTTTTCCCGGGCTTTGACTTTTTCTCTCATTTTCTCTCTCCTAGGGTTTGACTTGAGTTGACTTTTGGCATTTTCCACCTATTTTCCCCATTTCTTCACTTTTCATCAACT
The DNA here is from genome assembly GCF_004153795.1 of Camellia sinensis. Classification (NCBI taxonomy): domain Eukaryota; kingdom Viridiplantae; phylum Streptophyta; class Magnoliopsida; order Ericales; family Theaceae; genus Camellia; species Camellia sinensis. The sequence continues at coordinate 523,744 of NW_021024827.1, forward strand.
TTTCATCTATATTCCAGATGGCAGACGGATTTCCACATAACGGGGCTCCTCCAGAGGCAGAGTTCGAGGCAGAGTTCGATTCTGCTACAGAGCTAGAGCCCTTACCACTGGGAGTGAGGCCTTTTGACGCGGCGAGATATCATCCCTAGACCCACATTCTGCCTGTTAGTGGGGTTAGGCACTTCACTGATTTCACTAATGCACCAGCGGATCTCTTACTGAGGGAGCCAGACTCCCATATTTCAGTCGTTCCCGTTGAGGTACAAACTCTATGCACTTGTACATATGATATTCTTTACTTGCATTTCTTGCGATAATCACACTCTCGCACTGTATTTACACTGATTCACCTGCATTTTCTTTACACTTCCTTTTCATTGAACTATATTTACACCAATTCACCTACATTTGCCACAGGGTGATGCCTGCACGTACAGGGGCTATGGGGCCACGACGGCTAGAGATTGGTACGACGGGCTCCCTGCCGGAGTACGAGCTACTGTTGACGAGGTAGGCTTCGGCCTATTCTGTTCTGGATTGCCACGAGTCATAGCGAGCCGTCCACTTCTTGGGGCTCTAGTAGAGAGATGGTGGGACGCCACCAACTCTCTCCACCTTTCCACTACCGAAGAGATGACGATGACCTCGTACAACTTTGCCATGATCACAGGCCTAGGCATAGGGGGTGATCCGATTCCCCTTGATCCTGATATGGGAGAGTGGGAGGCTGCTTGGATTGAACTTATAGGGATGCGCCCGCCTTTGTTCCGGATAGGCCAGGTAAGATACAGCTGGTTTGAGGAGCGGTTCTGGGGGACCGTGCCAGAGACAGGAGAGGAGATAGAGCACTATGCTCGAGGTTTTCTGATGTTCCTTTTTGGTACCACCCTGTTTGTAAACAGGGCGAACACCGTGGGACTATACTTGTTGAGCGCACTGGTGGTCCTTCCCTTAGTGAGCTTCTACGATTGGGGCGAGGCTGGCCTCGCCACCCTGTACGGCTATAGAAGCTCAACCTCCCGCGGGATTGGACTCTTAGTTGGAGGCTACTGGCGAGCCTGGGAGGTGCACATCTTAGTTCCCTCTTCACACTTTGTATTTTTTGTTCAGCATTTCTGTCTTCAACGCATGTATTTTATGCTTTGTACTTTTTATACCTGTCCATGCACTGTATGCTTTCTGCTTTGCATTTTCTGTATCTGTTCATACACTGTATTGATCATATACCATTGCGCTTTCTCCACAGCTATGGGTATACGCATACTTCCCGACTCTTGCCCCAGAGCCAAAGGTGGAGGTTCCATTGACGGTCCCTTATTCATGGGTGTACGATGGCCAGCTTCGCCTTAGAACTCGCGAGCCTTTTTCTTTCTTCAGGCGTTACTTCGACACCGTAGCTACCCACGAGGTGACCCAAAACATGGTCATCATTTGTTTTCATACCGTTCTGATTCACATTGTAGCCACTGACAGCAACTGACAATCTATACAACTTTATTTGTAGGTCTCATGGCAGCCGTGAGCCACGATACCAAGAGGACTTGGAGCCTGGTATAATGCAGCCTGGGGCATGTCTCGCTATCGCATTCTACTTGAGGGTCCAGTTTGCCGAGCCTGGTACCTTGGCGAGAGAGTTGTATGCCAGTCTCTGGGCATGCCTGCTTAGTTCATACCGATGACGCCGCCAGAGTCAATGAGATCATCAGACAGCCTATCTGTTGACAGAGTTATCTAGTTCATAGTTGGCTTGGAGGCAAAATAATTCCGAGTTGAGGGTGACTATGCAATCTTCATTCAGATACACCTTATGCCACCTCTGACTAGTGTTCGCAGAGGTGAGGGAGCGAGGGCTCTTGCTGTGAGGATGGGACCAAGAGCGACTAGGGTAGCCAGGGCCTATAGCAGTGGGGCTTCTTGGGCAAGGCAGAGGACTGGTTAGCCAGAGCTCCCGACCGAGTTGACAGGTTGCCAGTACACCGGAGAGGCTTACCGGATTCCGATTGAGCCTCCGATGGCTGGTCACAGATATGTCAGAGTGCCTGATTCACTTCCGGTATGCACTACAGTTTTTATTTTTCCATTTTTGCTCAAATACTCAGATATTCATTCCTTCTGGACACTAATCAATCCAAATTGCATTCGCAGGCACCCGCAGGGTACGTTGAGGGATTGCTCGAGATGTTGGCCTCATTTGAGGGCATGATCTTGAGGAGGGAGGCACTGCTCGGCTTCCGCGACATTCAGGCAATTTCTTTAGTTTTCTTGCATTTCAGTCATCACATTTCCACTGATACGCTGAAACTGACATGTCAACTGAAAATTTTCCCACGTTGCACTGATACACTGCATCTAAAATACTGCTTTTTCATACTGTATTCATATTTTGTACCGGACTTCTGCATGTACTCATTATGCAGACCATACTTGTATCACATTGTAGACCACTCGGAACTCCGCTCCGCGTGCGAGGGCACAAATCGTGGTTCTTAGCTACTACAGTTCGGACTCATGTCACGGTTCTGAATCTAATCTCACAAAATGCAATGTAAGACTGATAAATCACCAAAGAGTCCAAATTTGGCAAATCGTTTTGGAAAATCGATTTTAATCAAAAAGCGCCAAACATGGACTGCTTTGCCAGATTTTAGAGTCGCCACCTAAATATTTCATTTTGGGAAATTTAGGAAACCCTGACTCGTGCCTAAGGCCACGTGTCCGTCATCACCAAAGTTGCCTCGGCTTGGGAACTTGGGTACGGGAGGGGAAGGTCATGCAATGAGCACCCCCGCTCGCCCGACCAAAGATCGGCCTTTACTAACATGATATGTTGTTTTTGAAAACACATGTGTTCTTATTCGGGTTTATTAATCTAGAATTACTATGTGATGCGCATAGCATACAAGTATAGACTAAATTGCCTAAATTAGAACAAAACATCTCATGTGTGTTTTTTTCGAAAATGGTTTGAAGTTGCTACTCGCAAGTAGGCTAAGACATGGATTTTGCCACCCTCAAGTGGGCTTAGAAAACAACATGATTTGCCACTCTCAACTAGGCTTAAAACTCGCATTTGATGAATTGTTCCAATTCAAGCAATCCAACCTTCATTCACAGGCATTCATGCAGTTAAACACCTAAGCAGTTAGCCTCATGGCAAGCATGCTGAACATGGCAACACTCACACTCATGCAAGGATGCTAAAGCGTAAACACTTACAGTGTACTTCGTGCTAAAACAAAAGCTAGTTAGTAATCAATGCATGATCCTAGCTAAGTTAAGTTAAGATGCCTAATGCAACACATGCAAAATGCAACTAAGATAGGCTCGGCTATTTTAAGATGTCATGTGAATGCTACACTTGATACATGTATTCAAATAGGTATTGAAATGCAATGCAATTTGTATGATGCGCCGAGCCTGGTGCACGCAAGACAGATGAATGGATGCACGCATGCAAAGCATAAGGATGCTAATCAAAACATGCCCTAAAACTAACCATAAAAAATTGATAAGTAAAACAGAGAGAGAAATGAGGTTGGAAGACATGCATCATACACACGCACGCTTATTACAACAGTTGTGCCCTCTTGACGGAGGGTCCGAATAATAAGCTAACTAGTTAGTCTAAGCTAATTAAACTAATTATTACATCACAAGACTAATTAACCAACAAGTTAACTAATTATTACAAAACAAGCTAACTAATTAAATACAAATGAATAGCTAATCGCCTTAACTACTTAAGTACAAAAACCAATATATTAGCTAGCTTAAGCAAAGAAACTAAGTAAAGCAAATAGAAGGGGCCTCAGAGCGAGAAGCGCATACATGCTCAGTCGCCTCGTTCGGAAATCCATCGCGATGCCCCAACTTGCCTCTGTTTGCAATTGTTCTCAGGACACTGCACAAAGCTCTAGATAGCTTCAACTCCATCATGGGAACCTCCAGGAGCATTGCCGACCACTTATTGCTGCCGACCAATATAGTCTCTCTACTATATTTCACCACTTGAAGTTGGTGAAAATAGACAATATTGTATGTATTAGTCTTCTTTGCGTGAGACGCAGTGAGAATTGCATAATTTTCTTACATCCTTTCTGCATGAGATGTAGTTTGGCTCGTATTGCTTTGCATAGCATTTGCTTAAAATGTTGCATTTATTTTGCATAATTGCTTCATTACAACTCTCTTTGCATGATCATAAGTTATGTTCAGCATTGTGCATGTCATTTGCATCTTGCCCCTGCCGGCGGGCGCATCTCTTTGTTATCTTGCATGTCACCAACTTCACCAATATCGTGCCTGCACAAAAGAGAGACTTAACAGGTACAATATAGTAGAAGCACATGATCAACGCTATATCAAGGTACAATTTCAATACAAGATAAACGCGTGCACATATGATGCCAATGGAAAGGTACATAGCAATGCAAGTGAAAAGTGCACAACAGTGCAAGTGAAAAGTGCATAACAATGCAACTAAGTGTGCGTGACAACGCAAGTGAAGAGGTGCATAACAATGCAACTAGAACGTGCATAACAATGCAAGTAGAGATGTGCGCGACAACGCAAGTAAAGAGGTGCATGACAATGCAACTAGAGTATGCATGACAACGCGAGTAAAGAGGTGCATGACAATGCAACCTAAATGTGCGTGACAACGTTGGTAAAGAGGTGCATGACAATATAACCTAAGTGTGCGTGACAACGCGGGTGGAGAGGGGCATGACAATATAACCTAAGTGTGCGTGACAAGCGGGTGGAGAGGTGCGTGACAATGCAACCTAAGTGTGCATAACAATATGAGTGAAATATGCATAACAATGCGAGCAAAATGTGCGTGACAATGCAAATAGTGTGTGCATAACAATACGAGAGAAATGTAACTTCAATAGTATGTTTGAAACAAAATGCGGAATAAGGAAACACAAGCCTTAACGAGACCGATTCGACCGGAACCTCCGATTTACCTCTTGGAGGGGTCACAACATACTCAAAAAGGATACACCTTGCTCTTGACGAGTGACGATGAGCCACGCATCGAAGACTTGAATTGAAGTTCCCGTGGGGACGATTTTGAGCGGAAAAGCGTACTTTTCTTGCGCTTTCTTGAGAGCCAAGGATTCCAATCGGTCTAAAAACACACAGGGAGGACAATGGGACCCTGAAGACTACCCCAGGAGGGCTGCCGACCACCAAGGACAGCTACCGACCACTTGTTGACCACCTAAGTGGTCGGCCAGCTAGAAAAACTGGTCGGCTGACTAATTTACACAACTTCGGGGCAATTTGGTCTTTTAGCCTCGGTTCTATAAGTGTACACCTCCAAAACACATTTCACTCAGACCTCTAGTGCCGAAATTGACTCCCTTTCCTTCCTAGACCCTTTTCCCTCTCAGATCCGGGCTTTGTACGCATTTTCCAACGCCCCACGCAAAGTTGATTCGCAAAAATTTTCAATTCTCTTCGTTTTGAACCGATCAGAATTTGTCTTCGAAGCTTCTTTCTCCATTTTCACCACTTGAGGTATGTTTCTCTCGAAGTTTAGCTCCTTTTCTCGGGTGTTGACTTTCTTTGACTTTTTCTTTTCCCGAGAGTTGACTTTTGTTGACTTTTTGCAATTTACGCTCATTTCACTGATTTTTGCTCATTTTGCACCATTTGCAGATTCTTTTCAGATGGCGGACCACATTCCACGCGGCGGAGGCTCCCCGAGAGCAGAGGACGAGCCTGATGTCATACTATTACCGCCGAGGGTTCGGCCTTTTTGATCCGGAGAGGTACCATCCTTAGGAGCATATCCTACCTCCGAGTACCTTTCATCATTTCATGAATTTTGCGCGACGGGCACCCGCAGACTTGCTGCTATAGGAGCCAGAGTCTCACTTGTCACATCACGCGCACGAGGTGCGTACTTCTCTTTTACATTTTCTGCGATGTATTTTGCATTTCTTGCACACTTTATGCTTTCGTTCTGTATTATATCTGTTTGTTCTGAACTCATGTACATACACAGCAATTCTGCTTGTTCTAAACATAACTCACAACACAGCATCCTATTCATTTGGCACACAGCTCATATATAACATTCTGCTCACTTGGCACACAGCTCACAACACAGCACTCTATTCATTTGGCACGCAGCTCATACACAACACTCTGTTAATTTGGCACGCAGCTCTCAACACAGTATTCTTGTTCATTTGGCACACAGCTCATACACAACACTCTGTTCACTTGGCACACAGCTCACAACACAACATTCTTGGTCATTGGGCACACAGCTCAAAACACAACATTCTTTTCATTGGGCACACAGCTCAAAACATAGCATTCTTATTCATTGGGCACACAGCTCAAAACACAACATTCTTTTCATTGGGCACACAGCTCAAAACACAGCATTCTTTTCATTGGGCACATAGCTCAAAACACAACACTCTATTCATTGGGCACACAGCTCAAAACACAGCATTCTTTTTATTCTAAACACACAGCTCATAACACAGTACATTGTTCATTCTGAACACACAGCTTATAACACAGTACACTGTTCATTCTGAACACACAGCTCATAACACAACGCTCTGTTTATTTGGCACATAGCTCATACACAGTACACTGTTCATTCTTAACACACAGCTCATAACACAGTACACTGTTCATTCTGAACACTTCAATCATCACGTGGGAGTGGTACATGGAGCTCCTAGATGCTATACGACATATCGTTGATGAGGCCGGGTTTGGCCCATTTGCACAGGGTTGTCGCGTCTTCAGGCGAGCAGGACCCTTATGGGTGAACTTCTAGAGAGATGGTGGCACACCACAAACTCCTTTCATTTCTCTGTTGCGGGGGACATGACGATGACCCTGTATGACTTTTCGATGCTGACGGGCCTCGACGTGGCAGGCCGGCCGATCCTATACAATTTTGATATGGGCGAGTGGGAGGCAGCTTGGACTTATCTGCTCGGAGTCCATCCGCCAGCCTGCAGATCACCATGCATGGTCAGGTACACCTAGTTTACGGAGCAGTATAGGAGGACTATGCGCGAGACAGTTGAGGCCATAGAGCAGTATGCCCGGGGATTTTTGATGTTCCTTCTTGGGACCACACTGTTCTCCGATAGGGGGAATACAGTTGGGCTTTATCTTCTCAGTGCTCTGGTAGACCTATCACAGGTTCGGCACTTTGATTGGGGCAGTGCTGGCCTTGCTACCCTTTACTGCTACATGAGCGCGACCTCTCGCGGGTGCAGGGCATAGTAGGTGGCTACTGGAGAGCCTGGGAGGTACATTCTGCCCTCTTGATTTACATTTCTGCTTTTCATTATTTGTACACTGCACACATTACATTCTGTACTCTGCATTCTGCACTCAGCATTCTGTATTTTCTATACATTCTGTATTCTGACTACCACTGTCTTGCCTTTCATAGCTGTGGGTTTGCGCTTACTTCCCGACGCTCGCCCCTGAGCCGGAGGTGGAGGCACCACTAGATGTGCCATACTCACGCAGATTCGAGGGTCGGTGCCAACCCAGGCCCCGGGAGACATTGCCATATCTCAAACAGTATTTTGACACTGTACGGGCGACTGAGGTAAACCAGAACTCTCAGTTCTTCATGCTTTCAGCTTTGATTCATCTCGCACATTTATGACAACTAATCAATTTATGTATTTGATATCCGCAGATCACTTGGTAGCCTTGGATAGCCATGCCAGGGTATTCCCGGTTCCAGTTCGCTGGGGTATGGGGCGCCTTCCGGTATAGGATTTTGTTTGAGGGACCAGTCGGCAGGGCCTGGTTTCTCGAGGAGCACTTTATGGGCTAGACAATGGGTAATCCCGCTCAGGAGATCCCTTCGCCGCCTTCACTGGACATTTGATCCACATAGAGTCTTACTCCCCGGGACGTTGACGACCTTATGTTGGGTGTTGACGCAGTTCTTTTCTTGGAGGAGGGGAAGTACACGACGTACCTCCATACATACTTCATGCCTCCACTAACATGTGTCCGTACCCCCACGAGGAGAGCTGCTGATATGCCGTCGTCAAGCCACGCCCGAGCTGCAGACATTCCTTCGACTAGCAGGGCCAGCACATTGAGGGGTAGGAGTAGGAGGACGCCCCATGCTAGGCAGTGTGTCGGATGGCCAGATCTTCCGACCGAGCTGACAGGCTGGCAGTATGGGACACCTTACCAAATTCCATTGGAGGCTCTGTTGCCGGATCATCAATATGTCAGTGAACCTGACTCACCACCGGTATGCTCCACAGTTTTCATTTATCATTCAGATATTTAGACATTCATTCATTAATTGATGACTTGAACTTGCATCTGCAGCCTCCTAGAGGATATACTAAGGGGTTACTCGAGGTGGTGGCCTCACTCGAGTTTATGGTTTTGAGGAAGGAGACGATACTTCACTCCTACGGTATCCCAGTATTTTCCAGTTTCCTTGCATTTATCATACTTTTGATGACATACCAAAACTGAACATTTCACTACATTTATTCACTGCATGTGTAGAGCACATCTGACATATCACATTCAAATACTATATCTGCATGCACACACTCTATGCACCATCCTTGTATCTGATATACATACTCTGGCTGATGTATTCAAACTTGCCTTTTCAGGTCGCACCTGTACAGCCTGGGCCATCCAGGCCTTCTCGAGCAGCTGGGAGAGGGGTCTCGACTTGTGGCCGAGGGAGACGTAGAGCACCTACCAGACAGGATGACGAGTCCAGCGAGGAGGAAGAGTCAGTACACCCCCAATTAGAGACATCTGCAGGCAGAGATGACGACTCCGGTTCTGGTTCTGAGGGCGGAAGTGACGCCAAGGAGGATTTTGAGGATGGCGGCTCCGATTCAGACGGAAGTGCTAACGGTGGTGGTGCAGAGGCTACTCAGCCGAAGAGGGTGAAGAGGGCGAAGAGGGCCTCTCGATCTTGAGCCTGATAGCACCGACGCAGCTACTTTTGCTTTATTTTCTTTTTACTAATAGTTGTAGCACATTGTACAGCGTTAGGTAGTTTTATTTTCTTTAAAACTTGTACCTTGTTGTAAAAAAGAAAGCATGATGGAATGAAAATGACTTTTTGTTCAAAAAGTGTTGTATTTGTATTCTAAGCATTGCATCGCATCATTTTGCACAAAAAAGAGATTGATAGAAATTGAACAATCGTGTATTGCCAAGTCAGATAGTGAACCAACATAACAAACTAAACAACTTAGAACAAAAATAATTCGTTAAACGAATTACAACAACTCGATAAGTAAATGAGTAACAACTCGACAAACAAATTGCAACAATTCAATAACAAAAGAGCAACAACTCGATAATCAAAGAGTGAAAACTCGATAAGCAAAACTTAACAACTCGATAAGAAAATGCATATTGGATAAACAAAGTGATAGAACACATCCGAAACAGAGGTAAACTCAGACCTTCAGCACTCTCAGCATATAGGAAGGCTAGGGACTTTCTTCTGGAGGCAAGCAATAGCTGCAGACCACATTTTTACTCATGGCCAACCACCAAAGAAGGCTGCTGCAGACACCCCATTTTTGACCGTCCTCAAGACTTGGACGTCACTGTTTGAACACTCGGTGATCATCCATGTTTGTGTTCGTTTGGAGTTCCCGGAGGTTTCGGCTACGCGCCTTGTCTCAGGATCTCCGAACTCGACTGTTTAGTGTCTGGTTTTGCACCAAACACTTGTGTTTTGCCTTGGAAGGGTAGGGAATGCCCTGTGAGGCATCCCCACACATCACCGGCCATGGCCATGGGCCACCGGCTGGGTTTTGTTACCATCGGCAATGTGTACTGCCGGTCAGCACTATTTATTGCCGGTCGGCAGTCTATTTTGTCAAAATGGCAATTTTGAGCAGCCGACTACTGTTCATCTACTTTTTGTAGATATTTTGTGCCAGCTGTGATAGCTGGCACCCACTCTGCTTCCCTCCATACACGTGTATGGAGGGATTTCCCTCTAAGAAGCTTGTTTGGAAAGCTTTGCAAAGGAGGACTTCTATAAGAGGAGAGCTCTTCTCCTTGTTCTAGGGTTAGACATTTTAGAGAGGAAAGTTGTGTGAGAGCTCTGGTTTTAGGTTTAGGGTTCCATACATATTCTATATCTATACCTCTCTCTCATTTTACCTTTGTGTGTGTCTAGGTGCATTTGTGTCTTACTATTGCACACAAACACATAGTGTTACACCTTCCCTTGGCTACTGAGGTTCCAAGAGGTTGTTCTTGAAGTTCTTGGGTGGTTTTGAGCTTGAAGAACCAGCTGATCCACTATTTTTAAAGAAAGTCTACAAGGGTAAGAAACTTGCCTTTATATTTCCCATTTTTGCATTATTTTTTTTCCTATCTTAGAACTGTTTTTGTGCTTAGTGTATAACATAAAAACGTTCTATTTATAAGCCCTCTAAATAGTTTGTGTAGAGTGTTTTGTGGTTTAGAGGAGTTTGACCCCTCTTAGGCCTTAAAAGGCCCCATTTTGTGCTATTTTGAGTGAGCTCCGGGACCTTGATGTTTGGGCCTCCTCACCACTGAAATCTTGAGGGATTTCAGAGGTGAAGATGGTGCCTTGAGGTCCTAGGGAGGAGAGGGCCACCCCCTCTCCTTGTTGTCCTTGAAAAGGACCATTTTTGGCCTCTTGAGGGAGCACCTAGCTAAGCTTCATGTTGACCATGCCTTAGTTGTTTTTTGTGCTTATTATGTCATAATATGCCTCTGTTTTTTGTTGGTTTTGGTACACCATGCATGCTTAGCATACCTACCTTGTAATGCCATGTTTAGGTCTTAATATGCCTTAGGTTGTAAACCTTTGTTCAAGCATGTTTTAGGTCTAGCTTTGGAAAGCTTTTGTGCTTAATTTTCCATGCTAGAGGTCTGTCCATAGTTGTTTGGGTCGGCCATGGCATGCATTGTATAGCCTCTTTGCATTTTTGGCTTGTTGGCCTTAAGTGTGTGAATGTGTAGCATGCATGCATCCTTGCCTTAATTTAGTGATTTGGGACCATTTGCCATGTCGTTTTAGTCCCTTTAACATGCTTGTATGCTTGCCTTGGATGCCTCTTTGAAGCTTTGGAAGCTTGTCTTGCATGCTCCATGTTTTGGTCATTGTGCATGCTTTTGATTTTGAGCCCTTTAGATGCCATCTAGGTGTCCCTTGGGTGTTTTGCACTAGACCAATTTTAAGTCCTCTTAGCCTTGTGAGGCTTGGATGATTTAGTCTTGGTTTAAGCCTCTTGGCCTGTCTTGGGTTTTTGGCTTTGTTTGTACGCCTTGTTTGTCTTGTTTAATTGGCTTAACACCCTTTGTAACATGATTTTCAATGCTTACCTTGCATGCCATTAGTCCATGTTATGCCTCTTTCAAGTGTGCTTGAGAGTTGCCTTTTTATGTTTAAGTGTTGGTCCTTGTGTGCATGCATGTTTGCATGTCATTTAGCCCTCATTTTATAGCACTATGGCCACTGTTTTGGGCCTATTTAGAGCTGCCCAAATCATGTTTAAGTCCATCTCTTTGTTTGTTGCATGTACTGCTTGCATGTTGTAGCATATTGGTGAGTTGTTGCATAATTGAACTTGCATGATTGGATGAAGTCACATGTTTGTTCGCATGCTTAAACACCCACATTGTGCCTTGCATACTTGTTGGTTGCATCACCTCATGCCTTGCATGTCTTGTGTGCTTGTTTGCATTACCATGTTGCATGTCTAGTCAACGTGCTTAGGTTGTATTGCATGCATGCTTTGCCTCTTGATCATCCATGATTGAGGTTGAGTTCCTCATTTGTTTGTTGGTTCGCATTGCATGTCATTTGACATCAAAGTGTGCCCACTTGGTCCCTTGGGCCATCACGCATTGAAATGCGCGATTGGTGGTCCGAGAACCAAGAAGCATGTCCCTTTGACTCATTCACATGATAAGGGACATGTTTGGTGCATATATGGCTTGAATTGCATTGCCATGCAAAGTCCTGTCCTCTGCTGCTGTCAAACAGGTTCTGCGGGCATTCTCTGCCGATCGACTTCATGGAGTGCCGACCGGCAATCAATCAGCAGCCAATGGATTCATTATGTGCTGAGGGACACCAAGCCACTGCCGATGACCATTATACTCAGCCGGTGGTGTCTCCCAATGTCCAGAGAAGCAATTCTGAGGCTTTGACAGTCTTCAGAGGAGCAGAGCAGGGAAAACAGAGGCAGATTGCGCATGGCAGTGTACTTCCGAGTAGGACCGAGCAAGCATCGCATCGAGCTCTCTTCCCGAGGCGGTTTACTATTGAATAAATTTAAGTGTACTCATCATGTTCTTTCATCTGTATATTTTATTTTGTGAAATCTTTATGTGTTAATGACATAATTGTATTTTGTTTACACTCTCAAGTGTTTTTGTTACAAAGTAAAAGGTTCATTTTTATTTCTAAATTCATGATTCAAACACAGTTATAATAGCTCTCAATTTCGATGTTTGTTAATAATGCTTTGTTATTTAGCATTGGTGTAGATGGAAGAAGGAAAATGGGAGGAATTGAATATGGATTGCTTGGTGAATGTGTTTGGGAGAGTTGGAATTGAATCACTTCTTTTAGACATACCCTTTGTGTGCAAATCATGGTTCAAAGCCACACTCAGTCGTCAAAGCTGGCATAAACTTGATTTTTCTCCAATATCAATTGGTTCATGGTTTTATTATGATGGCTCCAAGTCAAATAGATTGGTTGATAAATATCAATTGAAGGACAACTGGGCTGTTACTGAATTCATCAAGTATGTAATCAAACGTAGCAAAAGATCTGCCACTTTTATATCTCTTCCAGGCTGTTGTACAGAGGAAGCTTTGATTTACATTGCAGATGAGTAAGTTCACTACACAAACTATATTAGCTTGTTTTTAGTAGTAAATATTTTAATTTGTTCAAATGTAGTATGATTTACAAAGTAAAATGGAATAAGAACACATAACGTTTTCAAAAACGGATATCACGGTTAGTAGAGGCCGATCTTCGGATCGGGCGAGAGGGGGTGCTCATAGCTGACCTTCCCCAATCGTACCCAAGCTCCCGAGCCGAGGCAACTTTGGCAATGACGGACACGTGGCCTTTGGCACTGAGTCAGGGTTTCTTAAATTTCCCCATTAAAAAATATTTAGGTGGCGACTCTGTATCTGGCAAAGCAGTCCATGTTTGGCACTTCTTTCAAAAATCTGTTTTTCTCAAAACGATTTGCCGGATTTGGACTCTTTGGTTCAGATTAGGGACCGTGACAATTCGAGAGTCCGAACTGTAGTAAGCCCACAGATAAACAGAACGGGACTCACCCTCCCGGGGCGTTCGGGCGCGTCTACAGTTTCTGGCGACTCTGCTGGGGACTTAGAGAGCTTGACTCGAAGTCGTGATATCTTGTTTTGACTTCATTTATGTGTTTCTTTGCATTGCATGTGCATTGGTGCGCCTAGGACACTGTGTTTGCCATCTGCCATTCCTGAACGGTTTGCCGGAGGCTTGTCTTGTCAAGGCATGACCATAAGGCTGATCGGCTATGGGCTCTGACAGCATGGGAACACAAACCCCGATTTTACCGGGGTACCCTTTTCGACCATTCGACCTAGTGCATATTGAAATCCATAGTGACCATTCCAAGCTAGGACAGGTTGCTTACCCGATGTTAGGTTGTTTGAAAACCGCTGCGTGCGTAGTGAAACCCTAGCTCCTGGCAAAATATGACAGGGAAACCCTACCCTAACATAGGGGTGTTTTGGCTCTCTTCACTTGCTATGTGCTTTTAGAGTGTATCTCTACAAGAACGTACATATCAGTTTGCAAGATTGAGTATCGGGCCCGAGGGCACCAGTATCAGTGTTGTTGAGAATCAGTTATCTGCGGGTATCAGGTTCGGTTTTGGGGATAGTGATTCTGGGGAACAGTGATCAGTAGTAGAGTGCAGTTATTCGGTTACACCCGTGTTTGGTCTATTTGGGCTGAAATGCTGTTTGTTTTTCCTTTCAGTTCAGAGGTTCGGAGAGTTGATACAGAGTGGATAGTGTTCCCCCTTGCTGAGGCAAGACAGATATCTGATCCGTCAGTCACCGTTCAGTACAGCGGACTTATGATGACGCATAATTCAGAAGAGATCGTGGTTATGACAGCTGCATTAGATCAAGGGATGACTCTGCAAAGTGAGGCCAACATTGATATGTCACATCCACCCAGGTCGCCTGTTGCGCACCCGGTTTGGGCCCCCAAGCTATATCAGGCTCGCGAGCCTACTACATTTGAACTAATGGGGATGATAGGTGATCTCCAGAGGTCTGTGGGGGATCTCACCTACAGAATGTCAGCTTCACCTCCAGCCGCACCATATGCCGGGAGTTTTGTACCCCAGGAGCCCCCGCTGTTGGGGCGAATTGTGATTGAACTTAGCCAACCGGAGATGGCCTCCAGCTATGGTAATGACATACCAACATCAACCCAAACCCTCGATCAGGCTGAGGCCAGAGGAAAAGACAAAGTGAAGGCAGATGCCGATCCCATTGAACAACTGCTGCGGGCAGTCGAGGCTTTGATAGCCGAGGGGATGAACAAGCAACAAATATCCGCAGTTGTGGCAAAAACTGTGGAGGATGCTTTCCCCACTCCACCTGAGGGTAGTTCAAGTCAGTCAGAAAATCGGGATAGGCCCCGTCATGCCAAAACAGTTCCTTCTATTCCCAACCCTGCACCGGGAAAGGATCAGAAAGCCAAGGTGGCGCCTGCCGACCCTTTCGCTTGTACGTCTAGTAAGAACGCTCAGACTTCAAAATACTTGACCCGAGGGCACAGGGTCTTTCATGCTCCCTACATGCCTCTGTCTAAGGCACTTCAGATCCTTGCCGAGAGGGGACACTTTAAACCCTTGGAGCCTCGGCCTCTCCCGAAGAATCTCCCTGCCACGCATGATGCTGCCCAGTACTGCGCGTACCACCAGCAGACAGGCCATGCTACCGACAATTGTTTTCGCCTCCGTCATGAGGTGCAAGATTTGATTGACGACGAGATTATCCTCCCGCCCACCTCAGCCAAGTCTGTCACCACCCAGTTATTGGATTTTGAGGACACAGATACTGCAAGTATGTAATCAGAAGGTGAACCACCTGCGGGCGGCATTCGGTATATTTTGGATGTTGCGTCTGCCACGCATTTTGAGCATCGGTGAATGCTAGTTTTGTAAATTCTGGCTTGGGTATCGAGTCAGTCTTTTGTTTTGAGTCTGTCTCTTTGTCTTGAGTCAGCCTTTTTGCTTAAGGGTCTGTCTTGTTGTATCGAGTCAGTCCCCTTTGTATAGAATACCAGGTGATTCCGGGGTTGTTGCCTCGAACACCGTTTTGTCTTGTAATTACCCGTTTTTGTTTTTTTGAGTCTGTTTCTGCCGAGAGGCCAGTTATACCAACAAATCTGAATGAAATAGCTGTGGCCATCTCATTTTTATGCTTGCTTTCAGTGTAAGTTAATTGTGCCAGAGGACTTGAATGGACTGACAGTACATCTCGCCTACTCTCCTGCGCGCCAAACTCATTGCATTAGCCTAAAGTTTTTCAAAACTTTTCAAACACTGCGGTGATAAAAACGAAGAGGAAGGAATTCCTCGGGTTTTGCAAAATTTTGATCATTTTGAGAGAAAGAGAAGCATGCTAAGCCCTTAATGAACGAAATCATGCTTGTAAGCATGAGTACTGGGAAGGACCCTGGCTTGATTCAGATTGGTTCCACATTATCTTCGGCACGAGCGATTCGTCGCTTTCTTAAAAACTTTCAAAAACAAATGTTTTACACGGCCCTGTGAAGACCTGTGTGGAACCACTCTTGAGATTGTGCAGCCTAGGATCGCTCTCAGCCTCAAGATTCGACCTGTTTGTTTCGAACCACGAACTCATCCGGAACATTCAACGGTCAACTGTCAGAGGAGGCCCGCGTGGCCAGTTCTGAAGCAGCCCTCGAGCAAGAGGCACCAAAGCCGAATCAGAAGGAGTAGATCTCGCCGGAAGAAGCTTGTGGAGTAACCAGGATGGATTCTTTTACAAATCATTGCAACAGCCGTTCTCCTAGATACAGAGAGGCTTCAACTTCAAAAACCATTTGGCATGGACTTGTTACGCTTCTACCTTTTGAAAGGCTCGCTGGGCCAAAAACCCGGAAGGGCGACCCAGGCAAAAGTTAGAGCAAGAGAAAAATACAAAAAAGCAAAAAAATACAAAAAGAAAAGAAAAGAAAAGAAAAGAAAAAATGCGAAAAAGAAAAGAAAAAGAAATAAACAAAAGAAAAGGAAAAGAAGCTCGCAAGGTCCAAAACCCGCATCGGGCGCCTTGGCAAAAGTTAGAGCCAGAAAAGTGAAGGTTAAAATACCCGAGTGTACCTTAACCGGAACTACGTAAGGCTTAATTCCCATGTTTGGGATACGTAGGCAACTTCATTCTGAAGTCCAGCCCCCAACGCTTTCATAGCGTCTCGGTCCATACAATGGTTTCAACTTCATCCCAAAGCCCAGTCGCTCAACGCTTTCAAAGTGACTGTGTCCATATATTGGTTTTGACCATCTTCGTCTTCTCTGTATCCGAGAAAGTTTGGTCATGATCATCACTGGTAAGGACTGTTTGCGGACTGCTGCGGCACCATCCAAACAAGGGGCAACTTTCCGTTGCCACGAGTCGTCGTGAGCCGCCATTCAAACCAGGGGCAACTTTCCGTTGCCATGCGGCGTTCTTCAAGCCAGGGACAATTTTCCATTGCCTCCGATCCAAGGTCGCGCATATCAAAGAGTAAGTTCCATGCTCGTTGAGCATTGACTGTTTGCAAAAATAGTTTTTGAAATTTTTACTGAGGTTGACTATTTTCTCGAAAACTATTCCATTTTCCAAAGCTGGACCATTTTCATGGACCCGAAAAGGAAAATTTTCAGTGCTTGCAGCCTGACTTGCATGGTTTTCAAATCAAAAATCGAACAAGTACATTAATCCGACTCTCATCTTGATCAAAACTGTTTTAGTAGAAAACCAAAACGATAAAATGGTCAAAATGATGAACTAGGGGCACAGTTGAGTCAGGCGTTCTGTCTTTCCCCTATCGTCAACGTACTTGCCAGGAGGGCACTCTACCCACCAGAAGAAATAGCTGTGAGCTAATGGCATCGGGCGTGAACCCGCAACTTCCTATTCATTCATTAATCACCTTGGGGAGGGACGAAAAATGAGAGAATAAAAAATAGAGAGGTGTAAGTTGAGAGAAAAGTGAGGAAAAGGGTTTTGAGAGAAAAACCAAACCTGAGGGCTGAGTGATGTGAGAATCACAAATGAGAAAAGGGTGGGAAACAATACCCAGAGAAACTAGCTCCTCGTGATCTGAGGTTCCCGGTCTTCGTTAACGCGTCTGTATGTCATGTCTTATGTTCTGTTTACCTCAACCTTTGTTTTAGGTCTCTTCCGAGCGTGCCTCGTTGTGTTTAGGTCGTGTACCCTTTTGTTTGAGTCCTTCCCGCTGTGTTCAGTTGTAGGCTCGATACCCTGGTTTGAAAAACCTTTCTTCAATTTCAAAAATTAATCGTTTTGTGCTCAGAGTGCTGTGCCATTCTCCACATTTCTGCAAAACAGGTTTGGTTCTTTTGTAAAACCGCAGGGGTTCAACCCGGGTCACTTGGAAACAGTGAACATGTGGGTTCCAGATTGCGTCTGGGTGTGTTTCAGCTTCTGCCGATTCTACCTTTGTATCCCGTCCTTTCAGATTTGGATTGTCTTCGCCGCGTGCAAAATGAACTAAGAATACTGTGTTATGGGCTATGAAGTTCAGAATGAGCAGAGTTCAGAATGAGCAGTGTTCAGAATCAGTTGTGAGCTGTGTGGGCTGTATGCAGATTAAACCAAACACTGTGTTATGAGTCGAGTGTTCAAAATGGGCAGTGGTTTGTCTGAATTGTTTTGCTGTTGGCCGGTCGGCCAAATATTTGGCCGTTGGAACCTTTTGATGGTCGGTGGACGGCTGATGATGCATTTTGATGGCTGGTGGACATCCGGTGGTCTCCTACAGTGATTTTGGAGCCTCCTACACCCTTGTTTGAGTTATGTGTGGGGTCCAGGGCCTTTAGTGCTCAAAACAGTGCAAAATAGTGCATTTTTGACGCTCAACCGACCTCCGTTTTGACCTCGGGTCGTGTCTTCTGTGCGTGGCACTCTAATTCGTGCAAGGTGTATCCTTTCCGTATCCTTTTGGCTTTTACAAAACTCAAAGGTTGCCCCATGCGTATTGCATATCAATCGCACTATCTTGTGCGCTCGCGTTGTCTAAAACGCATCGCGCGGTTTTGCGCATCTCATTGCATTTTGCATGACTATTCAAATTCATTACTTGCGTAGACTGCATGTTTTGCTTGCGTAGACCGCATGTTTGTTCAATTTCGTTACCTGCGTAGACCGCATGTTTTGCTTGCGTAGACCGCATGCTTGTTCAATTTCATTACCTGCGTAGACCGCATGTTTTGCTTGCGTAGACAGCATGCTTGTTCAAATTTCATCACCTGCGTAGACCGCATGTCTTGCTTGCGTAGACCGTATGTTTGTTCAATTTCATTACCTGCGTAGACCGCATCTTTTGATTGCGTAGACCGCATGTTTGTTCAATTTCATTACCTGCGTAGACCGCATGTTTGTTCAATTCCATTACTTGCGTAGACCGCATGTTTCGCTTCCGTAGACCGCATGCTTGTTCAATTCCATTACTTGCGTAGACTGCATGTATTGCTTGCGTAGACCGCATGTTTGTTCAATTTCATTACATGCGTAGACTGCATGTTTCGCTTGCGTAGACTGCATGCTTGTTCAATTCCATTACCTGCGTAGACCGCATGTTTTGCCTGCGTAGACCGCATGATTGTTCAATTTCATTACTTACGTAGACCGCATGTTTTGATTGCGTAGACCGCATGATTATTAAAATTTCATTACCTGCGTAGACCGCATGTTTTGATTGCGTAGACCGCATGTTCATTCAAATTCATTACCTGCGTAGACCGCATGTTTTGCCTGCGTAGACCGCATTCTTACATTCAACTTCATTACTTGCGCAGACCGCATGTTTTGAATGCGTAGACCGCATGATTATTCAAATTTCATTACCTGCGTAGACCGCATGTTTTGATTGCGTAGACCGCATGTTTGTTCAACTTCATTACTTGCGTAGACCGCATGTTTTGATTGCGTAGACCGCATGTTTGTTTAATTTCATTACTTGCGTAGACCGCATGTTTTGATTGCGTAGACTGCATGCTCATTCAAATTCATTACCTGCGTAGACCGCATGTTTTGCTTGTGTAGACCGCATTCTTACATTCAACTTCATTACTTGCGTAGACCGCATGTTTTGATTGCGTAGACCGCATGTTTGTTCAATTTCATTACTTGCGTAGACCGCATGTTTTGATTGCGTAGACCACATGATTATTCAAGTTTCATTACTTGCGTAGACCGCATGTTTTGCTTGCGTAGACCGCATGTTTGTTCAAATTCATTACCTGCGTAGCCCGCATGCTCTGATCGCGTAGACCGCATGATTATTCAAATTTCATTACTTGCGTAGACCGCATGTTTTGATTGCGTGGACCGCATGCTCATTCAACTTCATTACCTGCGTAGACCGCATGTTTTGCTTGCGTAGACCGCATCTTACTTTTAATTTCATTACTTGCGTAGACCGCATGTTTTGATTGCGTAGACCGCATGTTTGTTCAATTTCATTGCTTGCGTAGGCCGCATGCTTATGATCAATTTTGTTGCCTACGTAGACCGCGTGCTCCACTTATATGTCTGTGCTTTCGCAGCATTGTTATGCTTCCCACTTGCTTCGCGTTGTCACGCATTTTCAAATACATCAATATGCATTGTACCTGTTGAGTTTGTTTTCTTTTCAGGCACGATATTGTATGTACGGTTCATTTGAGGCTGGTGCAACCAGACGAACCAAACAGGTATTATACGGTCTAGGAGACCTTAAATCCTTGGAAGGTGTAAGACCTTTGACGGTCTAGGAGACCCTAAATCCTCTGAAGGTGCAAGTCCTTCGGTGTTTGTCGTGCCCGAACGACTTTTGATAAGTTGCATCATACATGTATTTTAAACCGCACGTCGTTGCGCATTTCGAGTTCACTTGCATTGTTATGCATTTCTTGTGCAGTCTATACGGTCTAGGAGACCTTAAATCCTTGGAAGGTGCAAGACCTTTAGTGCATTGATGTGCACAGTTCGTTTGCATTATCGTGCATCTCAAAAGCCGCGTGTTGTCGCGCATTCCATGCAACATGCATTTTATACATCATTTGCGTTTCAAAAACAAAAAAAAAAAACATGCACTGTCATGCATCACCGTAAATAGTTGCATGGTCATGCATCATTATAATATAATGTGGATATTACATTGTAGATCGCATGCATTCATTGCATCACCTTCCATCTATGGCTCGCGCCTTTCCATGATTGAGCTTGGTCTGGTATGTGCCCATACTTTTCACGTCGAAACATAGTTCAGTGGACCGTTCTATGTTAGCCGCGGCTTGTTTGTATACATGCCTTTCCTAGGCAAGATTTGATTTGGCCCGCGTGCCATTTCCATTGCATTGTAGTTTGCATGCATTCATTGCATCACCTTCCATCTATGGTTTGCGCCTTTCCATGATCGAGCTTGGTCTGGTATGCGCCCATACTTTTCACGTCGAAGCATAGTTCAGTGGACCGTTCTATGTTAAACATGGCTTGTATGCGTACATGCCTTTCCTAGGCAAGATTTGCCATATCCATTGTATCCATTTTCATTGCATTGTAGATCGCATGCATTCATCGCATCACTTCCATCTATGGCTTGCACCTTTCCATGTTGAGCTTGGTCTGGTATGTGCCCATACTTCTCGTGTCGAAGCATAGTTCAGTGGACCGTTCTATGTTAGACGTGGCTTGTACGCGTACATGCCTTGCCTAGGCAAGATTTGGTTTGGCCCGCGTGCCATATCTGTTGCCATTTCCCAAGCATCTTCATTACATTGTAGTGTAATTGTCGCATCCAGCATTAGGATCGTAGTCCTTTCTCCAGCGCGTCGTTTCCCCACTTGTGTCATTCCCCCCCAATACTTGTTCTTGTGTCCGTCTACATTACTCATAGTTCAGTTGACCGTTCTATGGTAGATGGACTTGTTACCTCCATCAATCTATTTGACATAGGTGCGGTTTCAAACCGCTCGTGATTGGGTCATGATTCAATCGCTTTACATATAGTTTGCATTGTTTCAATTACATTACATTTTCATTTGCATTGTTTATACATTGTTTTGTATATATTGCATATCATTTTGCATCCATTTTTGCATTGTCATGCATGTTGCTAATAACATCGTACCTGTTGAGTTGTTTTCTTTGCAGGCACGATATTGTATGCACGGTTCATTTGAGGCTGGTGCAACCAGACGAGCCACACAGGTATTGTATCCTCCGAGTGAGACGTATCGAGAATTACATAATTCTCTTACATCCTTTCTACATTGTAGTGTACTTTGATGTATGCTAGCTTAAAATCGTCGCATGTATGCTTCATTACAGCTTTCTTTGCATGATCATAAGTTATGTCCGGCTCTATGCATTGTCTTGCATTTTGCCCCTGCCTTCGGGCGCATACCTTGTTTGTCTTGCATCTTTGTCTAAGTCTTCGGCCTTGCCAAAAATGGGTCGTCTCTGGGCTTTGACATTCACTCCCGTCATTGTTATGACTTTCGAGTTCTGTCAAAGAGGGGCAACTGTAGACACCCCATTTTTGACCGCCCTCAAGACTTGGACGTCACCGTTTGAACACTTGGTGATCATCCATGTTTGTGTTCGTTTGGAGTTCCCGGAGGT
Organism: Camellia sinensis; assembly: GCF_004153795.1. NCBI lineage: Eukaryota > Viridiplantae > Streptophyta > Magnoliopsida > Ericales > Theaceae > Camellia > Camellia sinensis. Next base: position 545,674 of record NW_021024827.1, read on the forward strand.
CTTGGCTACGCGCCTTGCCTCAGGATCTCCGAACTCGACTGTTTAGTGTCTGGTTTTGCACCAAACACTTGTGTTTTGCCTTAAAAGGGCAAGGAATGCCCTGTGAGGCATCCCCACACATCACCGGCCATGGCCATGGGCCACCGGCTGTGTTTTGTTGCCATCGGCAATGTGTACTGCCGGTCAACACTATTTATTGCCGGTCGGCAGTCTATTTTGTCAAAATGACAATTTTGAGCAGCCGACTACTGTTCATCTACTTTTTGTAGATATTTTGTGCCAGCTGTGATAGCTGGCACCCACTCTGCTTCCCTCCATACACGTGTATGGAGGGATTTCCCTCTAAGAAGCTTGTTTGGAAAGCTTTGCAAAGGAGGACTTCTATAAGAGGAGAGCTCTTCTCCTTGTTCTAGGGTTAGACATTTTAGAGAGGAAAGTTGTGTGAGAGCTCTGGTTTTAGGTTTAGGGTTCCATACATATTCTATCTCTGTACCTCTCTCTCATTTTACCTTTGTGTGTGTCTAGGTGCATTTGTGTCTTACTATTGCACACAAACACATAGTGTTACACCTTCCCTTGGCTACTGAGGTTCCAAGAGGTTGTTCTTGAAGTTCTTGGGTGGTTTTGAGCTTGAAGAACCAGCTGGTCCACCATTTTTAAAGAAAGTCTTCAAGGGTAAGAAACTTGCCTTTATATTCCCCATTTTTGCATTGTTTTTTTTGCCTATCTTTGAACTGTTTTTGTTCTTAGTGTATAACATAAAAACGTTCTTTTTTTAAGCGCTCTAAATAGTTTGTTTAGAGTGTTTTGTGGTTTGGAGGAGTTTGACCCCTTTTAGGCCTTGAAAGGCCCCATTTTGTGCTATTTTGAGTGAGCTCCGGGACCTTGATGTTTGGGCCTCCTCACCACTGAAATCTTGAGGGATTTCAGAGGTGAGGATGGTGCCTTGAGGTCGTAGGGAGGAGAGGGTCACCCCCTCTCCTTGTTGTCCTTGAAAAGGACCATTTTTGGCCTCTTGAGGGAGCACCTAGCTAAGCTTCATGTTGACCATGCCTTAGTTGTTTTTTGTGCTTATTATGTCATAATATGCCTCTGTTTTTTGTTGGTTTTGGTACACCATGCATGCTTAGCATACCTACCTTGTAATGCCATGTTTAGGTCTTAATATGCCTTAGGTTGTAAACCTTTGTTCAAGCATGTTTTAGGTCTAGCTTTGGAAAGCTTTTGTGCTTAATTTTCCATGCTAGAGGTCTGTCCATAGTTGTTTGGATCGGCCATGGCATGCATTGTATAGCCTCTTTGCATTTTTGGCTTGTTGGCCTTAAGTGTGTGAATGTGTAGCATGCATCCTTGCCTTAATTTAGTGATTTGGGACCATTTGCCATGTCGTTTCAGTCCCTTTAACATGCTTGTATGCTTGCCTTGGATGCCTCTTTGAAGCTTTGGAAGCTTGTCTTGCATGCTCCATGTTTTGGTCATTGTGCATGCTTTTGATTTTGAGCCATTTAGATGCCATCTAGGTGTCCCTTGGGTGTTGTTTAGGTTTGCACTAGACCTATTTTAAGTCCTTTTAGCCTTGTGAGGCTTGGATGATTTAGTCTTGGTTTAAGCCTCTTGGCTTGTCTTGGGTTTTTGGCTTTGTTTGCACGCCTTGTTTGTCTTGTTTAATTAGCTTAACACCCTTTGTAACATGATTTTCAATGCTTACCTTGCATGCCATTAATCCATGTTATGCCTCTTTCAAGTGTGCTTGAGAGTTGCCTTTTTATGTTTAAGTGTTCGTCCTTGTGTGCATGCATGTTTGCATGTCATTTAGCCCTCATTTTATAGCACTATGGCCACTGTTTTGGGCCTATTTAGAGCTGCCCAAATCATGTTTAAGTCCATCTCTTTGTTTGTTGCATGTACTCCTTGTATGTTGTAGCATATTGGTGAGTTGTTGCATAATTGAACTTGCATGATTGAATGAAGTCACATGTTTGTTCGCATGCTTAAACACCCACATTGTGCCTTGCATACTTGTTGGTTGCATCACCTCATGCCTTGCATGTCTTGTGTGCTTGTTTGCATTACCATGTTGCATGCCTAGTCAACGTGCTTAGGTTGTATTGCATGCATGCTTTGCCTCTTGATCATCCATGATTGAGGTTGAGTTCCTCATTTGTTTGTTGGTTTGCATTGCATGTCATTTGACATCAAAGTGTGCCCACTTGGTCCCTTGGGCCATCACGCATTGAAATGCGCGATTGGTGGTCTGAGAACCAAGAAGCATGTCCCTTTGACTCATTCACATGATAAGGGACATGTTTGGTGCATATATGGCTTGAATTGCATTGCCATGCAAAGTCCTGTCCTCTGTTGCTGTCAAACAGGTTCTGCGGGCATTCTCTGCCGATCGACTTCATGGAGTGCCGACCGGCAATCAATCAGCAGCCAATGGATTCATTATGTGCTGAGGGACACCAAGCCACTGCCGATGACCATTATACTCAGCCGGTGGTGTCTCCCAATGTCCAGAGAAGCAATTATGAGGCTTTGACAGTCTTCAGAGGAGCAGAGCAGGGAAAACAGAGGCAGATTGCGCATGGTAGTGTACTTCCGGGCAGGACCGAGCATGCATCGCATCGAGCTCTCTTCCCGAGGCGGTTTACTGTTTTTCCTAGCTTAGTTAGTTTGTTAACTAATTAGGTAATTTGTAATAATTAATTAGCTAGGATAGTTAATTCATTATTCAATTTGTATTATTCTTTCGATCCCTCCGAGCGAGGGCAAATCTGTAATAAGTGTGGGTGCCTATGTGTGCATGTCTCCCAATCCCCATTTCTTTCATCCTTTTTACTTACCTGTTTTGATGGTTAGTAATAGGTCATGTTTAAATTAGCATACCTTATGCTACGCATGTGTGCATCCATACATTTGTCTCGCATGCACCGGGCTCGGTACATCATTCTAACTGCATTTGTACTTCAATTCCAAATTGAATACGTGCATCAATTGACTGCGTTTCACATGCCATGCTTACGTTAGCCGAGCCTATTCTAATTGCATCCTGTATGTGTTGCATTAGTCAATTTGACATGAACTAGGACCATGCATGTTGGCTAACTAGTTTATTGTTTTGGCACGGAGTACGATGTAAGTATTTATGCTTTAGCATCTCGCATGAGAGTGAATGCCATCATAATAGCATGCTTATCATGTGGCTAGATGCTTATGTGATAAACTGTTTGAATGCCTGTGGGTGAAGGTTCGATTGTCTGAGTTGGAAAAACTCGTTGAAATCCGTATTTTAACCTACTTGCGAGTAGCAAATCCCCAAATGTTTTTCAAGACAAACGGATATGCAATGCTTATTTCCAAATTAGGCGATCTAGTCTATACTTGTGTGCTGTGCGCATAACATAGTAATTCTAGGCTAATAATTGGAATAAGAACACATGACGTTTTCAGAAACGGATATCACGGTTAGTAGAGGCCGATCTTTGGATCGGGCGAGAGGGGGTGCTCATAGCTGACCTTCCCCAATCGTACCCAAGCTCTCGAGCCGAGGCAACTTTGGCAATGACGGACACGTGGCCTTCGGCACCGAGTCAGGGTTTCCTAAATTTTTCCATTAAAAAATATTTAGGTGGCGACTCTGTATCTGGCAAAGCAGTCCATGTTTGGCACTTCTTTCAAAATTTTGTTTTTCTCAAAATGATTTGCCGGATTTGGACTCTTTGGTTCAGATTAGGGACCGTGACAATTCGAGAGTCCGAACTGTAGTATGCCCACAGATGAACAGAACGGGACTCATCCTCCCGGGGCGTTCGGGCGCGTCTACAGCTGCCGACCACTTTTTTGGTTTGCAGACCAGAAAATGTAGCGGGTCAACCAGAAAAGTTGGTTGGCCGACCAAAAAAAGTGGCCGTCTGACCATTTTGCTTGGAGACCTCCAGATTTTTGCCACATGTCCTCTAAACAGTGCCTTATCCACTATAAAGGTTCCTACTTCGTGGTTTCCTCATTCTAACTCAGTTTTGCACCAAATTGAGGCATTTCTTGTCCCAAAATCTCACAAATTGGATTGCTACCTTGGATGGCTCGGAAAAGTTGAATTTTCGAGGCTTTAGCATAAATGCACTATTCACGCTGAGCCGTACCCTGCTGCGTTTTCTGTTCCTCCATGCCATGGCAAGGTGTTGGAATCCAGTAACGCACGTTTTTAGCTTTGGCGGACAAGAGATATGTCCCACTTTCGAAGACTTCCAAGTTTTGATGGAGTCCGAGCGCCATGAAGAAATCTTGCCCCAGTTCCGCTTCGGCCACGTCCAAGCCTTAGGACGGATGTGCGGGCTCACTTTGCATGACGCTCGGTCATTGATCCGCGATGGGGAGTTGGACATCCCCAGCTTGATTCATCAATTTTCTAATGTCGGTGACCCCGACGATCATCACTGGCAGGGTTTTCGGCGACATGCCCTTTGCTTGTGCATGCTGTCTCATTTCTTGCTTGCCCCAGGCTCCGGTGGATCTAGCGTCCGTTTGATTGAGGTTGCCGAGGGCGTGAAAGAGGGCATGAGCTGCATTGCCATGAGACTAACTGAGACATTGATGGGTTTGGATACTTTCCATCATCGAGAGACGACTAGATTCGTGGGGAGTCCACTACTGCTACAGGTAATGTTTCCCACCCTATCTCACATATATTTCTCACATCACTCAGCCCTCAGGCTCGGTTTTTCTCTCAAAACCCTTTTCTCACTTTTCTCTCCACGTACACCTTTCTATTCTTCAATCTCTCATTTTTCATCCTTCCCCAGATATGGTTGATGGATAAATTGAAGGTTATGGACTCATAGCCAGCATATTCAGCTCGCGGCTATTTCTTCTGGCGACGTCTAGTCGATGCCCCTGATGAGGGATGGTGGTGTGAATGGATGTGTAGCCTGTCCGCTGCCAGTATTGCTTGGCACTGTCCCTGGCTCAATTTACCGGCTATGAGCTACAGCATGACTCGTTAGCCTGGAATTCAGTTGATCGGCCTAACACACTGTGTCCTTTACTTCCCGTTTCGAATCTGGCACCAGTTCGGACATGATCAGACTTGTCCGGAGGAAGGGATAGATTACCCTGCTACATTTCCAGTCCGAGGCACACAGCTAGCTCGGTATGCCACAGTATGGAGGACGAGAGAGCTTCTGGTCCCAGCTTCCACTTTCAGTTGCGCCCTCTCTAATGAGTACATAGCTTGGCTTGATGAAGAGGCGCAGGTTAGGCCTACTTTGGCATCAGAGGCTTCGACCAGCTCTGGGAGTGGACGCAGGAACACCTGACTATGCCCCGAATTTATTGCTTTATCAGTACTTTTAAGTTTTCTTTATGAATGTAATAAAAAGCAACTTCAATTTGTATTCAAGAGTAGGAGAACTCTGTACTGAAATCAACATAATTGAAGGTTGTGGGTATTGAAAATTTTCCGTTTGGTCCAAAAATGGTCTAAGTCATAAAAATATTAATTTGAACAAAACCAACTTTTATTAAAAATTTTCAAAACCATTTTCAATATGGATCAAAACTGGACACACCCGAGATCTATCATTGAGATGTACAACCCCGGATTCCAGCAACTGGAAAGTTGCCCCTAGTCGGAATAGCACTGCACTGGAGATCACAACCGAGCTCTTGAATGCAGAATAGACAAAGATGACCAACATGATCACATGGACAAAGTTGATTTGGAAGTGTTTATTGCTGGACTTCAGAATGAAGTTGCCTACGTATCTCGAAGATGGGAATCAAGCCTTACGTAGTTCGGCTCAGGTTCACTCGTGTATTAACACTCTCCTTTTGCGCTCTAACTTTTGCCAAGGCCGCCTTTTCTAGGTTTTCAACCTTGTGAGCTCAGCTTTTATAATTTCAAATTTTTCATGCTCTAACTTTTTGCCTAGGTCACCCTTTCGGGTTTTCGGCCTAGTAAGCCACTCAGGGATAGTATTTCTTTAACTTGTCCATGTTGATCGGCTGGGAGAACTCAAGGCCATCTAAATCCATCAGAACAACAACTCCTCCCGACCAGATAGACTTGATGATGTAGGGATCAATCCAATTGGGTCTGAACTTGCCCCTACGGTCGTGGATGGGAGCTCGGTTGTCTTTGAGTACTAGATCCCTCTCTTTCAAATTCTTGGACTTAACTTTCGTGTTGAAAGCCCTGGCAATTCTTCGTTGATAACCCTGGACATGATACAATGCTTTCAGCCTTCTTTCATCAAAGAGCATGAGTTCTTCGAACCTGCTTTGCTACTAATCCGCCTTAGCTATCTGACACTCAGCCAATACTCGTAATGACGGAAGCTTAACATCGATAGGCAGAACAGCCTCCATCCCATAAACCAAGGAATACGGAGTTGCTCCAGTAGAAGTTCGAATTGAAGTCCGGTAGCCCCAAAGAGCAAATGGCAGCTTATCTGGCCAGTCCCTGTAGGTTTCCACCATCTTCTGCAGAATGTGCTTGATGTTCTTGTTGGCGGCCTCAACAGCTCCGTTGGTTTGTGGCCGATATGTAGATGACTTCTGAAAAGCCACGTTGTATTTCTCCAACAAGTCAATCACCTCATTCTTGAAGTGGGAACCATTATCCGAAATAATCTCATTCGGGACCCCGTAGCGACAGATGATGTTGTTCCTAATGAACTTAGCGATATGCGATGCCTTCAACACCGCGTAAGATTGGGCCTCAACCACTTCGTGAAGTAGTCTATCGCTACCAGAATGTACTCATGCCCGTTGGATCCTTTTGGAGTGACAGCTCCAATTACATCAATCCCCTAGACTGAAAACGGCCATGGAAGAGTCATGTTGTACAGCTTCGACGGTAGAATGTTCATGCGGTTTGCATGGATCTGACATTTGTGGCATCGTCGGACAAAGCCAACACAATCCTCCTCCGTGGTGGACCAGTAATAACCCTTTGTAGACGTGCCCGAACGTCCCGGGTTTCGCGCGCGAAATGGCGCGAAATCCATTTTGTTCACTGAGCTACTACAGTTTGGACTCAAAGTCACGGTTCTGAATCTAATCCTGCAAAGTGCAATGCAAGACCGATAAATCACCAAAGAGTCCAAATCCGACAAATCGTTTTGAAAAATTGATTTTTATAAAGAAGTGCCAAACATGGACTGCTTTTCCAGATACAGAGTCGCAACCTAAATGTTTTGTTTTGAAAAATTTAGGAAACCCTGACTTGTGCCTAAGGCCATGTGTCCGTCATCACCAAAGTTGTGTCAGCTCGGGAACTTAGGTACGAGAGGGGAAGGTCATGCAATGAGCACCCCTGCTCGCTCGATCAAAGATCGGCCTTTACTGACATGATATTTTGTTTTTGAAAACACATGTGTTCTTATTCCGGTGTATTAGCTAGAATTACTATGTGATGCGCACAACATACAAGTATAGACTAGATCGCCTAAGTTGGAACAAAGCATCTCATGTTTGTTTTTGAAAATGGTTTGACGGTGCCACTCGCAAGTAGGCTAAGACGTGGATTTTCCACCCTCAAGTGGGCTTAGAAAACATGATTTTGCCACAATCAAGTGGGCTTAAAACTCGCATTTCGATGAATTATTTCAATTCAAGTAATCCAACCTTCACCCACAAGCATTCAAGCAGTTGAACACATAAGCAAATAGCCTTATGGCAAGCATGCTATCATGGCAACACTTACATTCATGCAAGATGCTAAAGCATAAAAGCTTACCTAGTACTCCGAGCCAAAACAATAGCTAGTTAGAAATCATTGCATGAACCTAGCTCATGTTAAGATGGCTAATGCAACACATGCAAAATGCAACTAGAAATAGGCTCGGCTATTCTAAAATGGCATATGATATGCAACTTGATACCATGCTGTTGAACACGTATTCAAGTAAATATATTGAAACAATGCGGTTTGCATGATGCGCCAAGCCCGGTGCATGCAAGACAGATGGATGTATGCAAACATGCAAACATAAGGAATGCTAATTGAAATATGACCTAGAACTAACCATCGTAAGCAGTTAAATAAAAGGGAGAAAGACGTGGGGTTGGAAGACATTCACACACTCACTTACACTTATTACAAAATTTGCCCTCTCGGCGGAGGGTTCGGATAAGTACGCTAAGCTAGCTATACTAAGCTAATCAACTAATCTAATAATCTAATTAGACTAATTATTACACAACCAAATTGAATAATAAGCAACTACTTACTAATTATTACATCACTTAGCTAATTAACAAATGAATTAATTAAATTATAAATTCATGCTAAGCATTAAAATATGTAGACTAGGCTGCCTCAGCTCTGCCTTGAAGAAGTTGAAGATGCATGCTCGGTTCCCGTCCCGAAAAGCTCTCCGAATGCTCTTTAGAGACTCTGTCTGCAGGGTGTCCTTGAGAACTAGCTGCTGGATCTTACCAAAAACATGCTGAGGAGTGCACTAAACTGCTAACCCTTCTGCCGACCAAGAGTGCACACTGTCGGCCATTAACAATGCACTGCCGGCCAACAATAAGGGGGGTGCCGGCCACTGGTGTGCTGTGACACCAAGCTGCAGCAGAGCACAAAATAGAGAAAATGGAGGGTCTCCCAAGGGTGTGTACGCGCTATGCCACTCCATATCACTTCAAAACATCAATGGAATGGGCATCATTGGATCCAAGACCATCAATCACGCATCTCGATGCATGATGGCCAAAGATCCAACATGTGCAAATTTTGATAAATGCATGACAAATAAGACACCAAGACCATCTCCTTATCATGAGGAATCAAAGGAAATGGAGATTAAGGGAGATTGGCTCATTTCATTGCGTTCAATACGACATCCGATTAAACGCAATGCAAAACATGCAAACAACGTGACATGCAAACAACATGCTAATCTTGACATGAAATGCACTACTCTAACATGCAAGCAATCATGCACAACATGTTAAGGGGCCAAGAACACCAAGGCTAGTGAAGAAGATGACACTACAAGCATGCATCACAATGCTCAAACATCCAAACCAGCTCAAAACAGAGTTACACCATGCCCAAAACAGTGGCAAAACATGTTAAGACAGATGCTCAAAGGACTATACAAACATGCATGCATATTAGCCCAAGCTTAAGGCACAAAACACAACTCTCTAAAGGCATTGAAAGAGTGAAGCATGGAGTATAATGGCATGTGTTCCAGCACTGAAATGGCATGCAAAATGACTTGGAATCATGCAAACAAACGATGTAATGCATGTTGAAAGGCCTAAGCATCAAAGCTAGTGAAGTGTATTACACTAGAGGCATGCAAGGCAATGCTCAAATGGCCAAGCCATCCCCAAACAGACCTTATGCAGGCCAAAACAGTAGCAAAAATGGACTGAGGTGATGGCTTGAAAGGCACGAAAATGAGACTCATGCAATGGCTCATAAATAAGATATAAAGATATAACTCTCAAGAGCACTTAAAGAGTGGAAAATATGAAGGTACAACAACAATATCTGCTCTAAAATATCATTCTAAAAGATGCCAAAACATGCAAATGCCTCAAGTTAAGCTTGCAAGATTCCTCAAAACTCATGGCTAGTCAAAGCTATTGCACTACAAGCATGCATAACAAGCATCATTCGACCAAGAAGCCACAAAACAGAGCTAAAACATGTTAAAATGTGAGTGAAAACTTGCTGGAATAGAGTCAAAAAATGCTAGAATAATGGATCAAAGTATAGAGCATGTTAGGCTAGCAAGGCAAAATTACACTACAAGTGTATGAGCCACACAAGAGACGACCAAACCAGCCAAAAACAGAGTCATGTTAGACCTAAAAACTCACAAAAACAAGCTTACACCATGCCTCAAGAGTATAGAGATACATGCTCATTTGATAGGAAAATAGTACAAGCAAACAAAACAAGAAGAGAGGGGATCACCCCCTCTAATTTAAGGCCTCAAAACCACATGTCTACCACTGAAAATTCACTGGATTTCAGTGGCTAAAAGGCCAAATAAAGAATAACTCAAAGGCCTTAAGACATGGCACAAAACAAGGCCAAACAAGGCACACAAGAGGGTAGAACATCCTCAACACCAAAGAGGCCTTAAACAACCATCAAAAGCACTTAAAAACAGAACTTTTTTTAGTTGAAAGCAAGGCCTAAAACAATATGCAAGGATGGCCAATATAGTATACAAACAAAGGCTTAAAAGGGGAAAACACTCACCCTTGAAGCTCAACTTCAAAACCAGCAACCTCTAAGGCCAAAAACCAACTTTCAGAGCTCAAATAACACTCCCAAGAACCTTAGTTCAAAGATGGTTGTGTATCACTATGTGTTGTAGTGCAAAAGTGAGAGGAAAATGAACTTTAAGGCACAAACAAACACAATATATAGAGAGAGAATGAGAAATATAGAGAGAGAGATATATCTTCTCAAAAAATGCTGAACCTCTGTAAGGGAGGAGGAGCCTCTCCTTATATAGGGGAATGCAAAGCAAAGCTTGTTAAACAAGCTTGAAAAGAGCTTCATCCCTCCATACACGTGTATGGAGGAGGGATGAGTGAAAACCAACTAGCTCAAAAGATCTGGCATGAAATCTACTGGGACAAGGTATTTTGTCGGCCATCAGTGGTGGCCGGCAGTGCCTTATTGATGGTCGACAGGCATCATCAATGGCAGGCAGGGATAAATGCATGGCCGGCAGTGGCAGAGAGTGGCCGGCAGTGCACCACGAGAAGCATGCTGAAAGGACCAACAAATGGTCCAAGAATGGGGCAGAAAGGATACAGGGTTTGAAAAGGTCAAACCTGTGACGTTCCGTCGCGATATTCGAGTACTCGACGAGCAATTGAACTTGTGGCTGGATGTACCTGCAAGCACAACCAAGTCTTGAGGACGGTCAAAAATGAGGTGTCTACGGTTGCCCCTCTTTGACAGAACTCGAAAGTCACAAAGTGACAGGAGTGAATGTCAAAGCCCAGAGACGACCCATTTTTGACAAGGCCGAAGACTCAGGCAAACATTCAATGAAACCATATAGAGATGTGCCCGCAGGCTGGGAAAAAATGCAATTGTCTTCCATGATGCAAGAGCATAACTTATGATCATGCAAAGAGAGCTGTAATTAAGCATAATATGCAACAGTTTAAGCAAGTGAATAAGAAAGAATATTCCTACACATTCCAACAGAAAGGATGTAAGAAAAATCATGCAATTCTCACTGTGTCTCACACGGAGAAGACTAAAAGTGACTACCGAGGACACCCGGAGTTTCAAACACAACATCTCTCAGCGTGGCACATGCATGAGAGGAAAGAGAGCATCACTCAGCGTGGCACATGCATGAGAGGAAAGGAAGCATCCCTCAGCGTAGCATACGCATGAGAGGAAAGGACTGTTCAAGAAAGTGCAGTCATCCAAACGCGTGCCGAACACGAGAGGAGGGAGATGCGTCCAAACGCATGCCAAACGTGAGTGGAGAAAGGTTGCAGAACGCGTGATAAACGCGAACATGCGGGTACGTCCAAACGCGGCACGCGAGTGGAGAAAGGTTGCAAAACGCGTGATAAACGCGAACATGCGGGTACGTCCAAACGCGGCATGCGAGTGGAGAAAGGTTTGCAAAACGCGTAATAAACGCGAACATGCGGGTACGTCCAAACGCGGCACGCGAGTGGAGAAAGGTTTTGCAGAACGCGTAATAAACGCGAATATGTGGGTACGTCCAAACGCGACACGCGAGTGGAGAAAGGTTGCAGAACGCGTGATAAACACGAACATGCGGGTACGTCCAAAACGCGGCATGCGACTGGAGAAAGGTTACAGAACGCGTGATAAACGCGAACATATGGGTACATCCAAATGCGGCACGCGAGTGGAGAAAGGTTGCATAACACGTGATAAATGCGAGCATGCGGGTACGTCCAAATGCGACACGCAAGTGGAGAAAGGTTGCAGAACATGTGATAAACACGAACATGCAGGTACGTCCAAAAGCGGCACGCGAGTGGAGAAAGGTTGCAGAACGCGTGATAAACGCTAACATGCGGGTACGTCCAAAAGCGGCACGCGAGTGGAGAAAGGTTGTAGAACGCGTGATAAACGCGAACATGTGGGTACGTCCAAACGCAGCACGCGAGTGGAGAAAGGTTACAGAATGCGTGATAAATGTAAACATGCGGGTACGTCCAAACGCAGCACGCGAGTGGAGAAAGGTTACAGAATGCGTGACAAATGTAAACATGCGGGTACGTCCAAACGCGGCACGTGAGTGGAGAAAGGTTGCAGAACGTGTGATAAACGCGAACATACGGGTACGTCAAAAATGCACCACGCGAGTGGAGAAAGGTTTGCAGAACGCGTAATAAACACGAACATGCGGGTACGTCCAAATGCGACACGTGAGTGGAGAAAGGTTGCAGAACGCGTGATAAACGCGAACATGCAGATACGTACAAACGCGGCACGCGAGTGGAGAAAGGTTGCAGAACGCGTGATAAACGTGAACATGTGGATACGTCCAAACGCGGCACGTGTAGACACCCCATTTTTGACCGCCCTTAAGACTTGGGCACTACTGATGGTTTGCTCGGTGTTGAGAGATGTGCAGGACAAAGAATCAATTTCTTCGGCTAGAAGAGAGGCAAATCTTTCAAAACACTTTGTTTAGGGTTTTGGAGTTGAAGAAAAGAGGAAAGGAGAGGAGAAAACTAGTTTGGGAGAAGTTCGGCATGAATCCGGGTAGAAGCGAGTCGAGCAGCCCTCGCTGAATCGGGCTTATCTGTCTGTACACTTGGAGTTTAGCTATGGGGCCACCACCATCGGAAATCTTACTTTTTGGGCTTCATTTTGCACTCAAGAATCTCCTAGAGCCAAGTCCGGGTGGGGGAGATATGATCAGTTGAAGTCGGGCATCATCCCGGTTGGATCGAATCTGCGCGGCTTCACGAAAAAGGGCATAACTTTTTGCACAGAAGGAATTTTAATGCAAGGTTTGCGCCATTGGAAAGCTAACTTCCGGGGCTTCAAGGGATAGTACGAATATGTGATCAGGGGATGAACCACCTGTGGGCGGCACTCAGTTTACTCCAGAT
>NW_021024827.1:559184-587020 GCF_004153795.1 Camellia sinensis
GTATGAGTCAGGGTTTCCTAAATTTCCCCATTTTAAAATATTTAGGTGGCGACTCTGTATCTGGCAAAGCAGTCCATGTTTGGCACTACTTTTTCAAAAATCTGTTTCTCAAAACGATTTGCCAGATTTGGACTCTTTGGTTCAGATTAAGAACCGTGACACAAATTGAGTCCGAACTGTAGCACGAGGCCCGCGCGGGCGCTGTTACAGCACGCGAGTGGAGAAAGGTTACCAAACACGTGCCAAACGCAAAAAGGAAAGGATAACCAAACGCGTGCCAAACGCGAAAGGAGAAAGGGTAACCAAAGGAGTGCCAAACGCGAAAGGAAAAAGGTAGCAGTCAAACTGAACTGGAATTTTTCTTGAATGAACCGTACATACAATATCGTGCCTGCACAAAAGAGAAATTTTGACAAGTACAATATAATGGAAACACATGCAGGTAGAACGCGCATAACAATGCGAGTGAAAATGTTGCATGACAATGCAAGCGAAACGGGCGCATAACAATGCTAGTGAAAAGGTGCATGACAATGCAAGTGAAATGTGCATAACAATGCAAATAGAATGTGCGTGATAACACAAGTAACGAGGGTGCATAACTATGCAAGTGAAAAGGTGCATAACAATGCAAGTGAAATGTGCATAACAATGCGCGTAGACCGTGCGTGATAACGCAAGTAAAGAGGTGCATAACAATGCAAGTAACGTGCGTAACAACGCAAGTAAAAGAGGTGCATAACAATGCAAGTAAAATGTGCATAACAATGCAACTAAAAAGGTGCATAACAATGCAACTAGAGTGTGCATAACAATGCAAGTGAAAAGGTGCATGACAATGTAAGTGGAATGTGCGTGACAACGCATGTGAAGAGGTGCAAAACAATGCAAAAAGAATGGTACATAACAATGCAGGTGGAACGTGTGTGACAACGCATGTGAAGAGTGCATAACAATGCGGGTGGAACGTGCGTGACAATGCATATGAAGAGTGCGTAACAATGCGAGTAACGTGCGTGACAACGCAAGTGGAGAGGTTCATAACAATGCAAGTGGAACGTGCGTGACAACGCATGTGAAGAGGTGCAAAACAATGCAAAAAGAATGGTGCATAACAATACAGGTGGAACGTGCGTGACAACGCATGTGCAGAGTGCATAACAATGCGGGTGGAACGTGCGTGACAACACATGTGAAGAGTGCATAACAATGCGGGTAACATGCGTGACAATGCAAGTAAAAAGGTGCATAACAATGCAATGAGTGTGCGCGACAACGCAAGTAAGGTGTGCATGACAATGTAACGAGTGTGCGTGACAACGTAAGTAGAGATGTGCATAACAATGCAACGAGTGTGCGTGACAATGCAAGTAAGGTGTGCATGATAATGCGACTAGGACGTGCGTGACAACGCAAGTGAGGTGTGCATAACAATGCAACTGAAGTGTGCAAAATAATGCAACTAGGATGTGCATGACAACGCAAGTGAGGTGTGCATAACAATGCAACTGAAGTGTGCAAAACAATGCAACTAGGATGTGCATGACAACGCAAGTGAGGTGTGCATAACAATGCAAGTAGAACCGTGCATAACAATGCAAATGCAAGAAATGTATGCTCCATGCAACATTAAGATGCGCATTCATGCCAGGGTGAGAAGTGCACATTCTATGCAAGCAAGGTTAAAACGTGCTCCATGCAATGTACATACTCTATGCAAAAGGATCAACGACGTACATCCAATGTGACATGTATATTCTATGCGACAACAAGAATAAGTATAGTACAAGATGCATTTATGCACTATGTGTGATGATATGATACATGTTACAAGCAATGTAGAGCATGATGTCTAGGGAATACAATAAACAAACAAAGCGGTGCTTTAGAAAGCACCTCATGGGGTGAGTGGCGATGAACCGCTAAACCGCTCTACTCCGATGGGGATCTCCCCCTTGTGTTCTTCGAACTCTTACCTTGTGTTCTTTGAACTCTTACCTTCAACTCACAGTATGAAGGTCCGGAAATGCTGACAAGTAGCGACATCTGCATGTCGAAGCCACGGATGCCGTTTTTCTTCCTGATCATATTCACAACTTTCCCTATTCTCCAACGAGGTGACAGACTAGGTTGGTTCGGTATCCAGAATTGAGGTGCATACATGCTATCTCAACCTATGGGGCTTCCATACAGATTTCAAGCTGGGGGTACAGCCCTGGGTATTTAAACCAGGCTTTAGTCTCGAAAATCCTGAACCTTTGCGTTCTAGGCAACAGTCATTCGAACTCTAGTTTCCACCATCGCAGTTGGTCTCCTAGGAACTCATTGCAAACACGGCCAAGATGCCTCTGGCAGGGAATGATACTCAGGGAGAGCACTTCTGATTGCCATTCTGGCTTGAAGCAGACGTGAGCTTGAGCTTGAGCTTGAGCTTGAGGTAGAGGCGCACTCATACTTCGGAGCATTGACAAGACCTGAGGAGGTGCATCCGGAGTACAATCACGGAATTTGAAACAAACTCAGATGCTCCCAATTTTCCCTCTTTTCTTTTGCTTTGCAGTCTAGAACCCATTACTTCATATAGGTCCTTGTTCTACTGTTCTCACATAACTTGGGTTGAGCCCTGCAGTTTTACGAAAGAACAAATATGTTTTGCACAAATGTGGAGAATGGCATAGCACTCCGAGCACAAAACGATTTTTTTGAGATTGAAATTGAGAAACGAGTTCCCAACTGGGTATTGAGCCTACAACTGACCACAGTTAAAACGACTCAACAAATGAAAACAAAGGTAAAACAACCTAAACACATCTATTGACACTCGAAACGACTCAAAACAAGAATCGAGACAGACAAAAACACAACAAAACACAAGACTCAAATGTGCACAAGGAGCCTGTTTCTCCAGGTATTGTTTCCCACCCTTCCTCATTTATGATTCTCACATCACTCGGCCCTCAGGCTTTGTTTTTCTGAAAAAGCCTTTTTCCTCACTTTTTCTCTCAGCGTACATCTCTCTATTAGCATTCTGCTAGATTCTTCTTCTTCTGCTCACAACAGTGAGCTTTCCCATAGAGGGGTTGCGCTACAACTGGGTGTGTAGCATATCTACAGCTGACATCGGTTGACAATGCTCTACTGGGGAATTTGGATGTGATCGATTGTGTCCAGATGAGGGAGTGGAATATCCTGATCCATTCTAGTTCGTGATTCGCACTTGTTTGATACCTTGTTGCTCGGAGGATGTGAGAGCTTTCTGTCCCTTGCTGTTAACTTCGGTCGTGCCCTTTTCTGGCAGATAGAATGCCCTTTTCCGGCAAGTATGTTGACAATGGGGAAAAGACAGAACACCTGACTCAACTGTGCTCCTAGTTCATCATTTTGAACATTTTTTGTTTTGGCTTTCTACTAAAACAATTTTGACCAATATGAGAGTTAGATTAACATACTTGTTCAAATTTTTGATTTGAAATCATGCAAGTTAGGCTGTGAGCACTGAAAATTTTCCTTTTTTGAGTCCAAGAAATGCTCCAGTTTTGGAAAAATGGAATAATTTTCGAGAGAATTAGTCAACCTCATTAAAAATTCTCAAAAACTATTTTTACAAGTGGCCACTACTCGACCAACACAGAATCTACTCTTGAAATGCACAACCTTAGATCCGAAACAATGGAAAATTGCCCCTTGTCTAAATGGCACTGCATTGCAATGGAAAGTTGCCCCTTGTTTGAATAGCACCTCAGCAATGTAACCATCTCTCGTGGTAAAGGTCGCAACCGAACTCTTGGATACAGAAACAACAAAGATGACCCGTTCAATCTCATGGACATGACAGTTGAATTGGAAGTGTTTACGGCTGGACTTCAGAATGAAGTTACCTACGTATCCCACAGATGGGAATCAAGCCTTACGTAGTTCAGGGTTAAGGTACACTTAGGTATTAACCTCTCCTTTTGCGCTCTAACTTTCGCGAAGGCCGCCCTTTCAGGTTTTCAACCTTGCGAGCTCTGTTTTTCTTTTCTTTTCAATTCTTTTCTTCTTTTATGAATCTTTTCTTCTTTTCATTTCTTTTCTTCTTTTTCTTGCTTTAACTTTTGCCTGGGTCACCCTTCCGGGTTTTCGGCCCAGCGAGCCTCTCAAGGGTAAAAGTGTAGCTTTGTCCATGTCAAATGGTTTTAGGATTTCGAAGCCATCTGAATCCAGGAGAATGGCTAATGTTTGCTGATGATGCAGGAGTCCATCCAACCGGGTCTAAATTGCCCCCAGTGTTGTGGATAGGAACTCGGTTGTCCTTCAGCGATACTTTCTTCTTTCCTCCCTTCTGGGATTTGGCATTCTTGCCGATCTTCATCGATTTACAGAATGATCCATTCTTGAATCTTTGAGCACATCTGACATTTTTGCCCCCTGGTTCAAGGGATGCTTCTTATCTAGCTTCGCAAGCTTCTTTTGATGACATCTGATCTTCTTGATCTGACTTTTCTTGTCCCTAGTCCAAGGGTTGCTTTTGATCTGGCCAAACAAGCCTCACATCGTGGTTGACCATTGAACATTCTAAATCCAAGTTCAAGGTTTGAAAGCAAGGAGTCGAGTCTCGAGGCTGAGAGCGATCCTAGGCTGCATAATCTCAAGAGCGATTCCACACAAATCTTCGCAGGACCGCGCAAAATATTTTTTGAAATCTTTTAAGAAAGCCACTAGTCGCTCGAGCTGAAACCAACGTAGAACCAATCTGGATCAAGCCAGGATCCTTTTCAGTACTCACATTAACATGCATGATCTCATTCATGATCTCTTTCTCCCAATTGATCAAATTTTACAAAACTCGAGGAATTCCTTCCTCTTTGTTTTCATCACAATGTTCGAAAAAAGTTTTGAGAAAACTTAGGTCAAATGCAATGATTTAAAGACACAGAAAAGTTAGGTGAAAAGCACTGCCATTTCATTCAAACTTTCTAGCACAACTGGCTCAAAGCAAAAACAAGCACAAAAGCAGGAAAACCACTACTATTTCATTCAGATCTTCTGGTGTAACTGGCTCCATGGCAGAAACAGACTCAAAAGAGAGCGAAAAGACAAACACAAAATAAGATAGTGATGTCTGAGGTAACACCCCCGAAGTCACCCCGACTCCTATACAACAGGACTGACTCGATACAACAAGACAGACCCCAAACAAAAAGACTGACTCAAAACAAAGAGGCAAACTCAAAACAACACAATAGAACTGACTCAATACCCAAGCCAGAACGTAAAATAAACAACATTCGCAAATGCTAAAAACAGTGCGTGCCATACGCCACATCTGGAGTAAACTGAGCGCCGCCTGCAGGTGGTCAACCCCCGATCACACACTCGTACTATCCCCCAAGTTCACTGATCCAGTGACGATAGACTTTGTGAGCTTGGTGGGATGATGACCTCGTTGTCAATCAAATCCTGTACTTCGTGGCGAAGACAAAAGCAATTGTCGGTGCCATGACCGGTTTGTTGATGGTATGCACAGCACTAGGTGCCAGCATGCTTAGCTGGAAGGGGATTCGGCAGAGGCCGAGGCTCAAGAGGTTTAAGATGGCCCTTTTCAACAAGGATTTGAAGAACCTTGGACAAAGGCATATAGAGGGCATGGAAGACCCTGCGACCTCGGGGTAGATACTTCGAGGTTTGTGGATTTTTGCTGGATGCTCTAGCAAAGGGGTCGGCAGGTGCTAACTTGGTTTTCTGATCTCTCCCGAGTGCAGGTTTAGAGTTAAAAGGACCGTTTCTGGTACGACGGCCCTTGTCCCTGTTCTTGCCTTCATTGAATTATTTTCATTCTAAGTGGCGAAAGTGTCCTCTACAGTTTTTGCAACAACTGCGAGCACTTGCTGTTTGTTCAGTCCCTCGGCTTTCAAAGCCTCAACAGTCCACAGGAGTTGTTCGTAGGGATCCGTATCTGCCTCTACCTTGTTCTTTCCACTTGCCTCAGGTTGGTCAAAGGTTTGGGTTGCTACATCGGTGCGAAGCTCGGTTGTTGTTAATATGTCATTGCCCAAACTTGGGATGGCTTCAGGTTGGCTGAGTTCAATTACAATTCGCCCCAGGAGTGGGGGCTCTTTTGGTATGAAATTTCCGGCATATGATGTGGTCGATGGCAGAGCCGATAGGCCAAAGGCTAGATCAGCCACAGTCCTCTGAAGATCTCCGATCATTCCCATTAGCTCAAAAGTAGTGGGCTTGCGGGTTTGAAATGATTGGGGTTCCAAGACTGGATGTGTGATAAGTGCCCCAGATGGGCGTGGCATTTCAGAATCGGTCTCACCCTGCATGGCGATTCCCTGGTTTAATGCCGCTGCCATGACCACAATTTCTTCTGAATTCTGCGTCATCATGAGTCTGCTGAACTGAACAGAGGTGATGTGACTGGTGACTAACGGATCAGATGAACCGGGGAGCCTTGACTGGCCTTTCTCTGCCTTGCCTCAGCGAAGGAAAACACTGGCTACTCTAAACTGAATCACTGACCTGACAAAGTCTATCAACAGAGGTTCAATGCACCTGGGGGATATCGGAGCCTTCTGAAGCTATAGTTCCGCAACTACCTTGCAAAAGAATAAAACAGACAGCATCTCAGCCTGACTTCACCAGAACAGATATAAGCATAGCTGAATGACTGTGCTCTTTACTGAATTCTGTCCCAAAATTCTGCCTGTAAACTGATACCCTCAGGTAAAACTGATTCCCCTAAAATACTGATGCCCTCAGGCCTGATACCCAGGCTTGGAAACTGATACATGCATTCTGTAGAGACACACTCTGACAGCAAATATCATGCAAGCGAGAGCCAAAACACCCCTATGTTGGGGTAGAGTTTCCCTGTCCTATTTTGTTAGGAGCTAGGGTTTTTACTATGCACACATCGGTTTCAAACAACCTATAATCGGGTAAACAAGTCCTAGCTTGGAATGGTCACTACGGATTCCAATATGCACTAGGTCGAATGGTCAAAAAGGGTGCCTTGGTAAAAATCGGGGTTTGTGTTCCCGTCGTGGTAGAGCCCGCAACTGGTCAGCCTTCTGGCATGCTTCTCAAAGCGAGCCTCCAGCAAACCGTTCAGTCATGGCAGAGTCCGCAACCGGTCAGCCTTATGGCGCGCTTCTTAAAGCGAGCCTCCGGTAAACCGTTCAAGAATAGCAAACAGCAAACACGGTGTCCTAGGCGCACCAATGCAAATGCAATGCAAAGAAACACATAAGTGTAGTCAAAACAAGATATCACGAGTTCGAGTTAAGTTCTCTAAATCCCTAGCGGAGTCGCCAGAAACTGTAGACGTGCCCAAACGTCCCGGGCTCCGCGCGACGAATGGCGCGAAATCCGTTTTGTTCATTGAGCTACTACAGTTCAGACTCAAAGTCACGGTTCTGAATCTAATCCTGCAAAGTGCAATGCAAGACCGATAAATCACCAAAGAGTCCAAATCCGACAAATCGTTTTGAAAAATTGATTTTTATAAAGAAGTGCCAAACATGGACTGCTTTGCCAGATACAGAGTTGCCACCTAAATGTTTTGTTTTGGGAAATTTAGGAAACCCTGACTCATGCCTAAGGCCATGTGTCCGTCATCACCAAAGTTGCCTCGGCTCGGGAACTTGGGTACGAGAGGGGAAGGTCATGCAATGAGCACCCCCGCTCACCCGATCAAAGATCGGCCTTTACTGACATGATATTTTGTTTTTGAAAACACATGTGTTCTTATTCCGGCGTATTAGCTAGAATTACTATGTTCTGCGCACAGCATACAAGTATAGACTAGATTGCCTAAGCTGGAACAAAGCATCTCATGTTTGTTTTTGAAAATGGTTTGACGGTGCTACTCGCAAGTAGACTAAGACGTGGATTTGCCACCCTCAAGTGGGCTTAGAAAACATGATTTTGCCACAATCAAGTGGGTTTAAAACTCGCATTTCAATGAATTATTCTAATTTAAGTAATCCAACCTTCACCCACAGACATTCAAACAGTTGAACACATAAGCAAATAGCCTCATGACAAGCATGCTATCATGGTAACACTCACACTCATGCAAGATGCTAAAACATAAAAGCTTACCTAGTACTTCGAGCCAAAACAATAGCTAGTTATAAATCAATGCATGATCCTAGCTCATGTTAAGATGGCTAATGCAACACATGCAAAATGCAACCAGAAATAGGCTCGGTTATTCTAAAATGGCATATGATATGCAACTTGATAACATGATGTTGAACACGTATTCAAGTAAATGTATTGAAATACAATGCGGTTTGTATGATGTGTCGAGCCCGGTGCGTGCAAGACAGATGGATGTATGCAAACATGGAAACATAAGGAATGTTAATTGAAATATGACCTAGAACTAACCATTGTAAATGGTTAAATAAAAGGGAGAAAGACGTGGGGTTGGAAGACATTCACTCACTCACGCACACTTATTACAAAATTTGCCCTCTCGACGGAGGGTCCGGATAAATACGCTAAGCTAGCTATACTAAGCTAATCAACTAATCTAATAATCTAATTAGACTAATTATTACACAACCAAACTGAATAACAGGCAATCTACTTACTAATTATTACATCACTTAGCTAATTAACAAATGAATTAATTAAATTACAAATTCATGCTAAGCATTAAAATATGTAAACTAGGCTGCCTTAGCTCTGCCTTGAAGAAGTTGAAGATGCATGCTCGGTTCCTGTCCCGAAAAGCTCTCCGAATGCTCTTTAGGGGCTCTGTCTGCAGGGTGTCCTTGGGAACTAGCCGCTGGATCTTACCAAAAACATGTTGAGGAGTGCACCATTGGCCTGCCGACCATGAGGAGCTACTGCCGACCCTCCTGCCGACCAAGAGTGCACACTGCCGGCCATCAACAATGCACTGCCGCCCAACAATAAGGGAGGTGCCGGCCACTGGTGTGCTGTGACACCAAGCTGCAGCAGAACATAAAATAGAGAAAATGGAAGGTCTCCCAAGGGTGTGTACGCGCTATGCCACTCCATATCACTTCAAAACATCAATGGAATGGGCATCATTGGATCCAAGACCATCAATCGCGCATCTCGATGCATGATGGCCAAAGATCCAACATGTGCAAATTTCGATAAATGCATGACAAATAAGACACCATGACCATCTCCTTATCATGAGGAATCAAAGGAAATGGAGACTAAGGCAGACTGTCGCATTTCATCACTTCAAGTATGAAATGAACCAATCTTCCTCGCATTCAAAACGACATCCGATTGAACGCAATGCAAAACATGCAAACAACATGCTAATCTTGACAAGAAATGCACTGTTCTAACATGCAAGCAATCATGCACAACATGTTAAGGGGCCAAGAACACCAAGGCTAGTGAAGAAGATGACACTACAAGCATGCATCACAATGCTCAAACATCCAAACCAGCTCAAAACAGAGTTATACCATGCCCAAAATAGTGGCAAAACATGTTAAGATAGAAGCTCAAAGGACTATACAAACATGCATGCATATTAGCCCAAGCTTAAGGCACAAAACACAACTCTCTAAAGGCATTGAAAGAGTGAAGCATGGAGTATAATGGCATGTGTTCCAGCACTGAAATTGCATGCAAAATGACTTGGAATCATGCAAACAAACCATGTAATGCATGTTGAAAGGCCTAAGCATCAAAGCTAGTGAAGTGTATTACACTAGAGGCATGCAAGGCAATGCTCAAATGGCCAAGCCATCCCCAAACAGACCTTATGCAGGCCAAAACAGTAGCAAAAATGGACTGAGGTGATGGCTTGAAAGGCACGAAAATAAGACTCATGCAATGGCTCATAAATAAGATATAAAGATATAACTCTCAAGAGCACTTAAAGAGTGGAAAATATGGAGGTGCAACAACACTATCTGCTCTAAAATATCATTCTAAAAGATGCCAAAACATGCAAATGCCTCAAGTTAAGCTTGCAAGATTCCTCAAAACTCATGGCTAGTCAAAGCTATTGCACTACAAGCATGCATAACAAGCATCATTCGACCAAGAAGCCTCAAAACAGAGCTAAAACATGTTAAAACGTGAGTGAAAACTTGCTGGAATAGAGTCAAAAAATGCTAGAATAATGGATCAAAGTATAGAGCATGTTAGGCTAGCAAGGCAAAATTACACTACAAGTGTATGAGCCACTCAAGAGACAACCAAACCAGCCAAAAACAGAGTCATGTCAAACCTAAAAACTCACAAAAACAAGCTTACACCATGCCTCAAGAGTATAGAGATACATACTCATTTGATAGGCAAATAATACAAGCAAACAAAACAAGAAGAGAGGGGATCACCTTCCTCTAATTTAAGGCCTCAAAACCACATGTCTACTCCTGAAAATCCACTAGATTTTATTTCCTAAAAGGCCAAATAAAGACTAACTCAAAGGCCTTAAGACATGGCACAAAACAAGGCCAAACAAGGCACACAAGAGGGTAGAACACCCTCAACACCAAAGATGCCTTAAACAACCATCAAAAGCACTTAAAAATAGAACTTTTTTTAGTTGAAAGCAAGGCCTAAAATAATATGCCAGGATGGCCAATATAGTATAGAAACAAAGGCTTAAAAGGGGAAAACACTCACTCTTGAAGCTCAACTTCGAAACCAGCAACCTCTAAGGCCAAAAACCAACTTTCAGAGCTCAAATAACACTCCCAAGAACCTCAGTTCAAAGATGGTGGTGTATCACTATGTGTTGTAGTGCAAAAGTGAGAGGAAAATGCACTTTAAGGCACAAACAAACACAATATAGAGAGAGAGAATGAGAAATATATATAGAGAGAGATATATCTTCTCAAAAAATGCTGAACCTCTATAAGGGAGGAGGAGCCTCTCCTTATAAAGAGGAATGCAAAGCAAAGCTTGTTAAACAAGCTTGAAAAGAGCTTCATCCCTCCATACGCGTGTATGGAGGAGGGATGTGTAAAAACCAGCTAGCTCAAAAGATCTGGCGTGAAATCTGCCGAGACAAGGTATTCTGTCAACCATCAGTGGTGGCCAGCAGTGCCTCATTGATGGCCGACAGGCATCATCAATGGCATGCAGGAATAAATGCACGGTTGGCAGTGGCAGAGAGTGGCCGGCAGTGCACCATGAGAAGCATGCTGAAAGGACCAACAAATGGTCCAAGAATGGGGCAGAAAGGATACAGGGTTTGGAAAGCTCAAACTTGTGACGTTCCGCCGTGAAATTCGAGTACTCGATGAGCAATCGAACTTGTGGCTGGATGTACCTGCAAGCACAACCAAGTCTTGAGGACGGTCAAAAATAGGGTGTTTACAACCCTGTCTAAGGATCTTCCGGGCTAGCATTACCCCGCTCATGTGTGCTCCGCACTCTCCTCCATGGATGGCCTCCATCAGGCGCTTGGATTCTTCAGCATCAACGCACAGCTTGTGCATCCCGAGATGACCCCTCTTGTACAGTTTACCCCCGCAGACGATGAACTGAGCAGCCATTCTTCGAATTGCCCTCTTATCTTTGGCATTTGCCCCTGGTGGATACACTTCCTTTTCCAAGAAGTTCGGACGTCGTAATACCAGGGGTTCTCATCTTGTACCTCATTTATGGCAGCAATCAGCTCGTAGGCCAGCACGAATTTCTGTTCAATGATGATCGGATGCATCCGGACTCTGAAAGGAATGTCTATCTTAGAAGATAGAGTTGCTAATGAATCAGCGAACCTGTTGTTCTCTCTTAACAGATGGGCGAAGTTCAGTTTCTCAAACCTAGGAATCAGCACATCCAAGGTCTGGTGATAGATTCTCATCTTTTCTTTTTTAACTTTCCAATCTCCTTTAGCTTGAGATACAACAAGATTCGAGTCCCTGATGACATCCAACCGTTTTGCCCCTAGTTCCAGGGCGGTTTCTAGTCCAGCAATACATGCCTCATACTCTGTCTCATTGTTTGATACTTTGAACCGGAGTTTGAATGCTTGAGGTATAAGGGAATTGTCGGGTGCTATCAGCAACAGCCCTATTCCATACCCGTATTGGTTTGACGCTCCATCAAAGTACATCGTCCAAGTCTCTTCTTCAACATATAGAATGGCCTCGTCTGGGAATAGATATTCAACTGCTTCATCCCCTTCAACTGGGTGATCGGCTAGGAACTCCGCTACCGTTCTCCCCTTCACTGACTTGCGCGTCATATACTTCAGATTGAATTCGGAAAGCAAAAGCAACCACCGGGCTAGCCTACCCGTAAGTACTAGTTTCTCGAAGAGATATTTGATGGGATCTAATCTCGAAACCAGTATTACAGAGTGAGCTAACAGGTAGTGCCTCAGCTTCCTGGTAGCCCATACTAAGGCCAGGCAAGCCTTCTCCAACGACGTGTAGCGAGTCTCGTAATCCAGCATTTTCTTGCTCAGGTAGGAGATAGCCTTCTCCACTTTGTCCTTAGACTTCTACGCAAGAATGCAGCCCATTGTAGTTTCAGTCATTGAAAGGTACAGAATCAACGGTTTCCCCGGCTCAGGTGGTCACAACATAGATGGGTTCTGTAGATATTATTTGATCTGCTCGAAAGTAACTTGGCATCGGTCGTCCCATTGGAACTTCTTTCCTTTCTTCAGGAGAACAAAGAGTGGTTCACAAGTCAAGGTTAATTTAGCAATAAACCGTCTTATGAATTGCACTTTACCCAGAAAGCCTCACACCTCCTTTTTCGTCCTCGGTGGTGGCATTTCTAAGATGGCCTTGATTTTAGAAGGATCAACCTCGATACCTCTCTGTGTGATCAAGAACCCCAACATTTTCCTTGCTGTAACACCAAATGTACATTTCTGAGGATTCAGCTACAACCGATATTCTCTGATCCTTTGGAAGAATTTCTGCAAGGCGGTGTAGTGGCCCTCTCTTTCCTTGGACTTGACAATCATGTCATCCACGTACACCTCAACCTCTTTAAGGATCATATCGTGCAAAATTGTGGTCGCAGCCCGTTGATATGTAGCCCCAGCATTCTTCAGCCCAAATGGCATCACCCTATAACAATAGGTTCCCCACGGGATGGTAAAAGCAGTCTTCTCTCGGTCTTCGGGTGCCATCAGAATCTGATTGTAGCCTGAAAACCCATCCATGAATGAGAGCAGCGCATGCCCAGCAGTGAAGTCCACTAATTCGTCGATATGCGACAGAGGAAAGTCGTCTTTTGGATTGGCTTTGTTCAAATCCCTGAAGTCCACACATACCTGAATTCTGCCGTCCTTCTTTGGCACTGGAACTATATTGGCCAACCAAGTTGGGTATTCAGATACCAGCAGGAACCCTGCGTCAATTTGCTTGGTGACCTCCTCTTTGATCTTCAAAGCCCAGTCCGGGCGGATCCTTCGGAGCTTCTGCTTAACAGGTCAGGCCTCTAGGTCAAGAGAGATCCAATGCTGTACAATCTCAAGATCGATTCCAGGCATGTCTTCGTAGGACCATGCGAAAACATCTTTGAAATCTTTTAATAAAGCGACTAAGCGCTCGCGCTCCTCCGAAGACAACGTGGACCCAATCTGGACCAGCCGCGGGTCCTTCTTAGTACCAACATTAATTGTGGTGATTTCATCAACCAAGGGTTTAACAAACCACTCTTGCTCTTGATCAAGCAAATATTGCAAAACCGGAGGAATTTCTTCCTCGTCGTTTTCATCAAAATTTTGAAAATCCTGATTAATGCAATAAATTAAAGGCACAAAAAAAGTACTTGGAAGCCACAGCCATACCATTCGTATTAATAACATCCAGTCTGCCTGATTCCTCTATTACAACAGACTCAAAGGAAAAAGAAAAAGATGACCTGGACAGGACAGTGGCATCCGGGTTATCTCCCCCAAGAATACCGGACTCAAACTCAGACGAGTTGGAACCTGATTCCGACTCCACAGACTTAGTGGAATTAGATTCCGGCTCACTACCTGACCTGGTGCTGCTCGATAAAAAGCCCTCCTCATATTGCCAGACGAGGGAGGGTGCGATGGATGCATCCAGAATGTTTGAAGATGGGCTCACAGCCGTTTCATTCTCGATCATGGACACTGAGAAGTGATCCCCCAAGCAGTCCTATACGATCTGAGGATCTGAGAGTAGACAAACTAGTACTACCCCCATTTCGATCTCCGTGCTCTCAGAACCCTCCTCCTTGCACTGCTTAGCCTCGGCTGGTGGGTCTGTCTGCTCTTCAGCAACATCATCCTCGGACAACTGCAAGTCAAAGAAGATTTCAAATCCCGGCAAGCGCCGCTTTTCTACATTTAGCCATGGCTCTGGGAAGCCGCAGAACGAGGAGTCTTCCCCCTTCCGGACAAAGCGTATGTTCAGGGTACCCTAGATAGGTCGGTGCATCAACTCATAATGCTTCCCGGTCTGCTTGGCTCTGGCTCTTCTGTCCATCTCTTTTCCTTTCCTTACCTAGTCCTTTTTGGTAGGCAGATAATCTAAACCAAAGGTATGTGGGTTATGCAGCACTTCGGCCGATGCTGCGACGCCTTTCTGGCCACTTTGCCCTAATCCTATCCTGGGGATATGATGGAGCTTGTTCATAAGGTAGACAGACTATGCGCTGACATATAGCCCCTCTTCAACAGCTAGTATGTTCTGTACAACCTGGGCCTCAGCTAGGGTGAACCCTGACAAAAACACATCCTCCGCACCATGCTCAATCTCCAGAACTGGCGTAGAAACCCCTGGCGGCAGATGAATTGAAGAATTCCCAAAAATGATCGCCACCCCCTTCTCGTAGGGGTATTTAAGCATTTGGTGCAGGGTGGAAGAGACTGCCTTCACCTGGTGTAGCCATGGCCGCCCCAGGAGTAGATTAAAGGTTGCGGGAACATCCAAGACATGGAAATCAATATCCTGTTGCCCTGGACCAACTTGAGTCCGAATTTGTACAGTCCCCATCACCTCTCGGCCGGTATTGTCATAGGCCCGTATCACCTGGGCAGTAGGCACAAAATCCGCGGGCTTCAGCCCGATAGCATATGCCGTCCTCGACAGGCACACGTTGATAGCAGATCCTGTGTCAACAAGGACTACAGGTACCCACTTCTCTCTACACTCGAAAGAGATATAGAGCGGTTTGTTATGATTTGAGCCCTCAGGCGACAGTTCCTTGTCAGTGAAGGTCAATGTCGGGGAAGCTCCTCCCGGGAAAACCAACCCTACCAACTGCTCGGGTGTGGTATCGATTGAAAGTTTGGCCTTGTCCATTGCAGAAAGGACAACTTGTCTTTGAACTCTTGAGGCCATAAGCAGTCCCTAGATGGAGATGTCTGCTTGGATTTTCTTCAGCTGTTTCAGTACAGCCTCCTCCTCAAGTAGTTTTTCTTTCTGCCTCTCCGCTTCTTTGTCCTTTTCGGACGCCTCTGGTTGATCCAAGTGTGGGGGCTTGAAATACCGCCCACTCCTGGTTAAGTGGTCAACCTCCTCCATATACCAGGTATCATCCGGTTGGTTCTACCCCCAATCTTCATCAGTGTGGGCAAGACGTAAGCATCATCTTCCCATCACATACCGTCGGCAACCGACAGATAGTTGGCTGGTTTTGTTACAATTATTCTTGTGTTCACAGCACGTTCGGTGTGCACAACACGTTCCGTCCTGGCAGGGCTTTGGCCTTTCTAGCCCTCTCCAGATCTTCGATCTTTTCCTGCTCAAACTGCTTTAGTGTAGCTTGCTATTCAGTATCTTCTGTATTCAAACTGCCCGGATCCCGAGCAAAATACTTAACACTGGTGCTCTTTGGCGATCTCTCCTGATTCTCGGCCATTCCGGCCATTGATAATGTCCCAGTTCCTGATTGCCCCTGTTCTGGCTGAGGTTGTTCAACAACATCCAGCTGGTCGTCGAGCCACCCAGTATTCTCTCCTGACTCATCCAAGTTGAACCAGTTGACAGTCACGTCCCCTAAGTCCTGCTCTTCAAAGAACTGCAGATTTGAGATATCCTTTTCTAGATCTGCTAGGTCATCTAGCCCCTGATTAGGTCTGTCCTTCCGAACCACACTGATTTCTGCCCTAACCAGCAACTCTACCCTCGGCTTAACCTGATCTGTTGATGTGATATAATCGCTCGGGATGTACTCAAAGCTTGCAGACCCCTCAGGCTCTGAATCATCATTCCCATCTGTCCCCAAAGTCATCCCTATTCTGTGTTCGGTATTCACTACCACCGGTTCAGGTTGGGTTTGTGAGGTGCTCTACATGTACAAATCCATGCTGTCCAGGATGAACACCTCCGGCTTGGGTAAGTAGGAAGGTGTGATATATATACTAGGGTCGTATGACACAACCCCAGTTCGGATCAGGTTAATGCGTTTAGGTGGTGGAGCTTGGTTATGTGGTGGGAGAGGGTTGGTTTTGACATTTGGTTTTTCTGAAGGTGAGATAACCTTATTGTCAACGAGATCCTGGATCTCATGACGCAGTCTATAGCACTGGTCGGTGTCGTGACCTTGCTGTTAGTGAAAGGCACAGTATTTGGCTAGGTTATGGGAGGGAGGAAGTTTGCCTGGTAATGGCTGCGGCTCCAGGGGTTTCAAGTGCCCTTTCTTGATCAAAACCCCCAGAGCTTTGGACAGGGGCATGTATAGTGGAGTGAAGGTTCTCTGGCCTTGGGGTGAATATCTGGTTGTTTGTGAGCTACTTCCGGACACGCCGGTGAATGGTGTGGCTGTAAGTGTTTTTGGAGGGATGGTGGTGACTATGCCCACATCTGAAGTTCTGGAAGCTGCAGCACTACTTGTGCCTGTATTTGAACTGCGGGTAAATGCCCTCTTGGGCTTCTCTCTCTCGCAATCAATCAGACCCTGGTTCATGGCATCCTCAATCTGTACCCCAATCTCATGTAAATCCACGAAGGTGGGAAGGGGTAGGACGATCATCTTTTGCATCGGCTTAGGTTGGAGGTTGCGCACAACAATCCGTATCTGATCTTTGTCGACCGACCTGATGGTCATCATAGAAGCATTGGCTCTCTAACGGGTTACGAAGTCAAAGAAGCTCTATTTTAGCTCCTGTCTAGTTGTCTTAAGATCACGAGTTGTGATCTCGATCTGCGTATTGTAGGAGTATTGAGCTACAAAGGCCTCAGCCATCTCCCCCCAACTTCGCTTGACAGAGTCCTCCAGCTTTGTGTACCAAATAGCCGCAACACCTAACAAGGTCCGGCCGAAGAGTGAAAGCTTTTGCAACCTGGAGAGGCCTATCGGCCTTAGGATGTCTAAGAACAATCGGAGGTGTACCATGGGATCCCCAGAATCGTCAAAACGGTCTATGTGGGGCATCTTAAATCGGTCCGACAAAGTAACCACTGAATCGGTGTATCCATCCTCTATGTCTGGAATGAAATTAACGCCTTGAGCCTTCTTGAACAGTTTTTCTAACTTGCTCACTATCAGCGCTGTTGGATCCGCCTCAAATTCAAACGGTATATCCACTAGATTGGTGGGTGCTTTGGACAGCTGCGGTAAGATTGGAGGTGGAACTGGCCCTATTGGGACGTCCATTTTTCCTGGACGTTTGCAGTCTTCCTGAGTGTTGGAACTCTTGGTGGGGGAGGAGATGGGTGGAAAGCAGATGCTCCGGCTTGCTGTGGTTGTTGTTGCTGCTGCTGAAGCCTGGCGATCAATTCTGTCTATTGAGCCACAACCTCGGCCTGACGCACGGCAGACTCTGCTTGGCGGGTAGCATCCCGCTGCGTGGCCTGCATAGTCTCTTGGAGCTGACGCATCATCTTTTCCATGCTTTCCATAAGATGCTGATCTAACTGAAAAACAAGTATATCTCTCTCTACAGTAGAAACTGAAACCTCAGCTTGACTAATCACTTGCAGGGTGGATAAGGACCACTGATCTGGTAACCGCTGTATTGATGAACTGCGCCTAACTGACCTCCGTCTAATAACTGAGGGTAATGAAAGGAACACTGGTTGTCCGTCTATCATATCCTCGGATCAATGAAGTCTTTGACCTCTAACCCAGAGTGCTTGGGGAATATCTGTCTGGTCGGAAGCAATTGTGCTAAACTACCTTGTAAAAGATAAATAAAACATAATAAGGAAACAAATAACCAAAAAAACAGACAGCATAACGGCTTAAAAAAAGACAAATCACAGTTGGCAAGGCAACACACAGTTGGCATTGGTAAGCTAAATACACTGTTCTCAAACACTGATCACTGTTCCCAAATCACTACCTCAGATCTGATACCCTTAGGTAAAATTGATTCCCCAAATACTGATGCCAGCAGGCCTGATACCCAAACTTGCAAACTAATATATGCATTCCTGTAGAGGCACACTCTAAAAGCACATAGTAGGCAAGTGAGAGCCAAAACACCCCTATGAAGGGGTAAGGTTTCCCTGTCCTATTGTCAGGAGCTAGGGTTTCACTACGCACACAGTGGTATCAAGCAATCTACAATCAGGTATGCAACCTGTCCTAGTTTGGAATAGTCACTATG
The DNA here is from genome assembly GCF_004153795.1 of Camellia sinensis. Taxonomy (NCBI): domain Eukaryota; kingdom Viridiplantae; phylum Streptophyta; class Magnoliopsida; order Ericales; family Theaceae; genus Camellia; species Camellia sinensis. The sequence goes on from NW_021024827.1 coordinate 577,675, forward strand.
GATTCCGATATGCACTAGGTCGAATGGTCAAAAAGGGTGCTCCGGTAAAAACCGAGGTTTGTGTTCCAATCGTGGCAAAGCCCGCAACCGGTCAGCCTTATGGCACGCTTCTCAAAGCAAGCCTCCGGCAAACCATTTAGGAATAGCATATGGCAAACACGGTGTCCTAGGCACACCAATGCAAATGCAATGCAAAGAGACACATAAGTGTAATCAAAATAAGATATCATGAGTTCGAGTCAAGTTCTCTAAATCCCCAGCGGAGTCGCCAGAAACTGTAGACCGCTCGAAACTCCGCTCTGTATGCGAGGGAGCAAATCGTGGTTCTTAGCTACTACAGTTCGGACTCATGTCAAGGTTCTGAATCTAATCTCATAAAGTGCAATGTAAGACTGATAAATCACCAAAGAGTCCAAATCCGGCAAATCGTTTTGGAAAATCGATTTTAATCAAAAATCGCCAAGCATGGATTGCTTTGCCAGATTTCAGAGTCGCCACCAAAATATTTTGTTTTAGGAAATTTAGGAAACCCTGACTTGTGCCTAAGGCCACGTGTCCGTCATCACCAAAGTTGCCTCGGCTTGAGAACTTGGGTACGAGAGGGAAAGGTCATGCAATGAGCACCCCCGCTCGCCCGATCAAAGATCGGCCTTTACTAACATGATATGTTGTTTTTGAAAACATATGTGTTCTTATTCCGGATATTAATCTAGAATTACTATGTGATGCGCATAGCATACATGTGATACCCCTGTTCCATATTATGCTAATTCATCCTCCTTATGCATATGATTATGTGTTTGATACGATTTTGAGTGCCATTTACACGAATATATGTGGTTTTGAATTTCTATCTGTTTACCGTAGGAATATCTGTTTGATTATCTGCTTTGGAAATTTAATTGAAGGCCTTATCGGCCATAGAACCTGAAATTGATTGCGTCATTGTGATTGACATAATTTTTAGAGTCTACGATGAAGTTTAATTGGAAAATTGATTCGAACCAGATTAAATTGATTAAACTGATGAATTAGAGCCAATTATTTATTATTATTAAATAAATGCTAGTGGGATTTGTTGTAGAGGAGCACTACACCCCAATTCCTCTCCTTTATTGTATTTTGGCTGATCTTGGACTCAAGATTAGGGAGAGGGCTGGTTATAGAGAGAGAAAGGGAGAGACTTGTATAATTTTGCCTCAAGGCTTGGGAATTTGAAGATTAAGCTCATGAATTGGCTAGAAACTTGGGTGTTTAAGGCTCTTAGGTGAGTAATCATCCCTTGAATCATGGGTTTTTGTTTGCAATTTGTAAATTCAGAGTTGAATGATGATAAAGACCATGAATTGGGTGGATTTTGTTGTATTTGAAGTCAATAGAGGCATGCATGTAGGAAATTGCCATGAATTTCCATGTTTGAACACAATGTGTATAATCCATGTTGAATCTTGTTTGAAATCCATGTATTTGGCCACCTCTTCACCAATTAAGTTGGGAATGATGAGCATCTCCCACATGCATGTAAAAATCATGGGAGTGTAAGTCTTGAATGTTTGAATTTGAGCATGTTGGTGATGAGTTGAGAAAATTTGGGACATGCATGTAGATAATTCAAGAAACTGAGCTTCCTAATGTTGTAATTTGGTATTAGTATCATGTTAGTATGTGTATATGTGATATTTGAGCCATTGAATGCAAGAAATGTTATTTGAAAGTCGAATTGGAGCTCAAGAACACAATCTGGAAAACCCATAAATTTGATTTCCGCTCGAGCGGGGAAACCGCCGCCCGAGCGTGAATTCCGTGCTCCCAGTATGTTCTGCAGACCATGATATCTGCTCGAGCGGAGAAGTCCACGCTCGAGCCGGGAGCTATGTAAGATGGACTTCCGCTCGAGCGTAAAAATGACATAACCAGTACTTTTGCAGACCTCATGGGTCCGCTCGAGCGGGGACCCTGTTTCTGGAAATTTTGTGTGATCGTTTTGTGTTTCGTTTTCCGTTCTCTTTCACTTGCAAGCACTCTTAGGCATGCATTAAGTATTGTAATTGAGTTAAAGAGATAAGAATGAAGCCTAAAGAGGAATATGTGAATTAAAGAATGGATTGAATCGTTTGTGACCCATATGTGTTATATGATGTGTAGGGTCAAGCTCCAGGGCAAATCCACAAGCCGATCACTGTGAGTAATATCTGAAATACATATTGTTGTCCAATTGCTTACTTCTATGTAAGTTTTGTAAAGTTCATTAATTTTGAATGGTGGATAAGTTTGAAAGGCTTAAATGCCAGTTTGACATAACAAATTTGAAAGGCTTAAATGCCAGTTTGATGTGACAAGTTTGAAAGGCTTAAATGCCAGTTTGAAATGAAAGTCTGAAAGGCTTAATTTGAAATGAAAGTCTGAAAGGCTTAAATGCCAGTTTGAAATGAAAGTCTGAAAGGCTTAAATGCCAGTTTGATATGACAAGTTTGAAAGGCCTAAATGCCAGTTTGACATGCATGAATGGGCCAGAGGCCAGATTGACATGAATGAAAGTTTGAAAGGCCTAAAGGCCAGTTTGATATGGAAGTTTGAAAAGGCCAAAAACCAGTTTGACACGAATAACAGTTTGGCACGAATAACAATTTGACACTAATGAATTGGGCCCGAGGCCGTATGATGTGTTTGGAACCGCAGTTACTTAACTTACATATGTCTATGTATGTATGTATTAGTAGAACTATAAATTGGGCTCAATGCCATTTGATATATATTGTTCCAATGTGTATTCTTTATTTGATATTATTCACTGGGCTTTCGCTCACGCTCATTCATGTGTTTGTAGGTGAGCCAAGAGAAGTCCAAACCCAACCCCAGTGAAGTCTGTTTTGAACAACTAAGGTTTTGAAGAGTCAGCCTTTGCGTCTCACGCACGACACACGTCTTCGCCCTTCTACCATTCTATGTTATTTTGTCATGTTGGCGAGGACTTTGGTGTACGTCTGTACATAGCTTTGTTTTGGCTGAATTAGATCTAAATGATCCTGTCTATATAGAACTTTATGTTACTATACTTTCTGTTGTGAGTTATTAACATATGTATGTATGGAATGTTATGATGTGCATATAAGCACGGATCTATGGACAAAGTTTTAAATTTGCTTCCGTTTGGCCCCTTTACTCTGATGAGTTTTGTCTTATTTGGTTTGAGGCTGTAGGTAATCTCGTGATTACTGGCCGGTTATGGCCTTAACCCATAGGGGCGGGTTTGGGTCGTGACAATACAAGTATAGACTAAATCGCCTAAATTGGAACAAAACATCTTATGTTTGTTTTTTTCGAAGATGGTTTGAAGTTGCTACTGGCAAGTAGGCTACGACACGGATTTTGCCACCCTCAAGTGGGCTTAGAAAACAACATGATTTGCCACTCTCAAGTGGGCTTAAAACTTGCATTTGAGGAATTGTTCAAATTCAAGCAATCCAACCTTCATCCACAGGCATTCATGCAGTTAAACACTTAAGCAGTTAGCCTCATGGCAAGCATACTAAACATGGCAACACTCACACTCATGCAAGGATGCTAAAGCGTAAACACTTACAGTGTACTTCGAGCTAAAACAAAAGCTAGTTAGTAATCAATGCATGATCCTAGCTAAGTTAAGTTAAGATGCCTAATGCAACACATGCAAAATGCAACTAAGATAGGCTCAGTTATTCTAAGATGTCATGTGAATGCCACACTTGATACATGTATTCAAATAGGTATTGAAATACAATGCAATTTGTATGATGCGCCGAGCCCGGTGCATGCAAGACAGATGAATGGATGCACGCATGCAAAGCATAAGGATGCTAATCAAAACATGCCCTAAAACTAACCATCAAAAATTGATAAGTAAAACGGAGAAAGAAATGGGGTTGGAAGACATGCATCACAGACACGCACGCTTATTACAACAGTTGTGCCCTCTCGACGGAGGGTCCGAATAATAAGCTAACTAGCTAATCTAAGCTAATTAAACTAATTATTACATCAGAAGACTAATTAACCAACAAGTTAACTAATTATTACAAAACAAGCTAATTAGCTAACAAGCTAACTAATTAAATACAAATGAATAGCTAATCGCCTTAACTACTTAAGTACAAAAACCAATGTATTAGCTAGCTTAAGCAAAGCAACTAAGTAAAGCAAATAGAAGGGGCCTCAGAGCGAGAAGTGCATACATGCTCAGTCGCCTCGTTCGAAAATCCATCGCGATGCCCCAACTTGCCTCTATTTGCAATTGTTCTCAGGACACTGCACAAAGCTCCAAATAGCTTCTACGCCATCATGGGAACCTCCAGGAGCATTGCCAACCACTTATTGGTGTTGCCAACCACCTGCCAACCACTTACCTTTGCTACAGACCAGAAAAAGTGGTCGGTCAGCCACTTTCACTGGTCTGCCGACCAGAAAATTCTACACAACTCTGGTTTACTGCAACAGAGAACAAGAAGGGGCATGGCAATGTATTTGCAAGATATGTGTGCACAACCATTCTCCCTATCATTTCTTAAGCTCAAGGGAGTGTAGTTCTCGACTCTCGAGCCACCAACCGAGCATCACAATGCATGATGGCTGAGATGCAAAGATTGCACAAATCAATGTAAATGAATGCACAAATAACACACAAAGCCTCAACCTCTATCATGCATGATCAAGAGGGTCGGCGACCGAGAAATGAGGCACGTTTCATCATTTCAAGTATGAAACGTCCCTCATTTCTCGTGTTTGGACTAACACCCTATCCAAACACATGCAATGCAACATGATCAACTTATCAAAGCTAAAGGGCATGCAAACAATGCTAATGAAATATGAGCATGCAAACACAATGTAATGCAACATGATCAACTTATCTATGCTAATGGCATGCAAATAATGCTAATACAACATGATCAACCTAGCAATGCTAATGGCATGCAAACAACAATGTGATATAGCAACATGCAAACAATATGCTATATGGACTTAAAAACTGAATATGGACAAACCTCAATCATGCCCAAAACAGTGGCTAAAACACTCTTAAAAGATGGCATGAAAGGCTAGAAAATGCATGCTCATGCAATGGCCTATCAATTAAGCACAAGAGCACAACTCTCAAAAGTGTTCAATGAGTGACAAATGTAAGAGTGTAGCCACACTATAAACATTGAAATTAGGTATGAAATGATGCCGAATCACTCAAACCAAGCAAGCATAGCATGCTAGGGTCCTTAAGCATTAAAGCTAGTGAAGGGGACTACACAAGAGGCAGGCAATACATGTCACAAATGGATGAACCAGCCATGGTCAGAGCTCAAATAGGTCAAAACAAGGACCAAAACATGCTGAGATGGGAACTCAAAGGTCTAGGCATGCATTCATACAAGTTAGGCCACAAACAAGGCAACAATGCATGACCCTTAGAGGCACTCAAAGGGTGAAAGAAATGGGAACATGGCAATGCTACATGCTCTAAAATAACATGTTAAAGGATGCCAAATCATGTACATGTCACCAATGAAGCATGCTATGGTGCTCAAAACTCAAGGCTAGCAAGGCCAATTGCACTACAGCTATGCAATACAAGAACCATATGGCCAAGGCAACCCAAAACAGTCCTAGAGCATGCCAAAATGATGCTAAAATATGCATGGAGCAAAGCCAAAACAAGCTAGCATGAGGGGCATGAAGCATGGAACATGCAAGGCCAATAAGGAGGATTACATTACATCTACCAAAACCAAGCATGGGATGGCTTTGCCAACAAAAATTAGAGTTATATCATGGCAAAATAAGACCAAATACAAACTGAAATGGTGGCCCAAAAGCCTAAGCAAGATGGCATGCACAATGGCTCATACTTAAGGCATAAAGCATAACCTCTCCAAAGCATTGAATGAGTGTAAGATGTGAGTGTATGGAAATGAAACATGCTCTGAAATCACATAACGAATGATGCCAAATCATGCAAATAGTCTAAGTAATGCATGCTAGATTCTTGGAAACTCAAAGCTAGTGAGCATGAATGAACTATAGCTATACAAAGCATGGCATGCATGACCAAAACAACATAAATCAGACCATAATCATGGTAAAACATGAACAAAAACTTCTTGGAGTTGAGCCAAAACATGCTAGAATGATGGCTCAAAAGCATGATGCATGTTAGGCTAGATTGCAAGATTACACTACAAGTGTAGAATGCATGTAAGTGGTGACTCAACCAATCTAAAATATAGGTATGCCATGTCAAAATAACACCAAAAAAAATTGAGAACAAGCCAACACATGCTAGATAAACATGCTCAAACATGAGGCTAATAAGGCAAGCATCCAAGATACAAGGGGAGGGGATGACCCCCTCCTATTTGGGACCACAAAACACCCTTTTCACCACTGAAATTTCTCTGAGTTTCAGTGGTGAGAAGGCCAAAAGGAGGTGGTCCCAATAGCTTAAAACAATAGCACAAAAACAAAGCCAAACAAGGCACAAGATGGGGTAGACCACCCCCAACACCAAAGAGACCTTAAACAAACATTTCAAACTCTTGAAATTATAAATTTTTGCAGTAGAAACTCAAGCCAAAATAAGCATGCAAATAGGTCCAAAAGCATAATCAAAATAATGCTTTAAAGGGCTAGTTGACTCACCCTTGAAGAACAACTTCAAAGCTACAACTCCAGCAGCTTTTCTGAGCTCAAACCAACCCAAAAACACCAAAACCAGCTTCTAGGTGCCTTAGCTCCAAGAGTATGGTGTTTCACTATGTGTTTGTGTGAAAAAGTGTGAAGAAACTACACTTTTGAGCACAAATATGAAGAGAATAAACAATATAGAGATAAAGATGTATGTATAGCTCTCAGCCACTTTTTTCTAAACCAGGAGAAGGGAGGGAGGGCCTTCCTTACATAGAAAAACAAGCAACAAGCTTGTTGAGGAAGCTAAGGGCTCCAAGCCATCCCTCCATACACATGTATGGTGGATGGTTTCTGTGCTCACCAGTTGTCACAGCTGGCACGAAAATATCTTCAAAAAGATGCAAAAAAGCTGCGGACCACTTGAAGTGGTCTGCCAGCTACTTTCACTGGTCGGCCGACCACAAAAAGTGGTCTGTAAGAATAACAACTGGTCGGCTAGGGGGAGAGGTGGTCTACACACAAAAAAAAAGGTGGTGGCAAGGCTGCCGACCATTTTTGGTGGTCCAAGGACCACCAAGACCAGTTGGCCGACCATAAAACTGGTTGGCGGGGAAGAAAAATTGTTTTCAGGGAGAGAAATTGGTCTCCAACCCTCATTCCACCCTCCAAGCAAGGAAAACAAGGTTTGTACCAAAAACAAACCAAAAAGGATGCAAGACAAGAGTCCGGGGGTCAAGGCGCACAGCTAGAAGCCTCGAAAACTAGTCTACGGGCACCAAAAGTGGTCTACGAGGGAAAAGTGGTCTACGACCACAAAAAGTGGTCTCCAAGACCTCTGTGTGCCTCTAGACCAAGGCAACGAGGCATGGTTCGAAAACCAGGCCAAAAGGAGAACGGTAAGCGGTCCAGAGACAAAGCGTGCGGCCGAAGGCTCCGGAAACCGGAAACTAGTCTCCAAGAGGGACAAGTGGTCTACGACCATAAAAAGTGGGCTACAGACCTCTCTCTCCCTCCAAGAAAGGGAAAACAAGGTTTGGTTCGAAACCAAACCAAAAGGAAAGCAAGACAAGGCACTCGGCCGAAGGCTCCAAAAACCGGAAAGTAGCCTACAGGAGGGAAAAGTAGTCTATGACCACAAAAAGTGGTCTACGGACCTCTGCCCCCCTCTAGGCAAGGTCAACAAGGCTTGGTCCACAAATCGAGCCAAAACACAAAGAGTTCAGAGGCCCGAAGGCAAGGCACTCAGTCGAAAACTTCAGAAAATCGAAACGAGCACAAAAATGCGCGATCATCGAGCGCTCAATCGATGACGTCTGAGTCTTAAGGTCGGTCAAAAATGGGGTGTCTGCACACATACTGTGGCTGACATATACCAATTGCCTTTTCAGGTCCCACCTTTACAGGGCGCAAGTGAGACAGGCTCCGATGTGCAGCCGAGGCAGAGCCAGGGGCACCAGAGATGAGAGTGGCCCTTCCAAGTCCATTCTTAGTGATGATGAGGCTGAGACCAGCGAGGTTGAGGTGACAGGGAGTCAACATGCTGAGTCATCCGAGAGCGGAGATGATGGCGCTGGCTTAGGTTCTGCTGTGGAGATGATGCTACGTCAGGCTCCGAGGCAGATGGCAGCGACGAGTCTAATTCTGATTTAGAGGGAGGTGCAGATAGCAGCATTGACGAGGACAGCTCTGAGGCTCTGCCTAGGAAGAGGACGAAGAGAGCCTCTCGAGACTGAGATAGTTGGCGCTGATTTTCTGTATTTTTGCTTAGTTTTTTTTTTTTTGGCTAGTAGTGTTAGCACTTTGTATAGCTTTAGACAGGTTTTATTTTCTTTAAAAACTTGTACTTGTAGACACCCCATTTTTGACCGTCCTCAAGACTTGGACGTCACCATTTGAACACTCGGTGATCATCCATGTTTGTGTTCGTTTGGAGTTCCCGGAGGCCTCGGCTCGCGTGCCTTGCCTCAGGATCTCCGAACTCGACCGTTTAGTGTCTGGTTTTGTACCAAACACTTGTGTTTTGCCTTGGAAGGGCAGGGTAGGGCTTGTGGACCATCCCCACCCATCACCGGCAGTGGCTAGAGGCCACCGGCTGGTGTTTGCTTCCACCGGCATTGTTTATTGCCGGCCGGCACTTTTTGTTGCCGGTCAGCACTATTTAGTGCCGGTCGGCACTCCTTTTGGCCAAGATGGCATTTTTGGCCGGCCGACTACTGTTCATCTAACAAGGCATGGCAAGGGATGCAAGATGGCATGCAAACTCACAAATTTTGGCACTGAAATATGATGCTAAACAGCCTCGAAACATGGAAAAATGGCACCCGATGCATGAGATGAAACCCGAAACTCGAAGCTAGGCACATGGAATGACTTATAGCTATACAAAGCATGCATTATTTGATCATGAAGCATGAAGATAGAGCTAAGGAAGTCCCAAAACATGAACATTTCCAGTTCAAAGCATGGCCAAAAGATGCCAGCATGGTGGACAGAATAGCATGCAATCTTGAGTAGCAGTCATGGTTTACATGGCAAGTATATGAAGCAAATGTAATCTCACCAAACCAGAAAAAATCAGTAAATAAACCATGTGAAAATAGGCCCAAATAACCACTGATATACAACCATGGTATGCAAAAATAATGAGTTACTTTGGAGGGCCATGCAAGGAGTTATTAAGCACATGCAAGAT